>JANEYF010002810.1:4287500-4887500 GCA_029963845.1 Rhamnusium bicolor | reverse complement strand
CGCATGCGCGATAGAAGTAGTTTGCAAACTATCACAAATTCTTTGTAGAAACAAACCTATTACTTATATTACACTATTACACAATTCACTGCAATATGATAACCTTTTTAAATTATTTTCAAAAACACATCAGCAAATAAAGAGATACGAAATAATTATTACTTATATTACACTATTACACAACTCACTGCAACACGATAACATTCTTAAATTATTGTCAAAAACACACCAGCAAATTAACAGATATAAAATAATTATTACTTATATTAAGGCTCGTTTAGACACTCAAGCAATTTACACAAGTCGGTTTGCACAAGTAAATTTGTGCAAAGTACTTCACTAAAAAAGGTGGGTTTAGACCCTCAAGTAATTTGTGCAACGTCACTTTTACAAGTAAGTTAGCATCAGCATCAATCTCTTTCATTTTTTTCCTCCAGAATTTCATATGCTTGATATTTTGTGTTACAATCGCCGTACTCTTTGCACCTCACTTTCCAAATACATGGAAATGTTTTGTAAAGTTCTCATTTCTACATTCAATTAATAACTCTCTTTTATTGACATTATAGGTTGAACGCAATAAAAACAAACCCTGTATTAGAATTTCACACGTTATGTAACAAAACACAAACAAAACTGTCAGATTTTTTCATAAACTCGTAATATGCAAGCGCTTAGTTTGAACATCGTGTAAACGATGTTCAGTTATTTGCACCAACATCAGTTATTTTTCAAGCAGGGACAGATTTTGTACAAGCCCAACTTTTCTACTTACGCAATCCGAAAATTTTCGTTTAGATGTAACAATTTACTTGCAGAAATGACGTTGTACAAGCCGATTGACGCAAATTACTTGAGTGTCTAAACCCACCTTTACACTATTACACAACTCACTTCAACACGATAACCTTCATAAATTATTTTCAAAAACACGCCAGCAAATAAACAGATATTAAATAATTATTATTCATCTTATTATATTTACAATATATCAGCACTGCTAGGATGATTCGGTAACAGAATTAAGTGCGGCTCTGAAGTATCACAGAATGTAAGTGAAACTCCGCCTAGGTCGCGTGCCAGCAAAAACAACAATCATCGTTCTCGCTTTAATGTAAGCGGTGTAAAATATGGAAGATGTCATGTGTTATACATTTCCCGCCCACATGTCGCGTCTTGTTCCTCACGTCCAGTCACAATATAGGTTTCGCTGACTATAATTTCTATTTCAGTAACTAAGAAATTATTAATCTCTGAAATAAGGATAAGTGTGTATATTTACAGTTACTGTGCACCTTTTAAGACTCAATTCATATATTTTTTTGGTTGGTAAGTTACGAAATTTGGCCTACCCTGTCTCCACTGCATGACTAGTAGGCACCTACCCACAATTTTTTTTATCACAGTAATAAACTAAAATAATAAACCCGAAACAAAAAGTACACGTTTAATCATCAGAACAGTCACGCTACCTGCCGTATCGGCCTAATTGTTTTTGCTCGAGATCAAAACACCGCCTGTCACCGCCAGTTCAACTTTTAGGGGCAAATGTAAACAAATTTTGTATGTCTGCTCCCAACTAAATCATTAGAGGTGTTTATGTAAGCTTTGTATGGATCAACAAAATGTAACAGTATAAACGGCCTTCCACCTCATTAAAACATCAAAATATCGTCGCAAAGATTTGTCTTTGTCAGTTGATAGCAAAGTCAATTCCTGTTTAATACAATTGTCAACAACATATTTAATCACACTTGCTAGAAAACGGTAAAGCAATTTGGTGCCCACCATATTTTCGATGGGGCAGACCCACAACTGATATACACTAAACACAAAGGAAGAAATTGGTTTCAAATGTAATGATGAAGAATTTGGAAGAGCTGTTCGAATAATACAGAGACTACGAAGAGGATAATGAAGACTTATAATCTGAAGTAGATGAAAATGATTATTTTTCAAAAATAATTTTATTTTTCACCTAGCTGTTCATTTATTTTTTTACATGTAAAGTAAGCTTTGGCCTGTCATGTCGTTGCTATGCGATACTCACCGACTTAACAATTCTGATAGTTTGAATTGTCAGTGTCATTTATACTTAGATCGTCAAATGGAAGTAAATAAAGAAAGTACTCGTTTCGGAAATGTTTCACTTTCCGAAGATGACAAAGAAATCCTAAGAAGCGTTCTTATTAACACAACAAAAACGCACAAATCGGTATGGGGCCAATTTACTGATATTTGTAATGCAACAGGATACCAATTTAAAGCCACTGCAACCATAGATTATATTGCATTGGTACTTAAGATATGGGCTTTCAATATGAGACGGAGAGATGGTAAAGATTATAAGGAAAATGTGATAAAAACCAAGTGGAACATAACTGCATAAATGCTTCAGGAAATGTATTTTTTAAAACGTCATTTTCGATCCATTTAGGGATATTCAATTTAAGTGCTCTAGGGATGCTCGTAATGCTAAAAGAAGATATTTAAATATCACGAAAAGAAAAGTTTCTTCAATTGCGTTAGATTCAGAAGAACATAAAAAAATGATAATGCTTTTGAATGAAAACACTCCTCAAGGACTGCAAAAAAACTTTTCCATATTATCGCAGTTGAGCTCGCTTGGAGAGGCGAAGCCGCAAATTCTGTACAAATCACTTTTAAGAAGGGTTCCAATATTACAACAAATCGTTTATTTCTAGTATGCAATAGGTACTCGAAGAAATACGAAAATTCCTATTGGTACAAAAATTCACCGATTGGAAGAAATGAGCTGTCCAAATGGACAAAGGAATCAGCCGCAAAAATCGGAATATCCTGAAATATTCTGACTGGCTGGTTCATCAGGTGATGATGATTATTAATACATTTTGTCAGAATTACCGAGTTTGAGTTGGGTGTCGTATGTCAGACATCTCCATCAATATTATTCACATAATTTTTTTCCAAATCAAAAGTTAAAGCAAAATTGGTACAAAATATTCTTTGGCAGTATCCACAAAAACCCGCGTATTTCAATTCAGTTTTTTTTGTATTTAAAAAATGAAGGGAAACCGGTTTGCAATTACAGAAAATCAGTGATAGACGAGACAAGTGTAGATCCGACCACATACTTGTATTTCGATACAAAAGTTAAGCAACAGTAGTCGCAGTCAGCAATTTGGATGGCAATTCAAGTGAAACTCTGAGACCTCGTCCCATTTTCTAGTGACTTGTATATTAGTGATTACGCAGTAGCTATGCAATCTTAGGCGTAGGTTGTGTAAATGTTACCATCCTTCGGAGGGGATGTAAAGCAGTCGGTCCCTTGTCTATTAAATGTTAGGTAAGTAAAAAATTCCTACTCTTCGATAGAGAAGAGGTTCGGCAAATTTTCTAAATTGGGGTAGCTCGTCTCCTGGTGTAGCGGAAATAGCCCGACGCTAAATAAACGATTACAAAAATCGGTGGCAGAATTTAAAGCAAGAGGTTCCCTTAATGTTGTTACGGGTTGAAAGAAATCATATACTTTTTGTTCACCCTCAAAGTTCGAGGTCCATTTCGTGCTGCACTGCATTTTTAAAATTATTTCACAGACAAATTCACCTTAACAGAGAGAAAATATTTTAATCTTACTTAAAATATGTGCATTCTCCAATGAGAAATCGACATAAATTTATTAATACTGCTTTTAAGTACATGTTATACAATTATTAAGAGAGTTCATACGAAAGGAACCAGTTTTTTATACTGGTATCAGGACTTTTATCCTCGAAATTACATGATTCGCAAAATTATGAGAAAGTTGGCAGAATATTTAATAGTGTTATTAATATCCAACATTTTTACTTTCTTATACCTAATATAGTGATTTCTTTTCAACCTCGAGATATACGTTCTGAACCCTCCTGATTCCAATCTGGCTATTTTCCGAAAGATGTCTGTCGCAAATTTTTGAATGAAACTCAATTTCTAGAAGTATTTTTTGATTTCCAACAACTTTTCTAAATAACTTTTTGTTGTATCTGAAACACGAGGCAAATATCGCATTTTCTTGTAATGACAGTATGCTGGTATATCGATTTAAATATTGGAATACGTAAAAAGATGCGCTTTGGGAAATTGTACAAATATAAAAAAAAAATATTTTTTTTACTACTAACCTGAGAAATCACCATTATTTACTCCATTCCTCTAATGAGAAGTAGTATTTCTCTCCCTAGGTAAAAAATTATAATACAAAACCACCTAGGTAAATAATGAAAAATTTTATATATTTTTAATGAAATGAATAATAGAAACTTGTTAACTTAATTCTAAGCAAAAAAACAAATAAACTCGGAAATTCAACACCGGTAAGTGGTATGATGAAAATTATAAAAAATTATTTAAAATTATAGTTAATTGTAATATTAATTAATTAATTGTATATTAATTTCATTTTGTCAGTTTGACAACTAAACTCCCAGACTACTTGATATTTCGAAATATTTGAAAATAAATGGGAAATGACATATCAAAATCTAATCAAATCAGATATGGTAATATGTCAATGTTAATCGTAAAAAAATTCTATATATACTTCAGTTGAGAAGACCATTATAGACCTCGCACATTATATCCTTCGAAAAGTGCTCGGTAAATAATAGCTCACTTCTCAACCTAGGTATATAATATACTATTGTTGAAAGATCGATGCGAGTTCATGAAAATTGACACAGGTTGTAATATGTTCTATGGGGAGAGTAGCATGGGTTAAATTGTTCCATATTGTTTACTTATTTACTCCAAAATATAGATATTTTATTAAAACCACCGCACCATAAACAATGTCCAATCTGCATAATATAGTTTATCATTAATATCACGTAGTATAAGCTCTCATCTGTGAAGAACGAACTTTTGTTATAGGTGTAATAATTTTACATATTATTGCTACAATATATCGGATATCTGCATAAATGAATACACATGCATCCATCACATCACAAGCCGGCCATATGCAGATTATGCGGAAGCAGCAACAGGCGTGGTGAACTGGGAGATGCCGGCAAAAGTTTTAGAACGTGCATTCAACTGTCAGTTCTTCACGCGCGTTACAAGAGTTAAAATAATCCGTGATGTGCACAACAAATTTATACCGCAAGTTCTAAAGAACTAAATACCGTAATTTATTATTAGTGAAAAAGACTTCTTGTCACAACATTAAAATTGTGATGTTTTAGTTAACTATTATTAAACATTTATTTCTCTAAAAGAATTTTTACAAAATGGATTCGTTTTACAGACACCGTAGATTATCTCTCCCAAAAAGGTAAATTACCCTCTGTCTTATCTTTTGCTATTCATATTTTTAAATTTAGATATTTTCTTAATAATTATGTTACATTTATTGTTTGAATCTATAATAATAATAAAGCGGCTAAAACAAAAAAAAATAATTCAAAATTGGTAAATGCATTAGCATTGTTTAGATTATTTTCAGATATGTCACTTAAAATTACAATATTTACGTTGAATACCAATCTATAAATAATGAATACCTATATGTATATATGTATATTGACTTGGAACTAAACTTTTTAAAATATGTTGCCTTTATGCACAAAAATTATTTTTTGATTTTATCTTACGAACCGTATGAATATTTCTATTACTTTACAGATTAATATTGATGTTTATGAGAAACAAAAGTAATAATTATGAAAAACTCTTACATTGTATTTTTTAATTACCAATTACTAATAACGCCGTTTGGACTCTAGGACTAGTTAAATGACCTGAATAGAACAGTACAGTAAACGTTGTATATCTTCTGTTACCGTTAGTTAGTCCATTATAAGGTAATTAAAATTAGAACAATGACAGTTTTACACACATCGATTCTTGGAATAATTTATTTTTTTTTAAAATGCAAAAAATGTCGAATTTATTTTTTTTAAGCATCAGGTAAAATTAAGTATTTTTATTTTATTTTTCACATCATTTATAATTTTTTCTCTTGCATTCATTTATTTTGTTTTGTTTGGATGTTATCCCAGAAACGGGTTTTTAAACCTAATACTATATTTCGAAAAATGCGTGATAATAATAATAAAATAAACTGTAATTTTTGAGAGTGTACTTACACATTAATTAATAATTGATAGGTAAATATTACTATAAATGTTGTCTAGGCAACATCGCATTTCGCATTTAACGTATCATCAGCTATCGAATTGCATCCTTTGAATACGTGTAAATGCACGCTCCTCATTTGTGTTGGATTCCGCTTGCTGCCAACGACAACAATCAAATAATATATCGTGGGCTTAAAACCAAAAGTGACCAAGTCCAAAATGTTCATTTTTGAGAAACTGGTAATTTTGTTTTTTTTAATTTTTAAACATAATCTTATAAGAATAAAAATTTAAGCAGAAAATCCATATAAATGTTTTTATAAATATCATAATTTAAAGTTTCGAATCTCACTATCTATCAAAACAAATTTTTTTTTGTTCGCATAAAATGTATTATTTTTAGACTTGATCAAAAAAACTTGTTTTAATAAAACAACTTTAGGGTTCTCACAGTACTTGGTCAATTTTTGCAAGAAGAGGTAAGTGAATTTCTTGTTACTTGGTCAAATAAACCAGAAAATGCTGGTTTTGGACTTGGTCACTTTTGGCTTTAAGCCCACGGTATATGCATGTCCACAAAAAATTTATATGCGTTAATATTAGTTAAAATAATACATTAGAGTCTAGTGCCAATGTCTCAAATTTATTTGTAAAATGAAACAATTGTAATCTTAACAGCAACCGCAGAAACTGCTTGCGTTATTTGAATCCAATAAACGCTTGCTGGTTAGGCTGACGTCATACGCTCGCAGCTCAACGGCTGCAAATGCAAGTGAGTGACGAAAGTTTCATGTTACAGCACCTCCTTAAATTTCTTGGTGTAGTACATCATAAAATTTCGTCATTATACCCTCAAAATGGAGGATGTGCTTCTTATGGACAGTTATAAATTTTAGACTTTTCTAGGTGAACATGAGGTAAACCTCTCTTTTGGAACTCAACAGTGTACAAATATGTTAGTACTTCGCCAAATATTTGTTTTTGGTTAATTAAACGCAAGAGTTCCTTTACTTTTACATGAAACACGCGAACAGTAACGTCTGGCCTATTATTATCAGTTTCATAAGAATGTATGCTATTTGTAATTTCAGGCCATAAAGGATTACATGTAAACGTCAAAAAAATGTCTGGCTTACCAAATTTTCTTACAATGGCCATTGCGTCCTGATAATTTTGCATCATGTTTCGAGGACTGCCAGTAAACGATGAAGGTAAAATAAGAACACGTCCAGCCTTTAAGTTTCCGTTGTCAGCCCTTACATGTAAAGCGTCTGCAAGACCAACGTATGTATCTACTCGCAATTTCACCTGTTGGTTACGAATGAATTTCAATCTGTCGCCTTCGATGCGACAGTAATAATCAACAATCAACTGCTGCGTTAACTTCCCAGCATTAATTATTGAATTGAAGTCTCTTACAAGAGTTAAACCTCGAACCATAAGTCTGTAAGATATATATTCTCGCATAGAAATATTTTGGCGAATTTTAGTTTTGCGCTCTCCTCCAGTTGACATTGAAATATGCCATCCTGGTTCCCCGCACGGCCAGATTAATACATATGACATCAGATCGCAATGCATACTGTCAAAATCTATATCTTTTATTCCACCGTCATGTGCGTAAACAGCAATATGTCTATGAGAAGGTGGAGCACCGTCGGCTGATTCAAAAACAGTTGCAACTTCAGAACATGTAGGGTCATTATACCGTCGAGGATCTGATTTGGGTTCGTGATAAAAACGCATTACCAAATTAATAGGTACACGATTTTCTTTTAAGGCTAACTCCTTTTCTTCACATATCTTCTGATGCATTGTCTTATATGACATCACATAAGGATTACATTGATTTACGACACGATTTAGTATTTCTAGAATGTCTTTTCTCAAGGAACTGTTTGCAGCATGTTCAAGTCTAATTTGATTGGCTTCGAAAAAGTCTAAAATGTATAACTGTCCATAAGAAGCACATCCTCCATTTTGAGGGTATAATGACGAAATTTTATGATGTACTACACCAAGAATTTTGAAACAATACGCACCATATCCGGAAGGTAATTTTATATTTGCCCCGAATGACACGAACGACAAAGCAATATTATATTGTCGAATATTATCTCGAAAATTTTTCGATATCTCGTCATTCCCTGTAAATAATTCTTCCATTTTATCAGGAATCCGAAATTCCGGTAATTTGAACTTTTTATTACGCAACAAAGACCAAAGTAGCCAGCCGAATTTTTTTCACATGAAAAGTACCGGGCAGAGCAATAACTACATATGTTGTTTAAGTTACCTAAGTTGAATGGAGTTACATTTGAAATAGTATCAGAAACGGCACATCTATATTGAATTGTAAAGCAGGTTTTTTTTTTCGTATTTTAGACGTTTTTGTGTGCGTTCGTGTCTCCTTTCCCTGCCGCCAGTCAACGTCTTTCTTAATTTACTTTTTTTTGAAATATTATGTTGCACAACATTGCAGAGTGCGTTTTCCACATCGGCATCATTAGTGACAGGACGAAATTCTAAAACACTATGATGTCCTGGATCAACATTACCAGAGAAAAGTAAATTAGAAATAATATTTCCAGTACCATAATCAAGAGTTTCGTTATTATTATTATCTCTATACACTCTAAACAAATGATCAGGAAACAGCTGACTAATACAGTGCAATTCGACATGGCCGGCGAACTCACCATCTAAAGACAATAAATTTTCGTATTCAGCGGAATTTGTAATCGGTAACCGATACGATGGATCTCCAACAATAAGGCCTTCATAATATTCCCAATCATTTTTAATTTTTTCTACGACTTGCATGCGTATCTCGCGATGATGTTGGTCATTATTAAATAAACAAGTGAGAACGGGTGAACAGTCTGATATGTGCATTAGTTAAGCACCCTTGGCGCTGTGCAAGGCATCCTCCTCTGTCGCAACAAAAAGTTGTGTATTATTGGCCGCCGCGCCGTTACGATGCGTCGGATCGAATTCGGTCATTAGACTTTTCTGCGCCGTTCGCGACGTAGAGAGCCAACCCCCGCGATCTTGACGAAAAGGCGCGTACCGAAATTAGCCCCCCCATTACCGACCCCCCAACCCCCCCACCAATTTTTCACGGAAACCTCCCCTCGAATAATCCCCCGCCCACGGGAGCGCTGTCCTTAATCTGCCGACGAAGTATTTTTTTCGGTCGATCGAATATTTTCGGAGCGTCGAAGGCCGCCACGCCGTTACGACGCTTCGGATGGAATTCGGTCATAAGACTTTTTTGCGTCGTTCGCGACGGAAAACGACACACCCTCCACGATTTTGCCGTAAAGGCGCGATCCGAAATTAAACAATCCTGTTTGCAGCAAAGTAACTGAAAACTCGAATGTAAACAATAACCGAACAGCACACTGGCACAGAATAAGCCAAGCAGACTAAGATGCGTTAGTTCCATTTCTTAAGAGGTCGGTGGTAGAGGTTGCTTCAAGTAACGCCGCGCTTAGCATACGCTAACATGCATTAGTTTTTGTTTATTTTGTTTTACATATGAAATTGGTGATTAAAAAATATAAAAATGTGTCATGATCCATCTGAGGGTAAAGACCTTTCATTGGAAAAAAAATATATCAAAATTGGTGAAGCGGTAGCCGCTTGAGGAACCGGAGAAGAAAACCTTTTGAGCTTTTATATATGTATGGATTATTGTTAGTAATAGGACTCATGTGCGAAGAGTTTCCAATTTCACTACTATGCTATGTGCATTTGAAGTACAAGAATGTTCTCTTGATGTCTTTTTTTTACACAAATTCTAAATTGCATTCTACAGTATTTCTTTTTATTCTTCTATTCTTTTCTAACACGTGTGATATGTGAACGGTTTTCTCTTTGTTATACACGATTGATTTTCCTAGTTACCATGTCTTACGGTTCCTATACTGTATATATATTTACACATTTTGGTGTAAAATCAAACACCATCCAATATTGTAAAAAGTTCATTTATTGAGTAAATCTTATCATTTTTTCGATTAGAAATTATCTTAAATACTACATTTTCGTATATTATACACCATTCGTAGTGTGATTTTACGTTTCTGCGATTGCGTCAAATATCAAGCATAGTAATCAGCAATCAGTAACAGTTGATTCTTTTAACTGTTCTGTGACAGTTGATGATCTTGCAATACACAAAACCGTGTGTTGACTTAGTGCATTTGATAGATATTTTATATATTATCTTCAGTGGTGGTTTATGTGCTGTAGAACACAAAGAAAAACAGAGAAATGAGAATAGCGATTGTATTATTAAAATCTATTACGGAAAATGAATGACTTAAATATACCTAGTTATGTCATTCTACAGCTTTTTAGTTCAGATGGGAATGTACTCCATATAGTGTACAGTGTACAATTAATTGAGTTATCTGAAATGTGGCATTTACATTTAATAAAATACATGACATTTTCACATTTTTGTAGTTTATTTAAAATGAATGTGTTTTCCATCCCTCAAGAATATCACCTTTTAGAAAATTTGATAATTTTACAATTCATAGGTGTAAACATTTCACACATAAATAATGGTAAAATTTTACACCGTACCATTGGTGTCTAGTATACACCTAATTGGTGTGTCCCTATATGTACCCCGTGTGGTGTTAATTTGGTGTGAAATTTTACACTGTATTTTCAACTGTGTGTATACCTGGTGTCGCAGATTCAATATGACAGGCAATATTTTCCTTTTACGCAGACTTAAAAAAATGAGCAAGGTATCTTTGAAAATGGTTTTTAGTATACTACAAAACGGGATACTCAAAAGACCCTGTAAACAACTACCCCATTAGAAACAACCCTCAATCTTATTCTTTTTAAATAACACCTGCATTATTTTTCATTGCTAAATAAAGTACTACTAATTCTCAATACAATGCATAAACAAAAATGCTTTTTTAATGAATATTTATTACACAAAATGTAAAAACAAAAATATGCAAAAAATAATATTAGATAAGTTCAGTTCAAACTTATTTGCAACATAAAAACGTCGGCCATTTTGTTCTCTTTACCGCCGTTTTTTATGTTGCAATTAAGTTTAAAATAAACTTTAAACTAAACATGGTAAAAAGTCCACAAAGTTATACAAAGTGTATTATGTCATATGGTCAGTATCTAAACAGTATCTTTAATTCGTAATCGTAATCAAAAAAATATGTTACAAGATTTTACAATTTCTGCTTGGTTGCCATGGTGAGTCCTAGAATTAATTTCGGAACTATGAACTTGAACTTGTATACATTAGCATGTGGTCAAAACTGACAATATAGACATCGCTATTTCGTAAATTCGCGGCAGCTACGTCAGTCTTGCAATACGTTCAATACGACAGATTACTATTAGTATTACTCGAGTAACTAGATTTAGCTATTCGATAGACTAGTATTACTTTACTTGATTTAGCTGACTATGATTTGGACAATTTAAAGGACTACCACACTAAAAGGTAAAAGAAAATAGACAACAACAATATACTTACAATAAGAAGAATCCCTAACTCAAAAATGATAAACCATAAAAATTTGCCATTATTGTGAAAATTGGTACATTTGATAAAAATAAAATCATGGGTCCAAGGATTCTTACCTTAAAATAGTTTACAAAATAATAATAATAATATATTAATATGAATTTCTAATTAATTATTATCAAGTTTGTTCACGTTGATCCTGGTACAGCAACAATTTTAGGGTTTTCCTAGACAGGCATTTTTTTGCAAATATTAAATAAATACGATTATTTCATTCAACATAAAATAAATGTTATTGCTTGATTCTAATACGTGTATTAATAAACGAAAACTATGGTGTTTTCATTTTTGTATTTCGCTGCTGATTGGATAAAAGCCTGTGTTTTCGTTTTTGTATTTCGCATTGTTATTGATAATTTTAATCAATATTAAATATAAAAGCATTACGGTTACGATCTTATGTCCATAGTTACCAAAAGTAACCTAATACATACATCAACTGAAATGTCATTGTGTGACAGAATGAAAAAGAAATTAAATTTAGATGATAATGGCAATAATGAATTTACATAAATGTCTGTTCTGGGAAGTTTAAGTGTGAGTTCAAATTGTCTTATAAGTTCATGGTTTGTATTTGCATTTGTAATTCCGCAACTGGGTCTGAATCTTGGTGGGGGGATTCGTTGGATGATCCAGGCCTTGGTAAAAATCCTGAGGATTAGCAGTATAATCCTCAAAGTAGGTATCCTGAGAATTACCAGTATAATTCTCATAGTGACTAGTACATTTAATAATTGAAGGGTTGGATGGATAAAGGTGACGTTGAAATTAAAATATCCTATTCAATAAAGGTGTTGTGATGTTACAAATTATTCTTAGAAAAAAAATGATAAAATAATTATTGGGTATTACGAAAGCTTCTTTCAAATTTAACATAATAATAATAAATAACTATAAATCGTTATATTTCATACTGTCATTCTTATCTGAATGTGCTAATATAAAAGTTTTAGGCATATAATGAATCAAAAACAACACTTCCAATACATTTTATCATAGAAACTATTAAAACAACTACTCAGTCTAGGAGCAAGAACTGCATTGAATTAAATAAGAGTGTTTTTATTATTAGAAGAAAAAAAATATTGAGATTGAAAAAATATTAACTCATCAAAAAGGAAATTTTTCACACTCAAGAAATGATTTCCTCCAATTACAATACAAAAATCAAAAACTGCTAGTTCGATATATAATACAAAGAACACTGTTATTTAATTCAATGCAGTTCTTGCTCCAAAACTAAGTAGTTGTTTTAATAGTTTTTATGGTAAAAATAAGTGTTGTTTTTGATTCATTATATGCATAAAACTTTTATACTAGCACATTCAGATAAGAGTGACGGTATAAAATATAAAGATCTATAGGTATTTATTACTATTATGATGTTAGATTTGAAAGAAGCTTTTGTAATACCCAATAATTTACTTTATTATTTCTAGAAATGCATATATACGAAGCAATAATGTCAGATTTTTTAAAACTTATTCTTATTACCAGTCGTTTTGTTACGTTTCTATAACTTGATGCTTAGATACCAAATGGATAAAGGAGCTAAGAAACAACATAATTTCGTGTCTCTGGTGAATAAAGGTTAGTAGAGTTATTAAGGTTTCAATGGTGTTATAAGGATAATAACGCACAGAGGTCGATGTACTTCCCGAGGGCCCGAGGTAATGTACGTCGACCGAGGGCGTCATTATTCTATAACACCATTGTACCTTCAACGTTTAATGTCCATCTACTCTGTTATTAATTCGAAAATTCTTTGACATTTACGATCGATTAATTTGATTTGTGTTATGTTCAGGACGATTTTATTTAGAAGAGAGCAATAATCATAATTGTTTTAAACGCCGTAGTTACATAGTTGCATAGTTATGCAACACATTTTGTTTGTCAATAACGCCATTGCCATTTAGTTGTTTTGTGTTGTGTTGTAGTGAAAATGTTAATGCGTTATTCCTCATTTAATGTATATCAAAATAGGGTTATTATTGCAAACTAACATACTAGACGTTTTTTTGTCAAATGAGCAATTTGGTAAATAACACATTTATCCACCCACCCTTCCCAAGCAGCACATTTAGTAGTCTCTACGTAGAAGCTGCCATCATTAGAACTTTAAAGGCTTCCTCAACTAACGACCGTTACGTAATGGGAACGATCCGTCTACCAAGCATTCGCCAAAATAGGGAATAGTTATTAGGTAGCATTTACTAGTCCGGAAGCTTCCCTTTTACGTGTTAACAACTAGGTTATTATGTAAAAGGAACGTAATCAAGTAGTAGAAATGACTAACTTTTGAAACAGCTCTTTAGTGGTACGAGAGCAAACTATATTTTGCTCTCTCTCGTTCGAAAAGCAAAATATAATGTATTGCAATCGAACTAACTGATTGTGTGTTTGAAGTCAATATGTCCAAGTTAAATCGATTGAATGAAATATGTGCTGGTAATAAACTATGTTTTGTATTCACTCCGTGTGAAAGTTAAAACGACTGCTTATTTTCTGTAAAATGTTTACATAATACTTCGATAAAAAGACGCGATCTCTAGAAAATTGTTTTCTCGGAAAAAAATTTTTCAAAAATTATGTGTACACTCGAAAATGCAAAATTTTTGATGGAAAACAATTTTTTTGTTTATGTGTAATGATCTATTTATAAAAGATGTTTGCAAATGACCATATTTAACAAAAAAAAAAAAGGTTTTCAGAATTATATTTTTATCCATATCAATATGGCGTCATTATTCAATAATGCATTCACTCTGTGTTGAAGTTAAAACGACTACTTGTTTTCTGTAAAATGTTTACATAATACTTCGATAAAAAGATGCACTGTCTAGAAAATTGTTTTCTCGGAAAAAAAATGTTTCAAAAATTATGTGTACACTCGAAAATGCAAAATTTTTGATGGAAAACAATTTTTTGTTTATGTGTAATGATCTATTTGTAAAAGATATTTGCAAATGACCATATTTAACAAAAAAAAAAATGGTTTTCAGAATTATATTTTTATCCTATCAATATGGCGTCATTATTCAATAATAGTTTACCAAAAAGTAGCAAATACAACCTTCACTCGTGCATAGTTCTCTAGTATAGGCGCGCGATGCAATACATAAAATCACAAAATGTATTTTTCTACAATCGAGCGAAAAGTGCAACTTTGCGCTTCCAAAAGAAAGCGCAAAGTTGCACGTTTCCGAGGAGCGAGCGTTTTTTTACTTTGTCGCTCGCCGAGAGACAAAGTAAACGCTTAGTTACCATGGAAACCATAATAAGGAAACGTCTAGTGTATCTGCGACTTTTGACACAAAAGTAAGCATTAAGGGTATTTGACAGATGTCGACAATTTTGTGACCAGCGCGTGATTTTAAGATCGTTCTCGTACAATAAAAATGTCTTTACGTGAAAATTCAATGAAAATTGATGAAATTAGTGAAATTTCGTACACTCCGCCGGAAACATTTCTACAAAAACATGTGTAGCACAAATTGATGCTCACATTTTGAAATCTGAACCGTCAAATTTGAGGTTATCAATAATTATTAATTTTTACCAAACATTTTTATAAAAACACTGGTTGTAGAAAAAAATCCTGTGTGTAATTCGAGCGCAAAGTGACATTGCCGCTCTCGCGAGATAGCCGTCAAACTTCTCGCTCAGAGCGATAATATATCACTTTGCGCTCTTAATACACAAATAGCTATTATATATGCTAGAATTTTTGTATGTGTTTATATGAAATGGATGGAGTATAGGTAAAAATAATGTTATTATTTGGGATTGGAAACATGCTAATGACTGACTAAACATCAACGGGTGACAGGTGGAAGTGTTGTTATTATTAGCGAAAATCAAACAAATAATTAATCCGAAAATTTACCTTGAATACCAACAAAATTCAATGTGGTGAAAATCTCGATTGCCCAAAGTTGACACTATTATCCATATTTTCTCTCATCTGATCATTTACATAATCATAAATATTTCAACTTCCCCAAGTTATTCATTAGTCTGAATTTTACGAATTTATTCAGTGGACGAAATTTTAATTAATAACAATTAATGGTAAATAACAAACAATCACGATCAATTACATTTTTCACTTCAATATTTGTTGGTTTTTCACTGCACTGTCCGATTTTCCCGATAAATTTCCTAACCCGCTTATTTTACTATTTGAACGAATAAGGGTCGGTTCCGCATCAATCAAATAATTTGTTAAATTGATGACTTGGCTTAACTGTAACATAACTTTTCTATGAGAGGTCGATGAATGCCGGAAAATCTTTATTGTTGTTTTACTGCATTTCGGCGCCATGTTCGATTAGTTCCGAATACAAAAGTGTTGACAATGTCGCTAATAAGTTACACACCTTTAAAGCTCCAAAAAAATGTCCCGACAACGTTACAGGAAATTTAAATAGAGCAGTCTCAGTTATCATTACTTTGAAGTGATTCTTTGGTAACGCTGTACAGTCGGCATTACTACTAATTCTTACTTTAAAGTTGAAAATATTTTAAAGTCATGCAAAGTAGTATCCGCGATGATGCAAATACTGCAGCAGTTACTTGAAAGTGTAATAACTATACAGTACCTGAATTCAGTAGAATTTACGCACGGGTACCACAAAGTGAATTTTACACTAAAGTCGCAAATTTAGTGACAGTTATGTAATGCCTACTACATTAAAGTTCCGATGCCAGTTTCCGTCACTATAGTGCTAGTTGGGTTTCAATTGTTACAATTAATTGTAAGTTTAATATTAACATTTACAATAAATAATTATTTAAACGGTTTGAACGTAATCTAATTTCTTTTTTACTTTCTTATAAGGAAGTATAGTAATCGTGATTTTTTTCGACCACGGGATTTTGATTGATATACACGTTTTGAACTCTCCTGAGTCCATTCTAACTATTTTCCGAATGATGTCTGTCGGTTCGTGTGTGTGTGTGTGTCCGTACATGCGTGCGTGCTTGCGCGCATGTGAGTGTGCATACGCGTGCGTGTTTATCCGCGATAACAAAAAATACTAATAGGAGAATTCCCAAATTTAGCAATTAAGATTGTTAACAACATTTTAGGTGATACATTAAATTTGGTGAACATGGTACCACCAGAATAATTGGAAGAAGAAAAAAGGTCTATTTCGGAAAAAACTTATTGCATTACTGGACGAATCTCCACGAATTATAAGGCAAAAACAACTTTATGGAAAAGATCTGTCTGCATGTCTGTAGTATCGCGATAGCAGCCACAGTTTTTGAGATAAAGCTTTCAAATTTGGTACACACATACTAAACGCCAAAGACAATGATGAATTCGGTGATGAGCAAAATTGGCCAGCTGAAAGGAGTCCACGGGACCCAAACTTTTTTGAATTTGACTACAAAAAAATATATTGTTGATGAAAGATTATAAATCATGTATATAGTATACATCAAGCCAATAAAATATATTTTCCAAGTACTTAAATAAAGCTAATGTAAATTGAAATTTCGTACACATTTGACCTCATAATATGGGGTTAGGATAAATGTGGCAGTTTGACATTTCAAATTTCTAATTTAGTAACAAAAATGTCAATGTCAATAAGAAGGAATTATTAAAATATATAACATGAGTTATTATTGACAGTATCGAAGAACGTTGAAAATTTATTATTTATAAATTTTAACGAAACATTTCAAGGTAGGTACCCTTTTAAAATTTAAATGGGGTATATGAAGAATTAAATAGAATGATTTTTTTAGATTAGGATAATACAATATACTGGTATCAGAAAGTTATGTGCTGGCCACATCAGATATTTTAATAAATCTTAACAAATACTCGTTTAACGTTTAACGATTATCGGAAATTCGTTATCTTTTTCAAAACAAAATATGTTGCTTTTAGGAAACTACAAGCAACATATTTTGTTTCTCATAAATCCGACGATTTCATTTTCGATAATCATTAATACACTTGTTGTATTATTTGCGAAAATATACATTTAGCGCCGTTCTTTTGCACCTTGTTTTTTGCCGGTTTATTGGAATTTTTTTTGAGGCACACGGACTAAAGTGAACAGGAATAGACCTATGTAACTAGCTATGCATCAAATAGAAAATAAAGTTTGTAAATTGGAAATTGGAATTGGTTAAAGCTGACACTTCCAGAAAGAGATGTGCACAATGCTATAAGCGCATGAAAGGCGATGACGGTAGAAAAACCTCCCAAAACAAATACCCAAGAACCAAATATGTGTTCCGCCTGCAAGATACATTATTCTGTAACCTGTTTTTTTTAAGTCCCATAAATCCGTAAAAAATAGTTTCTCATATTAGTTACACTAATATGCTCGAATAAATTGTTTTTATAATTCAAATGTAAAAATGAATAAATTTCTTTCTAAACATTTGTCACCAATTTTTTTATATGTGTAGCGAGACGTAAAGATTTTCACAACCCGCGAATATTTGTCAGTACTCCGGGACCGACTTTGCACAGCTCCTATGCATTTAATGTCTGGTATTTCATTTTAAATCGAGGCCTGCCTGATTGCATGGTAGTTCGCGTGGGCAGTACTATCTAGTAAAGGAAACCCGCGGAAAGAATGTGATTTCTGCATTCCATTCACAATTAAGCGTAAATGTAATAAATGAATTAGTGCATTGCAAATTTTTGTGATCATTTACATCCGCATCTACTTATTGGGCGAGATATTATATTCCTAGTATATGGTTTCGCCGAAAGCGGGCGACTTATCGGCAATACTCGCCCTTGCCACGCGGTCTTTCTTTCGCCGGCTGGACAGTATCGCGACGGCTTACGTGGGCGGTACCGCGTGGCACGCCCGGCAGGAGCGGCAGAGCCGGCAACATCAAACCGTGGAATACAATTCATGTCTGTGTCCTACGTGCGCGTTATCAGGCGGCGCTGGTAGAGCTGCCAGGTTTCGAGCGGCGCACGCAGTCAAATAATTTGATAATCGCCGCTAGTGCCGCCCGTACCGAGCGCAGTCTGGCTTGTAAACTCCGAATGTTTGGGTTATTCCACACGCTCTTAATTATTTTAGCAATATGACAAGTACCTTTAACGAACTGTTAATCAATCAAGTGCAAAATTGCCGTATGCTTTGGGACATGAGGCATAAAAACTATCACAATCGGCTACTAGTGGACAGAGAATGGAATTGGGACAATTTTTTAGCTTTTGGTATAAACGGTGGAATTCGCCGTCTATTCCCCTTTCTAAATAGAACGTATCTGTTGGATGCCTTCTTGCCCTATGTTTTCTTCCCATTCGTAATATTTTGAGATAAACGCTTTCCCCCAGTAAAACATTCCTTCTTCTTGATCTAGACATGTCACCATTCATGAATCGCACGGTAAACTGTGCCGGACTTCAAGTACACGTAAGACGCCACTGCCGCCTCTGCCGCTCCTACCTCCTCAGACGCGTCCGCCGCTTCTGCCGGAAGTGCCGCGCGGCGGCGCTCACATAAGCCGTTGCGTATGTGTACAGGGAGGGCAAATTTCGATGTTTGTATAGGGTAACTCGGTAACTGTAAGAGGTACAAAAAAATGGAAGACACATTCTCGATCTCTCTTTTTTGAGACAAATTGACTGTCAAAAACAAAAATTTGCTACCGTCTTTTGTTTTCGAGTTATAAACAAAAGTTCGATTTTTCGACTTAGACACATGTCAATATCTTGGTTGTTTGTAAAGTTATGAAAAAACAACTTTTACATTCCTCAGGCACTTTTTTCCGTATAATACAATGGCGTCGAGAAAATTTAAAAGAAAGGTGCAATTTCGAGTTATGGCTTAAAGTTGTATTTTTTTAAATAGGAATCATAGTTGGCTATGGTTTAGTTAAAAATGATATTTTTTTTTCTCTTTCAAACTATATATCATATGTGAGGTCGCTTTTGATGTGTTAGTACTTAATAGCGAAAATAATCTTTTAGTAGATTACTTTTTGCGTTTTTTATATTTATTTCAAGTCATCTATGACAGTGTTTATCCGTGTGTCAGTAAATTGCATATTAATAATTTTGTTTCCGTCATAATTATACTCCATTTAATCGTAAAAGTGAAGATGTCTTACGAAAATTACGAGAAATATGATATGCTAGAATGCTTTATTCAAAGTAATAATAATAATTATTGTGATATTGCATCCGAAATATATTTCAATCGTTGTCCAGAAAGAAGACAACCTAATAAAGCTAATTTTAAGAGGTTCAAAGAAAATATCATTAATTGTGGATCCTTCAACAAGCCAAGACCAAAAATTTACAACATTGAAAAACTTCCATAAATGTAATTGGAATGGCGGTTGCAAATCCTTCAATTTCAAGTCGTCAAATTGAACCTGAATTGAATTCAGGCCTTATACAATAAGGAAACAACATCACTTGCAACCAACTGATCTTTAGCGACGATTGGAGTTTTGCATATGGTATCGTCAAAAAAAGTGTTTTAACATATCACAATATCAAGAAAATCTTAATGGCCAACGGTACTACGAAATCTTAAACCAGAAAATTATTGTGGAATTTATGGACAATATACCCTTAATTGAGGCAAGGAATCAGTTCTTCCAATAAGATGGTGCATCACCTCACAATAACAGGACCGTTTCAGAATTATTAAATACCAATTTTGGAAATAACTGGATGTGAAGTAACGGACCAGTGAGGTGGCCACCACGATGACCAGACAACGCCACTAGATTTTTTTCTGTTGGGGCCACATTAAAGACAAATTATACAAGAAAACCAGTACCGACATAAATAAACTCAGACAAAATTTTATGTGAATTCCATTTCAAATTTCCATATTTATAATGCAGTTCAGAGTGCTATGAAGAAGTGTAATTTATGTATCGAACATAACGTACATCAGTTTGAACATTTACTTTATTTTGAATTTTTATTTTGTAATTGTAATGTATTATAAAATTATATATAAATATCAGATTTTTTGTTATTGGCTTGTTGAAGGATCCACAATTAATGAGATTTTCATAACTCGAAATTGCACCTTTTTTTAAATTTTCTCGACGCCACTGTATTATACAGAAAAAATGTGCCTCAAGAATGTAAAAGTTGTTTTTTCATAATTTTACAAACAAGCAAGATATTGACATGTGTCTAAAAGTCGAAAAATCGAACTTTTGTTTATAACTCGAAAACAAAAGAAAATAGCAAATTTTTGTTTTCGCCAGTAAATTTGTCTCAAAAAAAAAAAGAGATCGAGAATGTGTCTTCCATTTTTTTTGTATCTCTTACAGTTACCGAGTTACCCTGTATAAACATCGAAATGTGCCCACTCTGTACCTCACGGTCCAGTGGAACTTTTGCAGTATGGGTCAAATTTCACCCTACCGGGCTCAGCGAGTTATCTATTTCATCTATCAACCGTACAATAAAATAAAGGGATTATAATTAACTTTAACACCTATTAATTTACACTTTAAAGTCCAAGCGTACATATTCTTTAAAAAATATTCTTTTCAATCATTTCTTCAATAAAAGACAGAAGAAACTTTCTTTCCTATTTTTATTTTTAGAGGACTTTCAGCCAGGTTTTCAGCCTACGTTTCATCCGAGTTTTCGGAGTTTTTCATGGTTAAAAGCTAATATAAATTTCCTATTTTAATTTCACTGTATGGGCTGGTTCTATTTTGTTTTACTTCATTTTTATTGGGTAGGTATGTAATGTACGTGTGTAGTTCGAATAGTTAGGCAGACAATGATCAAATACTGATCATTGAACATAAGATAAATTTAAATAAAACAATGAAAACGTTTCCTTTTTTTTTGTCTAAAAACATTTCCACGAGTTAATTTTAGTGAGTTCTATTCATAAGAATATTTGAAGTTTGTTCATACTTGAATTTCCGATTTAACTTAAATTTCGCTCAACCGATTTCTGTCCTTTGACCATATTTTATTAATTACACTAAATATACGTTCACAAATTGCATTTCATACAGGTATAGAAAACACGATTGACACAATTTTCAAAACAGACTGACAACAACTCAACAAGTGAGCAAGTGACAGAAGACAGAGGTTGGTAAACGTTTGCTCATGACGTGACGCACTATGCCGCAAAATATGCCGTCCTTAGAGATAAACAAATGGTTAGCGATGGGTGTTGTAATTTGTAATGCGTGTGGTGTTATTTTATCACAATGTTCTGGAGATTTAAACTTAATTCCGGGAGACGAGGAAGTGATTTTAAAAATGGATGATTCCGGGAGAATTCCGAAATTCCGGTTGAAGTGGTAACCCTAGTTGCAGCCTCTTGAATACAATTTTCATACTTGGCACAGGCGATTGTCTATTAGTGGTACGTACGTCACATTAATATTGCCAAAACCTATACACAGGGGGCGCTGCAATCGACAATGTGCAATATATTTTTTCTAATATCTTTCTCAATCTGTATAAAAATACATATCTGTTTACATATAGAAGCAATGAATACAAAACTTACTTCTTTCTTGCAATTTTTTCAAAAAAGCGATGGTCGTCGACATGACATACTAGTTTTATTTAAAATTAATAAAATTATATTTTTATAATAATCCTACTTAGCCCAATTTAGAACTTTTGAAAAGAATGAATGTTCCTATTTTACTAATTTAATATTTGAAAATTGCTGCCATACTAAATGAAATCTTGATGGTATACATGATTCATAAATTAGCCGATTTACGTATTACATGTAACACCATTTTTTTATTTTCCCAGAAAAACCGTTATTAGCTGTAAAGTATACATTTATTTGATTTCGTCGAGACATTAATAAATTTTTTATATTTATATTTCATTTAAAAAATGAAAAATTTTTGTTCATTTATTGTGTCCAACTGCTGGTTTTAAATTACATATTCATATTGTATTTTATTATATTTTTTTGGAAAATAATCTTGTATATAAATGAGTTTTTATCACAAATAGTAAAAACTATGTGTCTAATTTATATTACGGAAATTTGTCAAATTAGGAAGACACTAAAACAAGTTATAAATCTACAGATAATCGATAAATCACATGCTATCTCGCCTTAATGAACATGTGGATATACCGGTTAAATTAACTTTCTTCGAACTTTAACCAGTTTACTAAATTAAATTAAGTGGGTCAGTCGGTTCTAAAGAATATCATGCTCTACTCTATGGTATAAAAATATCACAAAATCCCAAAATTTAGTTATTATATGTAAACGATACGAAGGCATTCTTTTTCTACGTCATCAGTGACATTACCTATACTTCCATATGCACCGATTTGAATAAAAATCTCACGCCTAGTGTTAGTTAAGCAATTTGTTTAAAATTTTTACAGAAAAATACTTCAATATAATAAAGAAGTGATTAAACTTTCAATAAAAAAACTAACGTTATCTTGGTTTTCGCTATGGTTTTTATGTAAAAAGGTGGATATTTCGAAGGCCTTTTTTATAAAAATGAATAAATTATTGTCAGTTGTGCGTTTATATTTCTGTCGCAAACAAGTTCAAAATAATTATCAGTTAAGTGACTTTGAACGTGGTCGGATATGAGGGAAGCCGAATTTTCATTTAGGGGAACTGCCAACCGCATAGACCGTAACGTGACAAATGTGTTAAGATGTTGCTTAAAGTGATCTGAAAAATGTCTTCATGATCACTGCCGTTGATCTGAACGTCCTTGGAGGACTACAGATCGTGAAGAACGTTATCTGAGAAGATTGGCTATAAGAGATAGGTTTTCCCCAACACGAGCCGTGAGAAGTGAGGGGATGTAAACTTTAGGACAAAGAGTATATATGGCTTCCATTTATCGACGAATAAGATCTTTTGATTCCTACCGACCATATTTGTGCCTACCCCGTACTCCATTTCATTACGCCCGCAGGTTGGAGTTATAAATTGAGCGAGTGAATTGGGTGCAGGAATGGCATCATGTGGTTTTTAGTGATGAGTCCCGATTTTGTTGGTGGGCTCATGATGGATGAAGGAGGGTGAGACGTTTGTGAGAACGAAGGAATTTACAACCAGCTATTGAACGTCATACTGCCCTTATATGCTGAGTGATGGTTTGGGGTGCAATATGTTATGGCAGTAGGACACTTTTAGTTTCCGTTCAGGACAATTTGAATGCGGTCAGTTATGTAACCAATGTGTTAGAAACTGTTGCAGTGCGATATCTTCGACGGTTGATTAATCCATTTTTTCAACAAAATAATGTCCGCTCCCACACAGCAAGAGTTACGACATAGTTTTTGGAATAAGCTAATGTACATATATTTCCATGACCTGCACGTTTACCCGATTTCTCACCGATTTACTTCATCTCCTAATGTCAATAATCTTCAACTTTGTATACAAGATGCTTGGAATTAGATACCCCAAGGCGACATTCATCATCTAATATAAAGTGCACCTCACTGAATAAATGAGCGCATAAACTCACGATGAGGCAACTCATTATTGAATACCTTTTTTAATTATTGATGTTTCTTATTGAAATTTGAAACAATTCTTTGTTACATTGAAGTAATTTTTCTCTAAATATGACAAATAATTTACTTAACTAATACTAGGTGTTCCGTTATCATCTATGTTTTAATTATTTTTTTTCTTTCTTAATAAATATTGCTTTATAATAATCATAATTATCATTTAATTTAGTTCCATATTTGTATTTTTTGCTCTTAAAATACCGGCTTTTTATTTCGTATAGTTTTTGTGTATTTATACGCCGTCACAATGAGGTGGCTTTTTGCGACTATTCCCAGAAATCATAGTGACATGGGTCTTGTCAGTAATTAATGTGACGCACGCCATAAAAATCAAAAAACGCCCCTAATTGATAATATTCGCGCGATTATAGTGTTTATTACTGTTTTAACATCTCTAACTTTATGTGTATCATTGGAGGTGTGAATTTAACATTTAAACCCTGTTAAATAATTAAATAACTAGTGTGGACTTCTTTCCGTGTCTGCTTTCTCGAACCAGAGATTACTTCCCAAGATTAGAGGGCCCTCTCCAACGTGGAAGACTGCTGCATAATCTACAGGGTAAGTCGCTCTTTCTCGCCATCTCATTGCATATAGGAAAAATTACGAGTATAGTTCATTTATCTCTCGCTAGCTTATAAAACTAAATTTTCCTTTTTTTGTTTTGAACCTATAAAAAACACTAGGTTTTTATTCAAATCAGTATATTTTGCTTTGATACAGCACAATTTACCTAGGTTAAAAAAGTTTGTACGTAAGATATAAAAAGGTTCAAGAATTTCCTATAGAGTTGTTTTAAAACATTAACTTTTATTATAGAGATTAGAAATTTGAAGCAAATATTTTAAATATAACAAAATGTGTATCTACAAGAAACGGTAGATATACGAGTATATACATATACACAGAGACATACAACTTTATTCGATATTTGAGCTTTAAAATAAATTTCGGAACAAATTTTTGTATTTCGGTTGATGGAAACAAAAGTATTCTCGGGTGATATTTTCTTTATCCGCTCAAAAAAAACTTGCTGAATCCGCCATATTGGGAACCTGTTGCAGTGTCCGAATGAATGTTTAATGATACTTCCTTTTATACCTATATTATTTCTACGTAGTTGAGAGCATGTTTTGTCTATATTGTCCTGCATATATGCTCTGTCGAAGATAAGTCACAAGACAAAACATATTATTCTTGGATTAGTCTAGTACATAAACTGACAGTACATAATCTGGCACCGTTTTCCTGAAAAATTGCTTCCATATTCTCTTGATTGCAAAGGACTCTATCTAGAATATTAGTGAGCATCAAGTGAAATCATACAAACGATTAGGTTTTACATAACCCACAGATCTCAGTTTGTACAGTCTAATTATTACCAGTCTGCCAATTTCGCTCAAACCTCAGGGGTCCCTAGGGCTTGAGTCTTGGTCTTCTCATGTTTATAAGTTTTATTAGTAAAATTGACACTACGCCGCATATAATTTTCTTATATCTGCAGATGATCAAAGATATTTTGTGAGGTAGAATCTTCTCTTGATTGTATTGAGCTCCAGAAAAGTTATAGTGTCTTTGTAAGTAACCATTTATTCCTTAATGCCACTAAATGCAATGTCGTCATATAGTCGCAAAAAATAATGACTAGTAATACTAGTATATTATGACTACAATTCTCTACAGCTCTATCCTGAGCCAACCAGATATAATAAAATATCTTAGAATTACTTTTGACCCCAAATATTGTATGCTTTCTGTGCAACTTATCCTGTAACTGTATTCTTAACCCGTTGGATATTTTATATAAATAAACATAAATAAATAAATATTACGTTATATCCATCTATATGGAGCCTCATTCTTTCGTAACCACAAAATCTTACAAACAGAACCGAGATTGGTCATTAATGAACTGAATGTCATTGCCATTGCATACTCCAATGAACCCATTCTTGGAACCACTGCACTGTAACCACTAATGATGAATAGTATTGAAATTTGATCTATGTCAAACTCATTCAATAATATCATTTAGACTTTTGCAGATACAGTCGTTATATGATTTTTTGGCTAAAATTGTTATGTATTTGTGAATAAATATGTAAATAATTGATCGCATGATTAAATTGTTGGCTAGTTTCAGTTTTATTTATATTACCATTCCAGCAATTAAACTTATGTAATATAGGTAGGTTATATATTCGCCGCGGTTGCTAACAGTTATCAATTGAAATTAGTTATAAATATACGTATTTGTCATTAATATGTTAAACGGATATTTCGAAATAATATTTGTAAATTTTTTTATAGAATTTTTTATTTGTTTGTAATCAATTTTCAGATTTGGCCCTTTTTGATGATGATTCTAAAAAATTTTTTTTATAAAAAAATGCCTGACGATTTCTGAATTTTGAACAATTACTTTTAGTCACAGTAGGGCCACTTTTTTACTATAGATAAAAGGTATATTTATTAGATAAAATTGTTCAAGCTGTACATTTTGAAATTTATTATTAATTCGCCTTAAAATAAATAATTTGTAAGGGTTTCCATCTAAAGTAGGACACACCAGTACCAATATTACTATTAGTAGCATACCGGGCAACTAGTTGTATTTTTTAGATAACTAGGAATTATTCATGTAGTAGTAAGCTCCAAGAAAGAAAAGGAAAACACCCTAATAAATGAAATAAGTTATTTATTTTCAAGTAATAACAATTTTCTTCCAAAATATACAGTTTGTAAAGTTGTATCTGAAAGATAAATTTAATTTTTTTTATGAAAACTAAAAATGATTAAAATAAAAACCAAAAATTCGGAAAACATCGCGGAAAATATGTACTGAGGAAAATTAGGTTGAATACAAGAAAGCAAAACAAGTTGTTATTAAACATTTTTCAAAAAAAAAATATAATTGATTTACATTATTTAAATATTATTAGGATATTTGTTAAACAAAACTGCGACACTGGTAATTTTTGTAGAATAATTTTTAAAATGCTTATTACTGAATTTTTTTATTTTGAAATTTTTAGAGATTTTTTTATTTTGAAATTTTTAGAGATTTTTTTATTGTTTTAAACAAAATTATGCATCTGACCTTCGGAAATATTCTGAACAACTTTTCTTAATAAGTTTTGATAGAAAGTGCCTAATATGAATTATAAATTATACATTTTTGGCATTTATTTTTACCGTTGTTTATTAGAAAGAAATTTTTATTAATTTATTTTTATTCAGGGGAAAGAAATTTTTCAATTTACTTAAAAATAAATAATATATTGCGGCGATTATATTAAAAGTGAAGAACACTATATATTTATGTACAGGGTGATCAGTTGAAATTTCTACTTTTTAAACCCATTTTTTATGCTTAAAAATATAGCTAGAATAAAAATTAAAAAATGGATTTGTAGCATATTTTACTAAGTTTTCCTATATGCTATGAGTTTTCGTCTATCTCAAGAATATAAAGGGGGCGCCACATAGTCAAGTTTTTTTTAGAGGGGACACTGTATATTTTTGGATATTTGGATAGTTCCTTTCCTCCCCATTATAAATATTTATGATTGTTATATATTGTTATATAATGTTTTCATATGATGGGGAAACTCCTACTGTGTCCAACACTGAAAGTTTTTAATTATTCTAATCATTTTCAAATCAAATTACTTCTTATATGTATATTATTTGTATTAACAGGGTACATTTTTACTGTTTCACGATGCACGTGAAAAGAATACTGCTAGCAATTACCATAATTGTCAATTTTAATCAAATATGTTGACATTAAGTATCAGTTTGCCATTATTATTTCTAGTTTTGCAAACTGAATAATGAATGTATTCATAAAATGATATAGAAACATGGAAACTAGGATATATTATGTTTTACATACTTAGACATTTACATAAATCAAAGCTTTCGAAACAAAAGGCTTGATGTGCAGATATTTATATCTTAAGACCAAAGGAATATTATATTCAAATCCTCTTGAAACAGAAAACTATTTCAGTAAGATTCTTTGTCAATTATGTTTATACGTTTAGAAGGTCTATATATCCATATTAGAGGAGATATCGCAGACGGCGTGGCCATTCACACAGTGTGTGGTTTTAGAAGAATGGCTACTAATTTCAGTATGAATATATGAATGAAACATAATATTTCTATTTTAATTCTTTGAATTAAAGTTTTTTGCAGGAAAATATGTATGCATTTTAGTGCCTTAAAGGTGTTTTCTAATTATTGTTCGCTGTTCTCTTGTGTACTTATGTCCACTGCGCTACTTGATGGAAGAAAATGTATGGGAAGGTCAGGTACTCTGCTTTCTTTGCCATTAACAGTCATTAACCGACAATAGTATAATGCGCTGTTGTAGTAGCTCTGCAAATACATAATTGAGAGGAGAATACAAATTCATTTTTACTTACTACTTGATTCTTTTCAACAAAAAATGTTTAGCAACCAATATCCGAAACGCCATTCTGGTCAATTTTCAAGTATAGACAGTCTTAGCGGCTGGCTGAGAAGAAGAGGCAAGAGAATTTTGGGAGGTTATTGTCATTATAATCTTTAATCCTGTTTTTATTTACTGACTAGTCACTGTATTAGTAAGGGAGAAGAGTTTGTCAGCAATCAACGGCAACCTCCAAATGCTAGCTAAAACCAATATCCTTGACCTTGAAGATGATCTTGGACGGCAGGAGCCAAGGTATAACGGGTTGTTTTTCCTCGCTATTTTAATTCACTTTAGTTTGCTGAAATGAAACAAAATAAAAAACAAATACATATATTCAAAAGTTAAATGACACAAGGCTCTTTCAGGGCGTGGTAGGCAAATAACTAACTAGTTTCACATAATCTTAAAATACAGAAATTATAAATCTCACTTAGTAAGTTTGTTTTTCCTTTTTTTAGGGCGCCACCCGCCTTTCTTTCTCGTTTATATATAGTCTAAAAAAAGGTACAACGCACTAATGCCGTTGAAAGGGGGAAAGAACGGTTATTCTTCACTAAAGTGTCTCGTACAACTCAATAGCAAGTTAAAAAAGTCTAGGGGCTTTTTCCCACTCTAGTTCGGTGGACAGGCACATCAGCCAGTTGATGCAAATTGAATTTCAAATTTCCAGCTCGCACTCAAAACGGAAGCTGATGGTTTATTAATTAATAGATACCTATTTTAACAATAATTGGAAGGAATCCTACCTTCTCACATAGCTTTTCTATGTTACATACTTCATTACTCCTTAACCATAACAGCTCAACCAGACAAAATCTTGAACACAATGCCAGCAACGTACACCACTAATTCACTCAAAGCTCAGCTCTTGTCTCCAAACGTAAAAAAAAGATAACGTACTCACAACGTAACATACCAAAAAGGAACACACATCCTCTCTCGGCCGTGGCTCGGCAGAGAGTCCTGAAACCTAACCGTCTTAGTAAAAGCGTCCCCCCCTTTGTCCCCACACACCGAAGTGTTCGCGCTGGTGCACTAAAGGTCCAGTGGTCGCTTAAATTATCAAAGATTTACAATTAAGTTAAGTCGGTTCTAGAACTTTTAAGGTTGACCTCAAACCAAATTATGCAATTAGCATTAAACAAAGCGCAAGTTAATTATATCTAAAAATGGACCGTTACAAAGGTAGACTATCCCTCTTTACTCCTATTGTAAGGAGTGGAATTGCTCCACCTACAACCCCGTCCGCAAATGCGAACGGTGTGTTTGTTTTGGTAGACCTCACCCGGTCCTGGCTTGTTGGATCCCACCGTGGGCGCTCTTTCTACGTGTTCGTTCTTCGCCAGCTGCTGGTTCCCGGAAGCGTCGTCGTGTCAGTGGCCAGAGCGACTGTTGCCTCCTCTGTTCAGGGTTTTAATCGGATTGTGATATTCACTGCTGGTTACAGGACTCAAATTGCAATCATACAGCGGCCATCGTTTTGATGTGAATGGTAAAGCTAGGTAGCTCAGGACGCGCAAAGCCTAAGCGCTTCCTGCAGCGCTTTGGGCCTACACAGGGCTAAGGAGCACGACTCCAGAAAACAGTGTGTTTTGGTAGACTCGGGCTTTTGAAACATCATTACATAAGCATTGATTTTATATAAAATTCAGCTTGTAACAACGAATCCCCCAGAGAATTCACAATAAACATATTGATGCACTCTACTATACGTTCCCACAACTAAAACCGTTGGCAATCACAGAGATGCCAATAATCTACAAGTGAGTATCAAAAACTTCGTGGTTGCAGGAAGTACTTGAGTGGTGGACAGTGTCATAAGGACCTAAAGAAGCTTCTTAGATTAAAATGTTTAAGCGCATATTTTTTAAGCATATTGGCTTAATAAATAATTTACATACTTATCTATCTGTAATTTATTTTTTATATTTAAGAATATTTGAATACAAAAAATATAGGTGTATTTTGTGATCTTTATTATTTTATGTAATTATTTCTATAATTACGACAATAGCGTGCAAATTGGTTTAGGCAATTGATCAGTTATTAAGCAATACGTAATTAATAAATAAGAATTGTAATTATAACAGGGATATTATTAGTGCATAACTAGTTATTTACTAAGTCCTGAATAAATTGCATAGGTAATACTTCGTATGATTGATTACACATAAGAGTTACATAAAATAAATGAAAACCATTTTCCCTGTAGCATGTGATTAAAATATATTGTCTTAAATTGTTAAATTGTACAGGATGTTTTTAATAACAGACATCAAAATAATTCGATTAAATCAAACATATATCTTTATCTCATTCAAAAATGCTTCTTTTAGCCGTTAGTGGGGTCAAAGTTGCTTGATTTTTTTTTGAATAAATGGAAAAGGTACGAATCGAATCAAATTTAGTGTGAAAATGTTCCCATAGAAATGTAATTTTTTTGATGATTATATCAACTTTAATGCCGAAATGGCAAAATCGCCTTTGGACAAATTTACTCCAATTTTTTTTTTGAGGATGATTTATGATCATCTCTTTTTTTGCCAATGTATTTATCACATTTTTTGTCTTGCAAAATTTTAGTATCTCACATAATTTTGGTGAGATTTTTTGTTGTCAGTTCAGCACCCATTTCCGATTTAAATGCATACACAAGGTGTCCCAAAATTCCGTGGACACAGGTTTTTGTTGTGTTCAAAATAAATCGATTTAACCAAATTTATCTACATACAGAAATGCTTCGTTTAGACGGAAAATGAAATTAAAGGTGCAAAAAAAACAACTTTGATGCCATCTACGGCTCAACAGAGCATTTTCATATATAGATATTAGATATGTTTAGTTAAATCGACTTTTTGATCCCAAAAATTGTTCACAGATGTGTCAATGGAATTTTTTAACACCTTGTAAATAAATTGAAATCGGAAATCACCTTTAAACTAAGGAAAGAAAATTTACCATAAAAATTATGGGACATGATCATATCATTCCCAAAAAAAATTATGTCCAGATTTTCTGTGGATTGACATACATTTTAAAAACAGCCTGTGTTAAAATAAAATACCAAATTAAAATATAATTTATTGTGCATAAATGAATAATTACACAGAAATCACAAAATAACAATAAAAAAGATAATACAGTTGAAAAAATGATAAAAGTGGTATTTTCATAATATTTTCAGGAAGGATAAATACCTACAAAAAATAGAGAAAGACACCAGGCTGAATTACAGTAGTAGCAAGAAATTATTTAATTAACTAGTAATACAGAGGTGTTATACTGACCTTGAACACTGTGTTACAAAAGTAGAACAAAGTTCATGAAACTAAAATATTTTCGACAACGAAACCAAAGCATGAATTAATTATGTTAATACACACAATTTAACAAATTTACCTATATCCAGTATTTATATAAACACTTAGTCATAATTTTTCAAAAGATGACGACGATCAATTAGATACATGAGCTTTTTGAATCCTTGACTTTGATTCAGGCCCGGATTAAGACCATTTGGCACCCTGAGCACTATTTATTTTTTTGACCCCCTATTAAATGAGAGCGGTGGTTCGTGATATAATGTGTAGGGAGGAAAAATTTAATGCAAAAGGTGTGACCACAGAGGGCGCTCGCCACAGTCGAACATTTTCAAAAGGTCGTTGTGATTTTCAAGTAGCCCAAAATTTGATCAACGTTATAAAATTTCAAAAAGATCGTGACTAGTCATAGAACATTCTCGTCTTTTTCTTTTAGTATTAGTAGTATTCTCTATTTGCTGGAGAATGAATAATTTGAAAAATATGAGAATTATAATAATAATAATTTTGAAAAATATGAGAAAAATAAATCTTTATTCTGGAATTTTTCTATTATACGTATAAACAATATATTAAATAGTATCTAAAAGACATGTCTTAAATAAAACAAATTTTACATAATATTACATGATTTTTTTTATTTTGTATTTTTGTACACTGAAGGTCAATCACTAGATATCCAAATGCCTTGCTCATTATATTTTACAGGACTATATTGAAAGAATGTTTCTTCAATAATGTATGTTTCTTTATCGAACCATTGATTTCATGATTTTTTGACCCTCCTATTCGCCTTTGTCCTTGAGCAGTTGCCCATTATGCCCTGTGGTTAATCTGGGCCTGCTTGACTATAACATATTAAACTGTTTAAATAATAATTCTGTTCTTAGAGATGTAACCGATCATTTTACCTATTTTTGAAAATTATCAAATTGGTCAATAATTTATTTTTATAATAAAAATGTTCAAATATACATGTTTGGTGATTTCTAATATACATGTTTGGTGATTTCCCTTTTAGGAACAAATCATTCCAACAAATGTTTCTAGAAACATCATTACAGGAATATGGTCAAAACGAAGTACATTATGGCAAAATTTCCTCTACCTACATATAACGCTGGAGAATAATGTAAAGAACACCATGAAATATTTTTAAAACGTCGTTTGACCGTTCAAAAATAAAACAGAACAAGAAGCTTGCTGTTGTAAATGTTGTACAACAGTAATTTTGTTAACAATTAAAGTGAATAAAACAAAACAAATCTACAAACAACATAATACAGTAAAAAAACAAAACGTGTTGTATATACAAAGCAATAAATACACATATACAATATGGCAACCATAAAACATAATGGGGAAAATGAAATGTGTACCAAAAATGCAGAACCGTTCATATATCACACGTGTTGAAAAATAATAGAATGAAAACAAACATTGCAATTTAAACAAAGAAGGTTTAGTGCCATATTCCCCAAAAAGAAACAATTATGCAGCTACAGACACGTGTTTCGGAGTTATTGCCCCTTATCAGCGTAGCGTAGCTAAGGAATTGGATCTACGATGGGATAGATCAGGAACAAGAACTAAAATAAGGCTGGAAAGTACAGTACACAGTATTCAATTAGTGTCTTCATGTTCCCATGTGCCACATTTGGGGCCTCGATGAGCACAGTCAACACACAGAGCTCTATGTGTACTGCGCAAATTTGCGCAAAAAAAGCAAGACATGAGGAGAACATCTTTCAACTTTAAATGCACCCAGTGACCAAGCACTATGAGGTGACTTATTTTCCTCTTTCGTTCATAGTTGTGTAATCTCTTCACTCGTATGAGTCCTATTACTCACAATTCTAAATGTGCCTATTTACTGTCATTCTCTGTTATTTTCATATGTGATGTGTGATAGTACGAGATCCGGCTGCAGAATTAGTGTACTCATCGAGTATTTGCTAAAAACCAAATTTTTACGCATATTTATGATTAGGAGAATATATATCTACCACGCTGCCTATCAAAATGTGGCCGCAAGTATTTTTAATTAAATTATTATTAATTGACTTTTCGGAAAAAATTTCATTGACTTGTTTTTTCAATAACATATCGTCCACTTCACGACAATATATATAAAGACTCTGAAAAATCACGGCTGCCGTTGCCCACTTGGCCGCACCTCTTCGCAGCCAGGTGTACACAGGTATGATTTTGTTACATTTATACGCTCATAACGTACATTTATTATTTATATATCAAATTAAAGCTAATTTTTTTTCTGTTTATTTAGATATACCGTTGCCTAATTAAATCTGGCCGCAAATAGGGGTTGCTGGCTGTTAAAGATGGTAAATATTAAAGGTAGAGTGAAAGAAAGCTAGCGCGTAACATCATCAGTCAGACGAGGATAGCGATTGCCAGCTGTACGACGATTTAAAACCATTGCGCATGCGTCGGATGCTAGTGTTCTCAACCACCGGTTCAAACAATAGTAGGTACGACTTAATAATTACTCCAAAAGAATTGTCTTTCTTTTCAAAATGACAAATTGAAAAATTACAAAATTTAAAAATTACAAAAAAAATGACAAATTTAAAAATTACAAAAAAAAATTGATATTGATGAAAAATAAAGCCAAGGTTACTTATATAAAAGAAAATTTTATTGTCCAAGTATTGTTTGAAAAAATATTAGATTTTATTCAAGTATTACATCGTTTTTTTACATATTAATTAAATATTTAAGCAAATTAAAAATTTTAAAAATGTATCTTACAATTCCGTGACTCTTATTTAAAAATCTGAATCATTCACACTATCATCACAGCTATCACTTTCATCGCTACAAATATCAGAATCGTCGTCATTATCGGAAGATTTGTTCGTGGAATCACATAATACATTCAACTTGCGTTGGAGTTGAGTCTCCCAGGAACCATGCTGGTTTTAAATTTTTAAATAAGAGTCACGGAATTGTAAGATACATTTTTTAAAATTTTTAATTTGCTTAAATATTTAATTAATATGTAAAAAACGATGTAATACTTGAATAGAATCTAATAGTTTTTCAAACAATACTTGGACAATAAAATTTTCTTTTATATAAGTAACCTTGGCTTTATTTTTCATCAATATCAATTTTTTTTTGTAATTTTTAAATTTGTCATTTTTTTTGTAATTTTTAAATTTATCATTTGTTTTGTAATTTTTCAATTTGTCATTTTGAAAAGAAAGACAATTCTTTTGGAGTAATTATTAAGTCGTACCTACTACTGTTTGAACCGGTGGTTGAGAACACTAGCATCCGACGCATGCGCAATGGCTTTAAATCGTCGTACAGCTGGCAATCGCTATCCTCGTCTGACTGGTGATGTTACGCGCTAGCTTTCTTCACTCTACCTTTAATATTTATCATCTTTAACAGCCAGCAACCCTTATTTGCGGCCAGATTTAATTAGGCAACGGTATATCATAATGAACAGAAAAAATTAGCTTTAATTTGATATATAAATAATAAATGTACGTTATGAGCGTATAAATGTAACAAAATCATACCTGTGTACACCTGGCTGCGAAGAGGTGCGGCCAAGTGGGCAACGGCAGCCGTGATTTTTCAGAGTCTTTATATATATTGTCGTGAAGTGGACGATATGTTATTGAAAAAACAAGTCAATGAAATTTTTTCCGAAAAGTCAATTAATAATAATTTAATTAAAAATACTTGCGGCCACATTTTGATAGGCAGCGTGGTAGATATATATTCTCCTAATCATAAATATGCGTAAAAATTTGGTTTTTAGCAAACACTCGATGAGTACACTAATTCTGCAGCCGGATCTTAGACTATGAATGGTGCTGTCTTTGTAGTAGACATTTGATTTTCCCATTTACCATGTCTTATGGTACCCATACTGCCGTACTGTATTGCACAACGTATAGCATCGCTGCTTCAAATGACCAGGGTACGTTGGTATCCATATACTATTTGTGGCAATATGGGACAGCTTATTATTGAAACAGAATAGCTCAATGATATTAAAATGATATATCACTTTAATACTCTTTGAGCTAACTATTTCAATAATAAGCTTGCTCCGTCACCGAAAGCAGACATTGATATCAGAGCTCATCGGTCATTTAAAAACGACATAGCTGTACCTATCTTAAGGTGGATCGAAAAATATCGTAAAATTATAATTTTTTTTATTTGATGACGGCCTGGATGACAAAAGTTGCTACATGCATCATTGAATGTTTTTCTAAAAAAAATATATTTTTTTGAACATGTCCTTCAGGTCTGAAAAAACAATTTTTTTTTTTAGAAAAAAATTACAGACTTACGTAGACAATATTATACTGTAAATACCTAATGAAACATTCCCAAACAATATGAAATGGTAAAATTTTTATGTACTGGGCAATAAATCTGTTTTGTTTATAAAAATGGGAACAAAAAATTAAAGGTTTATATCAGGTAAGTAAAAGGCTTGTAGCTATAAAAAAAACAATTAACTACTTAATGACCGTCATCTTGACGGGAAAATGCTCGGTTTTGTTGAGTGTCCAATATGAATGCACAGATAGATATGGTTTGATCGCCTGGTTTGGTATCACGTTTATGTTCTCTGCCCCATGGTGAGAATGTATACTATCCAAATAGTAGTATTTATAAAACGTCTATCTAAATAATATGTAGATACGTATACAGTGCGTAATTAAAAACAGGTTGAGTTTTTAAAATCTCTTGTTTAATTCCTTCAGAGAATAAAGTGAACTTTTGGATTAATGTTTTCTCGGAGTTGCAATTAAACGACAGAATTATATTGTATGTACAAGCTGTAAAAAAGTATTTTCATGCAATGGCAAAGCAAACATTAAGAGACAGTAGAGACACATTTCCTCAGAGTTATGAAAAGTCGACAGGCAAACAAATTTTAAGTGGGGTGTAAATATATCGTGAACGAAACTAGATAATCCACTATTTAGACAATTTTTGCAAAAGTGTATTAGTGGGCAGTATAGCAATATCAGATGCCATCGGAAACGACACTAAGAGAAAAATATTTCTTACAGAGGTATGTGAGTATTAAACAAAAAATTTATTCCGAACGGAATAAAAAGTACGTACTGTACTTTTAAAATGAAATCATGTATAATGATTGACATATGTTAATTTTTCGCACTATTTTTATTAGATAGCCGCAAACCCTTTTATTTTCATTTGCATTTTATCTACACATCCTTTCACATCCTTTCTTTCTTTGAGATCATATAGTATATGATCTCAAAGAAATGGCATGGGTAATTGAGTTTTTTAGCAAATAAAGTATACTTTTTATATCATTAATATTCATCCCGTGCTTTCTTTTTTGGTGTATGTATAATGTTATTGTGAGGATGTGAAAGGTGAACTGATATTACTCTCGACTGTTATCCGAGATCTTGTCTGGGTTGAAAGACATTCACCGCGACCGTGGCCACTCTGAAGGTCTAGGCTATGGTCCCGTTAACACGTACTATTAACTGGATCATAAAAGACTGGAATAATGCCTTAAAAAATTCCTCATGCGTTTTCCAGGGGTCAAGTATATTAAATAAATAAACAAAATTTTTTTACCGATATAGGTTGCACTTACGGCTGACTGTACACGTTTCTTTGTTTACTTTTGTTGGGTATTGAATTGTTTAATTTGAAAATATATTAATATTTAAAGCTTATACATATAAAAGTATATAAAAGCTTGTATACAGTTTATTTTTTAAATAGATAAAAAAATACCCTAAAAAATGTAGAAGAACTTACATAATTGTGGGTTTGTACTAGAATTATTATAAGTAATATTAATAATTTGCCTGATGATTCTAAGCATCCGCATCCTAAGGAAATTAATAAATATTTTCTCAGCGTTGCAAGCCAAATTAGGAATTATTAAATTATTGTTAAAATAATAAGTTAAACGCAAGTCAGTTTTCTATGAAACTTATCAATAGAACCCAAATCCTAATATTACAATAAGAATGTCATGGAGCACTTTGAAAATATCTCGTCCATTTCTCTCTTGAAGTACTGTAGAACGATGGATAAGCGATTTCCCGGGAGTTTAATGGCACAAATATTCAGTCCAATATTTGTGAGAAAACATCATCATGTAATAATATTCTGATTCAGAGTCTACTTATCACTAATGAGGACAATATACATAATAGCTTAAAAACTATCAAATCAGTGGCATATGGAGTGGACGATATAAATATAATAATGATAAATATTGCGTTGTCATATTGTTTAGATTTTATAAAAAATCTTTTCAATGTCTCACTTAATCAGGCAGTTATTCCAAGCATTTGGAAATCTACTGAAGTTATACTCTTACCGAAAACGTTTAGTCTATCCTCATATAATGACCTGAGACCGATATCATTATTTCCGGCATTTATAAAAGCGCTGGAAAAATAGTTGCTTTTGAGGTGAAAAATTATTTAGAGACTAAACAAATCCGATCTTTAGTTGAATTGTGTTTCCATCAAAAACATAGTACCTAATAACGGCTTTACTAAAGATCGTTGATGATATAGCCACTGTACTTCAATCATTAATTCTTTTGGACCAGTAAGTCAGGCATTTGATTTAGTTAACTTTCATCTACTACTTGAAAAATTATCTTTTATAGATTTTAATGATACTAGCTTAAGATGATTTTTTTAATTATCTGTATGCTCACTCCCAAAGAAAAAAATCAACAATGAAGCTTTTTCTAACTTTGACCATACTGATTCGGGCGTATCCCAAGGTGACGTTTTTGAGCCAATACTGAGCCAATACTATTTAATTTTTTTCTTTCTTGGGGCTTACTACCACATGAATAATTAATTCTTGATTATCTAATAAACACAATTAGTTATCCAATATGATGCTGGAAAAATAAGCCTCTGCGCTTGTGACTAGGTCAAAAGATGAGTTAGAGGGTGATTTTTGACAACTAGTAAGAAACAAACAAATTATGATGTATTTCCCCTCGTACTTCCCTAACGTTACGGAAACGAATCTGTTTCCTTTTTTAAAGGGTGGGGTGCGTCCGACTTCGATATGTCGAGTTCTATAATAGCTAGAAACTTGATTTAAAAACATAAATAAACTAGACAAAAATGTCTATAACCGGAAATTATTTTCTAATATACAGAGTAAGCCAAGACGATTCTACAGGGTCAACTAACTTTTTCTTAAACGGAAATCCATGTATATCATATTTTTTGAAACCTCTTTGTGGCCTCCTTTTACTCCTGTATTATTATTGACTCTCTCTCTCTCCCTCCCTCTCTTTCTCTGTATATATATATATATATATATATATATATATATATATATATATATATATATATATATATATATATATATATATATATATATATATATATATATATATATATATTTTATATATATATATATATATATAAAAATATATATATATATATATATATATATATATATATATATATATATATATATATATATATATATATATATATATATATATATATATATATATATATATATATATATATATATATGATTTTAAAAGGTAAATATTCTCTGTAGATCCACACCTTGACCCCATGCTATTATAAGAGACCTGGATATAATAATAATAATAATAATAATAATAACACCACATGAAATTACAACCCCCTTTATCCCTGAAGATCTGGAATGACCTTGTGTGGGAGAAGGCTACACATTTAGAGACAATGGACACACACACAATATCCGAGTATACTACGATTAATCTCTCTCACAGAAAAATCCCAGTTCCTCGACCGGGAATCGAACCCGGGACCCCGAAGTTTCGAGGCAAGTACATTACCTCTAGACCACGGAGCCATATTCCACTGATCTCTGCATATTATACAGGATGTTTCAGGTATGCGGTCATTAATTTTTTAAGAGTGATTCTACATAAAAAAATATGAAAAAAAGTTCATATAAACATGGGTCCAAAAATCCCTCCTAAGGGCGCTGCGGGCCTCTGAAAGGGGCACCCAAAATTGACATTTTATTTAATATCTCAGGAACGCGTTGAGCTACAATGACTATTTTTTGCACGTGATTCGATATCAATAAAGGTCATTATCTGATGTTATTCACCAAGGGTAAATTCAGTCAGGGGTGCATAAAATTGGAAAGGGAGGACTTACTTCTACCCTGCGTTTCTTTATGTTCAAATTTCTGGAAACTGGTTGGTCCTACGGCGTTACAACAAGAAAACCTTTTTTGTGTATTTATAGCCAAGGCATCATATTCCGATGAGACATTCACAAAAAATTCACATTAAGAAATTGGGGGGATATCGAATCACGTGCAAAAACTAGTCACTGTAGCTCAAAGGGTTTCTGAGATATTAAATAAAATGTCAATTTTAGGTGCCCCCTTCAGAGGCCCGCAGCGCCCTTAGGAGGGATTTTCGGACCCATGTTTATATGAACTTTTTTTCATATTTTTTTATGTAGAATCACCCCTAGAAATTAATGACCGCATACCTGAAACACCCTGTATATTAAGTATTTTCATTGTTCGATAAATATTTCGCTCGTGGAGCAGCAGCGGCTGGTGAATTAGGTTATGCCATATCTAACAATTGCAGCATGGGATCCATACCATATTTTAAAATATAATTACTAAGACTAAATGAAGAAAAATCGACAGATTTCGTTAAAAAATACCTTTTTTTTTTTGTAAAGTTATGACATTCTGAAATTCGCAAGTTTAATAATAGTAATGAATCTAAAATAAAATTTTGAAATGTCATAACTTTACAAACGTAATTTTTGGACGAAATTTGAAATCTATCGATAAATTTTCCGCCTAATGACGAAAAAAAAGTTTTGCTAACATTTTATAAATTGTTTACAAAATAACCTGGATCGGCAGGCCATTTTTGCAACTTTTTTTGGCAAATTTCAATCCTATTTTTTTTTTTTTGTAAAACTTCTTCATTTGGTTTTAGTAGTTACATCTTAAACTATGGCGTGGGTCCCATGTTCCAATTGTCAGATAGAGGTAGGTAGAGATAAACGACGTTAATTCCAGGGTAGGTGACCTGTCACAACGTAAATACGTTTATGCATGTATGACACAACATCTTACTCTGTGCTTATTTTGGCGAGTTCAGTAACATCCAAAGTTAATAAGAAGAGGGTTGAAGGTATTGGTAAATGTAACACTAACACATATTTAACTGGCGATCACAGTACTAAAAGTATATTACTAATATTAATGCACCCACTAAAACATTTGCCACCTTCCATCCGCAAGCTTTGGTTGTTTCATCCATGCTACACCAGACGTATTTGTCATTCAGTTCAGAAAAACTTTTTTTTAATACTCACATCTCTATGATAAATATTTTTTTCTTAGTGTCGTTTCCAGGGGAGTGCGGTGAGTTTTGACACAGGGGAAGCAGTTTGTGATATAGAGTGATGCGTAGCGCGAGGCCCCGAGCGAAGCGAGGCAAAAATTATTTTAAGAAAAGGGACGTGGCTTCCGTATACTCATTTTAAAACAAATGTCGAAAGCTGCAAAGTTATGATATCTAGAAAAAAGTACACTTGTAGGACCGCCACTCCTCAATAAACATAAAACATAAAAACCACAAAAAATTAGACAACCCCCGATTCCAAAGCCGAAGCTGCACGGGCGAGGGTTACACTTATGAAAAAAACGCAGACACACAACCATATCCACCGACATTGCCAGCGCCGGTGGCGAGGATTGAACCCGCAGCGAAATAGAGTTTGTTGTTTGTTAAGTAGTTAACATGCACATACCTACCTATTTACAATGTAGTTTAATCCGCCTCTCTTTTTTTTGCGATGTCGGAAATAACTTCGTCGTAAAAGTTTGAATTTTTGGACATCTTCACAAAGTCACTTTCTATTGTTAACAGGGACAATTTTGAGAGCCGCTCTTCACTGGTTAAATTTCTTGAAAAAGTTTTTATTCTCGTGTCCGTTTTGATGATTTTGAAAAAAAAGGCAGCCATTCCACTAATACTTGAAAAAAACACTTTGCACTCTTTAAGACACGCTGCAGATTGAGCTAGAACTAAATTTAATCGATGCGCAAAACAATGTACAAATATTGCATTCTGAAAAGTCTCTTTTACTTTGGCCTGCAGGCCCCCCAATTCACCAGCCATTACAGCGGCCCCATCATAACTTTGGGCGATAAGTTTGGCACCACACTGTAGATCATCGACTATCTGACAAACTATAGTATATAAAGCTGCGGCCGTTCATGGCGTTGCTACGTCTAAAAATCCTAAAAAAGCGCTCTTGGAATTTCCCATTTGGATTTATGTACCGTACTACGATTGACAACTGACTAATATTCGTAATATCGGTTGTTTCATCTAACATAACTACACCAAAGGAGCTTTTTTATTTCTTGCTTGATCTTTTCTAAAACAATATTGCTTATCGACTGAATCAAATCATTTTGAATATGATTTGATGTACCGCGAAATATCGTGGAGTGTTCCAGATGGTTACTTAAAATTGTATCGTATTTTGCTAATAAATCAACTAAATTGATAAAATTGCCCCTATTAGCAACGCTTCGAGATTCAGTATGACCTCTAAAACTAAGTTCATTTTCGCCGAGAAAACAAACAATATCAATAAGTCCTTTTAACACTTTCTTTCAACTGCTGATCTAATGAATGCCTCAATTCGTGATTTTCCAAATGTTTATTCTTTTAGTACCGCTCCCAAATGAGTTTCACACTTACCATGCCTTTTTGTCACTTTGTGAATGTTGTTTAAATCTGAAAAGCCATTTTTATTCCAAACACCTTTTTCATTTGTGAACAGTACACATGGCCAACAAAACAATTTACACAAATTTTCACAACCCCCTTAACCACTGATTAGCACTGTACACTTCAATATTAAAGTACCTATAGCATGATTTAACTTTCGTTTTTAAGAATTTTAAATCAGGTGTTGGTTTCCCATTTCTAATAATATCCAGTTTATCTTGAAACGAATATGTTGAAAATCCCCTTTTCAACAAATTGCACACCACACAAACGCAAATAATATTTTCCACAGTGCTAGAACCAGCTTCCAAATTTAATAAGTAATTCTAAATCTGCGTACACGCGCACTAATATTCAACGTTTTAAAAATCACTTGTCGCCGCACCACAGGTTTAGAAACACCAAAAAAGTTTTTACAAATATAGCACAAAAGCTGAGAATAATACTAGGAAGATTAATATTAAGTATAATATTAAAATCGATATTAAAATCGAGATTAAAATCTATAAAATAAAACGTATTACGATGCTATATAGCTCAGATATCAAGATTATGAAGTGGGGATGGGATGCATTTCAATAAGTTACCTACTTACCAGAGACAGTTGTCTCTGCTTACATATATCGAAGTTGCGCGAGTTCGTGTTGGCTGGATTAATCGAGTGCGTCATCGTTACGGTTTTATCGTGCAACATTATATCAGCTGCTGAAAAGCAGGGCCGTATCTATTGAAATTGGGTAAAAGTAAATTTTAATGATTAATATATGCGATAAATAATAATTAGGTTCTATTTATGTGTTTTTTTATAATTATCCCAGGGGAAGCACTGCTTCCCTTGCTTCCATGGACCGACCGCCACTGGTCGTTTCCGATGGCAGCTAAACATTGCTATTCTACCTACGAATACACTTTTGCAAAAATTGTCTAAATAGGGGATTATCTAGACGCGTCCATGTTATATTACACCCAACCATTATTTCCACTAATTCTAAGTTAAATCTTGTTTGCCTCACGCACTTTTAATGACTATCTGAGAAAATGTGTCTCTTAATGTTTGCCTTGACTTTGCATGAAAGCACTGTTTTACACTTTGTGCAATATAATTCTGCGCCGTTGAATTGCAACTCCGGGAAATCACAAATCCACAGGTTCACTTTATCCTCTAAAGGAATTAAATAAATAAATAAATAATAAAAGCACCACAGAAATTAGACAACCTCCGAATTTAAAGTCGAAGCTGCACAGGCGAGAGTTACACTTATAAAAAAACGCAGACATACAACCATTCTCACCGACATTACTAGTGCCGATGGACACTTGTCCTCCGTTGTCTTTAATTTTACACTGTTAACGCATCTACATACGTGTTATTCATATATACGTTCTATAAATACTACGTATTTAGAGTATGTGTATTCATTTTCAATATGGAGCAGTGGGCATAAACGTGATAGCCTAGCCGCACGATCCGCCTATTTTCATTGCTATTGGACATACGACAATAACGAGCATTTCCCCGTCGATCACTAGTTTTTTAAAGAAAACAGATTTGTTACATAGTACATAAGAATATGTTATCATTTCATGTTGTTTGGGAATGTTTCTTTAGGTGTTTACAATATAATATTATAACGTAAAAGTCGTCTCTGGAATTGATTTCTACGTCTCGATCTCTGTAAGTTATCGAGGTTAACGTCGGCACGCTTGATATGGCTTTTCTAAACAAATGAAATAGTGACTGGTGTTGACTGATGACTTGAGTTGGCAAGTCGTGCGGCACACGCACGCACCGACAGACATCAATCGGAAAATAGTCAGAAGGAATTCAGGAGGATTCAAAACGTATAAATCAATCGATATCTCGAGGTCGAAAAAAATCACGATTACTATACTTCCTTATATTAGGTATAGGAAAGTAAAAAAAGTGTTCGGTAAATCTCTTAAATGTCTTCGCTCATTTCACAGCAAGTGTCTCGGTATTCCCGAACCACCACAGCCGATTCTTTCATGTTGGGGAACATGGTTGAAGGCAACTTTTTTATTATGTTGAATATTTACAACAAATAAAAACTGTGATACTACAATTCAATCCTGACGAGGCTGCAGCTATTAAGGAGAGCCAGACAAAATTCGAAGATATTTCTGTTGAAACAGATTTAAAAACTATTCGTAAGAACTATAAAAGACTACATGACGCCATACAAAACTTACAAAACAGTGGCGTTGTCGTTAGCGGAATCACTGCAAATAGTGGACGAAGTAAATAGACTGCTACACTGTATAGGTGACGCAAAAAATGAGCCTGTTAGAGAAAAGTTCACACGTGTGTTAAAGCAAGACATCGTTTTACTATATTAAGACAAATTTGTGCTGGTACATATGGTGCAACCCCAGATCAGTTAAGTGCGTTCAAAGACTATTTTAAGTATGCCTGTGTTACATCAATAGATGTCGAACGGTCGTTCTCAAAATATAATCATATCTTTTCACCACAGTGAACATCACTCATGGAGACAACCATAGAAACATACCTGATGCTGCAAAGTTTTTACAGATCTTCTCCAGTTTGTGATAACCAAGCTAGCTCATTAAGCTAGTTAAGAGGGTAAGTTGTGCATACATTGTTCTAAATTGTAACAGTTTATTGCTTTTGTTACTAGTTAATTTCTTTTATTACGCTTATTATGATGCGTACGCCAATGTCTCGCCGCACATTTCGGTCAACTCTAGGTGACTGATGAGTAAAGCTGGCCGAGGTCACCTGGCCGACAGAGCGGTCATATGACTCATATGTTTACATCATATCATAATACTTGAATAAGTACAATAAATGGAAATAAATTTTAACAATAATGTTACATTTTATAAAAATATAATAGCATCAGGTATGTTTCTACAGCTGTCTCCGTCAGCGATGTTCGCTTTGGTGAAAAAATATGTTTGTATTTTAAAAATGACTGTTCGACATCTACGGATGCAATACAGGCATAAGTAAAACAATCTGTGAACTCACTTAACGAAGTTGTAGATGCACCATCACAAATTTGTCTTAATTTGCTAAAATCAGGATCTTTCTGTAATACACTCTCGAATTTTTCACTAACGCGATTATTTTTTTGCGTCATTTATAGCCTGTAGCTGTGTATTTACGTCGTCCACTATTTGCAGCGATTTCACTAACGACAACGAACTATTTTGCAATTTTCCTATTGCGTCGTGTAGTCCTCTATAATTGTTATTAATAGTTTTTAAATCTGTTTCAAGGGAAACGTCTTGAAACCTTGTCTGGCTTTCCCTAATAGCTGCAGCCTCGTTAGGGTTGAACTGTAGTATCACAGCTTTTATTTGTTGAAAATATTCAGCATAATAAAAAGCCGCTTTCAACCACGTTCCCCAACGTGTAAGAATCGGCTCTGGTGGTTCAGGGATACCAGGACACTGTCAGTGAAATGCTCGAAGCCGTTTAGGAGATTTAAGAAATACTTTTTTTTGTATTTGCTATTAATGCATCTACCTCTGGAAAACATTTTCGAATCGTTTCTGCCACAAGATGTAACGCATGCACTTTACACGTAACATGTAAAAACCTACAATTGTCTCTTTGAAGAGAACGCGCATTGTCGCGGCACCATCAGTCACAAACATCAATACTTGACTTGTTGAATGATCAAATTTTTCGAATGTCTCCAACACCACACGCGTAATTATTTCGCCAGTACACGCAGTTAGTCTTTTACTAGCTAGTAAAAGTGGAAATGTTGGTTTAAGAGGGTCCAGTACACGTACTATAATATTTAAAATAGAATTTTTTTTACAATCTGTCGTCTTGTCAATACATAACCAGAGCCGTGTATTTTTTAATCCACATTTAATCCTATTTACAATGTCTTCACGAAAAGCTGGAATATATCTACGTAACGATGTACGACTTGGTAAGTTCACCTGGGGATTGTATTTATTCCAAAACTCCCGAAATGGTTGTTTATACAGTATGTGTAGCGGAATATTACAGGCTATTAACATTAACAATAAATCAAACAAACTGAGTTGTCAAAGGCATGCCATTTTTTTTATTTTGATGTTGCACGGTATTGATATGACGACGACAATCTGTTTTGTGCCAGCACATTAAGTCTTCATTGCAAACTTTACAAATTATATTGCATCCGTCATAGAATAAATCCGGAAATTCACCGATAAATTTATTCACTGTGTCCGCGTACGGTCGTTTTTTACCCTTTGGCGCGTTTGACATTATGTATAATATATAGGTACAACCTCACGCATTAACCTTTCAAATAAGACTGCAGCACAAATCACTTCTAAATCGGCTCGTGTGACGCCAGCGCAAGACCGTGGCTGTACTCCAGCCACCTCGGCCAGCTTTACTGATGAGACCAACTATATACACTTTTTATTCCGAAAATGGAAGGTCTGTGCCTGACTTCTTTAAAATCTAGCCAAGTCTATTTAATTCATTCATACTTCATGCATTTGATGTTAAAATTGTGCACATCATTTAATCTTTTATTTTTTATTGCTCTTAATTAAAATGTCTTGATATTTTTTTATATCACCGTTTAGTGTACCTTAATCATTTGCACGAAAGACGTGAAAATAGGTGTTTATTGTCTTAATTTGTTTATATTAAAACAACAGTTGACAAATAAATAATTAAGTTACATTGTCACTAACTTCCTAATGTTAATATTTATGTAAACTTGTAAATTGTTTTCGAGTCGTTGACCTAGGTTATTTTGTGGAATTTTAAATGTAGTCTTGACATCATCTGGTACAGCTCGAAGTAGGTTAACAGAATGGAGTATCTTGATTTATTGAGACAAAGGTAATGGTCACTATATTACCTAATTAAAATTTGTAAATCAAAACCAAAATGAAATGGCGTCGTTTGGCAACAGTAGCGATTACTCTTCTGAGGTGTTAGTGTTGGTCAAAAATATCAAATTATTAAATTGCCGTAAAAAATCTTAATAATGAAAGTATTTTTTAGATAACAATATTTGATTATTTGTATGCTAACATCGAGGCTAACATACACTATTCTCATAAACAAATTATACTATAATTTGAATAGTTTTAAAATCTCTAATTTTCGTATCATTTGCCTCGAAAAATTTTATAAAAAAAAAAACACGTTTTAATATAAAAGTGACGCAAGGTACTGCAATAAACATTGAAAATCGCACTTATCTAAGTGGGCTAGAATGTTGAGTGACGAACGTAATTGGTCTTTCTGCCGACTCCCGAGTTTAAATCCCGGTTTCAACCCTGACAAAGTTGAAGGGAGTATTTGTGTATCGGCGTTTTTTCAACAGTGCAACTCCGGCTTTGGATTTGGCGGTTGTCTAATTTATGTGTAGTGTTTTATGTGAATGACCCCATTAATACAATTCCTGTTTATATATACAGCCCTTTTAATTTCGAAAACTGTCTTTTTTTGTAATTTTTTTTCGCGGTGAAATAAATATTTTTATAGGTACCTATTTAGCAAACTTCCGACAAAACAAAAACCTACCAGTCTTTTAAAAAACTGTCAAATTGTATTACAAGATAAGTCTGGAAATAGTTTATTAGATAATTTGACTGAATGGCTAAGTTTACAATAAAAATCTCTTCAGATAATTTCCTTAATCAATTCTATGCAAAATCTGTTCATATGACTGACTTCTTAAAAAATAATTCCACACATGAATAGTTTATTTCAAACTTATTTGCAACATAAAAAATGTCGACGTCTTTGTTCTCTTTACCGTCATCAAAGAATCAGATGTTTTTTATGTTGCAAATAAGTTTGAAATTAACTTTACATTTCTCTATATTCATCTCATCATACAGGGTGATCTACCACGAGTGTGCCAAACTTCAGAGGCTGGTAATTTATCAAAAAAATAAATGGACTTTCATTAATAAACATATGTCCTAAAACGCATAATAAGAGAGCTACAACCCCTTAAACGGGGTTGATGAATACCAATTTTTCGATTATAAGTCCGATATGGTGGTGATTAAAGAAATGAAATTTTCATACATTACGGCCCCGATGTAGGCGCATAAAATTACAAATTTCCTAATTAACGGCTTGCCTTATTGAGGTAGTTTTGAGGGGTGAGGGGTAGTTTTTTACCCCAAACTTTTTTTGACGTCACTTCCGAAGCAAAACTTTTTTAATAACATTATTTCCCATGCAATGACTCAGAAAAAAGTACTTTTCAAAATTTCTGTCACACCAGCCGTTTTTGAATAATTTGCGTTGAACGGCAATAAGACATGTGAATGAATGGTTGAATTGGAATTTTGGAAATAACTGGATTGGTAACTGTGGTCCTGTTTTATGGCCTCTTCGCTCTCCCGATCTCAAACTTCTAGATTTTTATTTCTAGGGGCATATGAAGCAGTTAGTTTATTTTGAGGAAATAAATAATATTCAGCACTTGATGGAAAGGATCAATAATAGTATAGCTTATATCACAAACAATGGTGACATGGCTGAAATTAATAATTCAGTTATTCGTCGTTGTGAGGCGTGTATTCGTGCTCAAGGAGGTCATTTTGAACAGTTACTCTTTTAGCTATTAATTACGTTATTTCTGTGTTGTACATTGATTTTTAATTTTGTCACAAAAATGTTGTTTATTTCACGTGAAAAACCTTATTGCCGTTCAACGCAAATTATTCAAAAACGGCTGGTGTGACAGAAATTTTGAAAAATACATTTTTCTGAGTTATTGCATGTGAAATAATGTTATTTAAAAGTTTGGCTTCGGAAGTGATGTCAAAAAAAGTTTAGGGTAAAAAACTACCCCTTACCCCTCAAAACTACCTCAATAAAGCAAGCTGTTAATTACGAAATTTGTACTTTTATGCGCCTACATCGGGGCCGTAATGCATGAAAATTTCATTTCTTTAATCACCACCATATTGGACTTATAATCGAAAAATTGATATTCATCAACCCCCTTCAAGGGGTTGTAGCTCCCTTATTATGCGTTTTAGGACATATGTTGATTAATGAAAGTTCATTTATTTTTTGATAAATTACCAGCCTCTGAAGTTTGGCACACTCGTGGTAGATCACCCTGTATACGTCAAATATACTTGCTTCAAAATCATAGAAGCATATTACATCACGTGGATAACATAGCTGTTAAAATAGCTAATAGATTGTGATCGAAATTGTATATTAAAATTTACGATTGTTCTAGCTGCATGATGGTTTATTAATTAGACATCTGATTATAAAATCAGTATAATACGATAAGCATTATTAATTTATTATTTATTTATTCAGTAACACAAATATACAAAAAAATGTACATTATTTTATTTACCTACTACTATTATACAGGGTGAGTCTTAAGTGCGTAGTTATATTTAAACCACCGATTCTTGACATTTGTAGAAACCCACTGACACTTTTTTTTCTCTTAATTCCCACGTAAAATTGACTTATCGACTTTCAAAAAAAATAAGATTAAATAGTTTTGGAACTGCTGTTTACTAGAAACATTCCTCATTTTATCTGAAATGGTGCAGTGTTGCCGCATTTCATATGCACCTAGCCAGTAAGTTCGTTTCCGAACATAATAATTTTGAATGAAATAATTACCTACTTAGGCGATTAATTACTCCATTTGAAATAATTTTTAAACGTTTTGAAATACCTTTTAATGTAAAAAATGTACAAGTTTGCCTTTTTCTTGCATCAATTAATATTTCTTTCAAGTGTTTCGTATGGAACATACAACTAAAACCAAATTTTTCGTAGAACAGTAAACTTATAAAATGCTGCTACTGACAATTTTGATTTCGTTTTTTCAAATTTTATAAAAGAATTATTATTTTTTAACAAGTAATAGGTACTTACCATGCGATTATAATAATTTGAAGTAATCCTGTAATTTATTAATAAATAAATCGTTTTGTAACAGTCATATGTTTGGTTGGTTCATTGACCTGATAGGTCAATGGGCGAGTTACACTGACCTATCTTTTACGTACATTACATTACCAACCAATTCATGATTCATATTACATATTTTACAGACGGCAGGAGATTCTTATCTCACACACCCATCAAGCATATTCGTATGAATTAAGATGGAAAAACGAGTTCAAATCATTAACACGGTTCATTCCCTAAATAAAAACAATTACCTAATTTTATTTGTAAACAAAATCCAAGCTTTGACAAGAACTATTCTAATAACAAAAGATACTTTTAGGCACTGTTAAAATATCTCAAAACTGAAATAAAAGCACAAAGAGAACAAACAACGCGCTTAAAATACCGAAACCAAACATCCTCGATTTACCTAATACCTAATGTCAATTCAAGAGTATAATTATTATTGTCTCTATCTAATGCTATAAGAATAACAACAACAGCGATAGTGAATTGGGCACTCTCATTATTATTTTCGTAAACCGCTATAGTGAATAAAAGACATACACGCTTCTTGGAACAGGACAGGGCCGGATTTAGAATTACAATAACATTAAATCATCAGGAGATCTGTATTCAATCAATAAGTAATCAGCATTAATTTTTAGTAAACATGTTTCAAGGCGTTCGCAGCGCAGAAATACTCGTTTTGATTACGAAATTATTTTAGAAAAAGATAGACTACTCTTAAAACATTTCTTTCTGCTGTATCTTTTTTTTGGATGTTCTGCCAGCCTTTGTCCTTTCTGTAACATAATTGTATTCTGCTTGTCACCAGAATAATTAAGTTCAACTATTAAAAATGTGTTAAAGGAAAACAATACGTTTTTTTCCAAGTTAGTTTCGCAAGAATGGATCTCGGTTCATACTGTTTTTTTAATTACTTCATAAAAGAACACTTCCAAAAAAGCCTTCTAGTACAATTTTCCGATTTCTAGTAGAATTTTGTATCAAAAGTTGGTACGATTTACTCAATCCGGTTCTGCATTCAAGATAATACAACTCTGAATGACAGACATCTACATTCCGCAAATCAACAGGACCAAAACGCCACCGACGGCAAACAACTAAACAACACATAATTTGGATGAATCAAAGTTTTTCAGTTATTGTGTTACCGTTATTTATTATTTATAATTTGTTCCTTTGATGAAAAGTAGTGATAATAATGGTAAATAATTATTCTAATGCTGAGTGGGTGAATATGTTAAGGGCATATTTTCAAGGCGATGAAAATACTAGACAAGGAAATCAGCCTTACGTGGAACGATATCTTGACGAAACCCCACCTGAAAATACATTGGTAGCAACTGTTCAACAATTACGAGATTTTAGAAGTTTTATGCCTCCAAATAGTTACAAATAGGATTCTAGACGTCGAACCAGAACTTCTGGAGGCGGTTGAAGAAAATCCTGGTACAAGTACAAGAAGATTGGCCTATGAATTTGGCGTATCGTATCAAAGTCAACAGTTGTTTTGCTGTGTTTGTGCGTGGAGTTCTAGTGCCAATTCGTTTATTAATTTTAAATTATAGTTCAAGTGATTAGTGCAGTGCAGTGATAACAATGAATATTTCGTCCGTAGGAAGATATTGTAAGTGTAATATTTTTAGTAGTGATTAGTACAATTCTCGGAAACTAATATTATTTAATGGTTATTAGCATGTTTTTAATTTTTGATTATTATTAGTAATTTATTTTTGCTGTGTACCAGGGTATTATGGTTTATTTAGATGTAGAAGAGATTTGTTTTTAATTAGGTATGTACAGAAAGCCAATTTTTTATTATTTGTTTCAGTATTAGAATTATTTATGGTTTAATTTATTTATTTATAAAGGAGTACAAGTTTTTGTTATCAGAATTTATTGTTGATTTTTCTAACATTTTACTAAAATGGGCAAAAAATAATTCTATTGTAGATGAGATAGCAATTAATACTTTAAGACTTAAACCTCCATCGATTCACGGAACAGAAGTGTATCGACCTTGTGGCCGCTGATGTTCTGTGCTGTCCACATATTAAGTAAACAAATCTGCTTTTCCGTTCGTTAAAGTAGATGCGTCTTTACAAAACGATTATTTTCAATTTTGTTTCATTTTTAGAATTTAATTCAAACGGCATATTACCAGTTGTGTACTAATTTAAAATAGAATTGTGACGAACTGACAGTGACAACACTGCCTTCAGTGACGTCATTTCTGTGAACGGTGTTTAAAGAGATATCCAGTGAACATCAAAATGTCAGTTGCTGGAGGACAAAAAAATTATCAGAAATTCAAAAATTTTTTGGCAGTGCCAATCGATTGTACTTGACGAAATATAGTGAGGGTTAAAATATAACTACGCATTTAAAACTCACTCAGTATATACTATTTTATATATATATATATATATATATATATATATATATATATATATATATATATATATAATCCCCAAATTTCATTAATAAAACAAATATTAAAAAAAAAATGTTAATATTATTACCAAAGCCAAATACGAGTTATTTCCAAAAGATTTGTAAATTTTGAATTTCCCAAATACACTTTTTAACAAATTATCTGGAATTTTTTTTTATTTAGGAAAAAACAAGAATATGTGAATTTAGCCCATAATTCCGTGACAAATAATCTACCCTATACAGGAGTACTGTATTATCGCATATCGTAGGCGGGTACCCATTTTCGGGCAAGATATAATTAAACCCGCATTCGAGAAATGCCGTTTTATTGCCCTCAAACCAGACCTCTCTTACCTCTTAAAACTGTATGAGGAGATAAATTTGAAAATCATTGTCAGTCAATTCCACTTTTGACAAAAAGTCAGTGTTTCAAGCAGGTAGTTGCCTAATTATCTAACTACTATTCTTCGACCATTGGTCGAATCCACTATTCATTGCCGTTAGTCACCAAGAATGTGTAGTGGTATCCTGATTAATATACAGTGAATCCCAAATTGGAGGTGGATGTATTGTTATCTTGCTTAGTAACGGAGATAGAACGATGGATAAATGGGGAAAGTAGGGCAATAATACATACTGCCTTGTTGAAGATCTGCAACGTGGCAGATGTAAGGTGTAAACCTAAAGAATTTTGAACTATTATTTTGTCTATAAAACTTAAAACACGTTTTAATGTGTTTGATACAATATCCAAAAGTTAGTTAATTCTGAATAGTGATTGCGAAGATGATACAGTTTCAATCATAATTATAACAAACATAACCTTCCAATTTTTAAGTGGCAATTTTAGCATGTATATTGGCGATGTTGCCAGGGTTATTTAACGTTATAGAAAACTAGAAAAACTATGAAATAAAAACGCCAGAACAAAAGAACCTCCCACTGAAAATTATACATTGAAGAACATATTCTAGAAGAGAGTATGAGAAAACAGAATTCATATTTTAATCATGAAATGCTCCATCGGATATAAAAGTTATGAAAAAAATTAAATCAAAATATGTGGAAGGTGCTGAATGTGAACCGTTTAGTCTGTAGTTAATATTGAAACATGGAAAGTTAAGTATAGGTTGGTCCATTTGTCGAGTATTTGAATACACTCCAGTGTTTAGGTGCTATAAATGTGGTGATTATGATCACAAAGCAAGTGAATGCAAGTGAGAAGAAAAATTTTTAAAATGTGCCAAAGTAAACCATAAAACGGAAGATTGTGTAAGTGAACATTATATATGCTCTAACTATGTATGTAGCTGCAAATGAAAAACTTAAATTAAATTTATCAGTAACCACACTGTATTTGATGTAAACTGTCCAGTTTATTTAAGTACCTAAAGTAGACTCAGAAAAGGAAAATAAAAATACTGCCAAATTCTAAACAGCAACCAAATCAAAACCGTATAGACCCAAATTGTAAATTTAGAGTTTTACATCAAAATGTTCAAAGTTTATAAAACAAAATTGATCACTTAGATATTGCTAGCAACCGAAAATATTGATATTCCTTGCTTATCAGAACATTGGTTGGAGGAATATGAAAGTCATAATATTAAGGTAAATGGTTATAGTCTATGCAGCATACTATACGCAAACTATACTACGTAAATTTGTTTCGTGGTTCAATGACAATAGGTTATTTTTAAATACTGAAAAACCTGTATTCATTAATTTTACCTCAAGGTCTAAAGTTATTACTGAATCAGTCTTAATAAGAGTTGTTACCATTAAATTTCTAGGTATATACATATATAACAACCTTGGAAAGGATGCACATGTGGAAGCACTGTGCAAAAAGTTGCATCAGTTTGTTATGCAATTAATTAGTGAAACAATTTATTTTTATGTCGTTTGTTGATCTAGCTGTGGACCGAGAGCTCGCGTGAAAAAAACCGCGTGATAAGATACTAAAGGTTTGACTCCAGAAATAAGTAATGTATTGTTACATGTTTGCTATCCACACAAACACCTATACTGATAGATTGAAAGTCCAGGTAATACTTACTCACTACTTTATTTACTAATTAAGAATTGACAACAATAGATTAATTACTGGCTTAACTTATAAGTCTCTTTTTTATTTCTTCTTTACTCGTTCACGTTCAATTTAAGACTAAGTCTCGGCTCACCGTGAGTCTTATTTATACATCCATTCACACGGTCTAGAACATTCCAGAATATTCCCGGCCGTTCTCATACAATTCCAGTCTCATCTAACCAATGTACACAGTCCAGTAGTGTAACAGTATAGTTCATTAAAAACGTAGCCGTTTTTCTAACCGTAAACAGAGATTGAAGAAGAAAATATTTAAATTTAGGACTGCAAAGAAAATCGTTTTGATAAAACTGCGTTTTCGTCGTTATTTATGTTGAATCATGTATATGTACATTTGTTTGACTGTTTTTCATGTACCTGCATAATAAAATATAATGTAAAAACTACTTTTAAATATATTTTGATATTTGTACTATATATTTAAAATAAAAAAATATTATTTGAATTGTCTATATTATTAGTAAGTGTAGATCATTTTAACGCGATAGCGAAAATTCGATCTTCTGTGCATTCGAATAATATTGATGGCGACAGACGTCTCCTTCCACAATGTTGCCGCTTAAGTGCTAAAGGGAGATGAAATGGTAATGCTTGACGGTGTCTGCCGTCTGCTCAAATTTTCTCTTCATATGTTGAATCAGCATAACTTCACTTACATTTTGAGCCAACATTTATACTGGTATGCGATCATGCAGTCGTGCCTGATTTTGAGGCATATTCAATGGCATCTGTTCTAAAAAAGCTACCACAACGTGTTTGCCAAGTTGGTTACTTTAAACAATGATGTTTCCGTATATTTTAATTACGAATTTAGTCTGGTATAAATAACGAGATTGTATACTACATTTCTCCAAATTTATTTCATCAATGCTAATTTGGGTGACCAATGACGGCTAACGTTTCCAGTTGGCGCCACTGGTCGAGTAAGGTCGTGTTAAAAGTTATTGTTAGGCGCGGGAAAAGTTTATAGTGTTTTATTATAATTATTTCGTACACCAGCAAATAAAAAATCTTGTTAATTGTGCCTTAGTGTTGTGCAGTTCCATTTTGTTCGAAAACAAAAGGCGGACATATGCTTCCGAGAGACAAAACTCGCCTAAAACAGTGGTTGATAGAGATAACTTTTCTCCTTCGAAACATTCGTGTGTTTGTAAGAAACATTTTAATCCTGACGATTATGCGTTACCAATGGAGTCAGTCTACTACACTGCTGTCTACTGCTTTTCCGTTCGTTAAAGTAGATGCGTCTTTACAAAACGATTATTTTCAATTTTGTTTCATTTTTAGAATTTAATTCAAACGGCATATTACCAGTTGTGTACTAATTTAAAATAGAATTGTGACGAACTGACAGTGACAACACTGCCTTCAGTGACGTCATTTCTGTGAACGGTGTTTAAAGAGATATCCAGTGAACATCAAAATGTCAGTTGCTGGAGGACAAAAAAAATTATCAGAAATTCAAAAATTTTTTGGCAGTGCCAATCGATTGTACTTGACGAAATATAGTGAGGGTTAAAATATAACTACGCATTTAAAACTCACTCAGTATATACTATTTTATATATATATATATATATATATATATATATATATATATATATATATATATATATATATATATATAATCCCCAAATTTCATTAATAAAACAAATATTAAAAAAAAAATGTTAATATTATTACCAAAGCCAAATACGAGTTATTTCCAAAAGATTTGTAAATTTTGAATTTCCCAAATACACTTTTTAACAAATTATCTGGAATTTTTTTTTATTAGGAAAAAACAAGAATATGTGAATTTAGCCCATAATTCCGTGACAAATAATCTACCCTATACAGGAGTACTGTATTATCGCATATCGTAGGCGGGTACCCATTTTCGGGCAAGATATAATTAAACCCGCATTCGAGAAATGCCGTTTTATTGCCCTCAAACCAGACCTCTCTTACCTCTTAAAACTGTATGAGGAGATAAATTTGAAAATCATTGTCAGTCAATTCCACTTTTGACAAAAAGTCAGTGTTTCAAGCAGGTAGTTGCCTAATTATCTAACTACTATTCTTCGACCATTGGTCGAATCCACTATTCATTGCCGTTAGTCACCAAGAATGTGTAGTGGTATCCTGATTAATATACAGTGAATCCCAAATTGGAGGTGGATGTATTGTTATCTTGCTTAGTAACGGAGATAGAACGATGGATAAATGGGGAAAGTAGGGCAATAATACATACTGCCTTGTTGAAGATCTGCAACGTGGCAGATGTAAGGTGTAAACCTAAAGAATTTTGAACTATTATTTTGTCTATAAAACTTAAAACACGTTTTAATGTGTTTGATACAATATCCAAAAGTTAGTTAATTCTGAATAGTGATTGCGAAGATGATACAGTTTCAATCATAATTATAACAAACATAACCTTCCAATTTTTAAGTGGCAATTTTAGCATGTATATTGGCGATGTTGCCAGGGTTATTTAACGTTATAGAAAACTAGAAAAACTATGAAATAAAAACGCCAGAACAAAAGAACCTCCCACTGAAAATTATACATTGAAGAACATATTCTAGAAGAGAGTATGAGAAAACAGAATTCATATTTTAATCATGAAATGCTCCATCGGATATAAAAGTTATGAAAAAAATTAAATCAAAATATGTGGAAGGTGCTGAATGTGAACCGTTTAGTCTGTAGTTAATATTGAAACATGGAAAGTTAAGTATAGGTTGGTCCATTTGTCGAGTATTTGAATACACTCCAGTGTTTAGGTGCTATAAATGTGGTGATTATGATCACAAAGCAAGTGAATGCAAGTGAGAAGAAAAATTTTTAAAATGTGCCAAAGTAAACCATAAAACGGAAGATTGTGTAAGTGAACATTATATATGCTCTAACTATGTATGTAGCTGCAAATGAAAAACTTAAATTAAATTTATCAGTAACCACACTGTATTTGATGTAAACTGTCCAGTTTATTTAAGTACCTAAAGTAGACTCAGAAAAGGAAAATAAAAATACTGCCAAATTCTAAACAGCAACCAAATCAAAACCGTATAGACCCAAATTGTAAATTTAGAGTTTTACATCAAAATGTTCAAAGTTTATAAAACAAAATTGATCACTTAGATATTGCTAGCAACCGAAAATATTGATATTCCTTGCTTATCAGAACATTGGTTGGAGGAATATGAAAGTCATAATATTAAGGTAAATGGTTATAGTCTATGCAGCATACTATACGCAAACTATACTACGTAAATTTGTTTCGTGGTTCAATGACAATAGGTTATTTTTAAATACTGAAAAACCTGTATTCATTAATTTTACCTCAAGGTCTAAAGTTATTACTGAATCAGTCTTAATAAGAGTTGTTACCATTAAATTTCTAGGTATATACATATATAACAACCTTGGAAAGGATGCACATGTGGAAGCACTGTGCAAAAAGTTGCATCAGTTTGTTATGCAATTAATTAGTGAAACAATTTATTTTTATGTCGTTTGTTGATCTAGCTGTGGACCGAGAGCTCGCGTGAAAAAAACCGCGTGATAAGATACTAAAGGTTTGACTCCAGAAATAAGTAATGTATTGTTACATGTTTGCTATCCACACAAACACCTATACTGATAGATTGAAAGTCCAGGTAATACTTACTCACTACTTTATTTACTAATTAAGAATTGACAACAATAGATTAATTACTGGCTTAACTTATAAGTCTCTTTTTTATTTCTTCTTTACTCGTTCACGTTCAATTTAAGACTAAGTCTCGGCTCACCGTGAGTCTTATTTATACATCCATTCACACGGTCTAGAACATTCCAGAATATTCCCGGCCGTTCTCATACAATTCCAGTCTCATCTAACCAATGTACACAGTCCAGTAGTGTAACAGTATAGTTCATTAAAAACGTAGCCGTTTTTCTAACCGTAAACAGAGATTGAAGAAGAAAATATTTAAATTTAGGACTGCAAAGAAAATCGTTTTGATAAAACTGCGTTTTCGTCGTTATTTATGTTGAATCATGTATATGTACATTTGTTTGACTGTTTTTCATGTACCTGCATAATAAAATATAATGTAAAAACTACTTTTAAATATATTTTGATATTTGTACTATATATTTAAAATAAAAAAATATTATTTGAATTGTCTATATTATTAGTAAGTGTAGATCATTTTAACGCGATAGCGAAAATTCGATCTTCTGTGCATTCGAATAATATTGATGGCGACAGACGTCTCCTTCCACAATGTTGCCGCTTAAGTGCTAAAGGGAGATGAAATGGTAATGCTTGACGGTGTCTGCCGTCTGCTCAAATTTTCTCTTCATATGTTGAATCAGCATAACTTCACTTACATTTTGAGCCAACATTTATACTGGTATGCGATCATGCAGTCGTGCCTGATTTTGAGGCATATTCAATGGCATCTGTTCTAAAAAAAGCTACCACAACGTGTTTGCCAAGTTGGTTACTTTAAACAATGATGTTTCCGTATATTTTAATTACGAATTTAGTCTGGTATAAATAACGAGATTGTATACTACATTTCTCCAAATTTATTTCATCAATGCTAATTTGGGTGACCAATGAGGGCTAACGTTTCCAGTTGACGCCACTGGTCGAGTAAGGTCGTGTCAAAAGTTATTGTTAGGCGCGGGAAAAGTTTATAGTGTTTTATTATAATTATTTCGTACACCAGCAAATAAAAAATCTTGTTAATTGTGCCTTAGTGTTGTGCAGTTCCATTTTGTTCGAAAACAAAAGGCGGACATATGCTTCCGAGAGACAAAACTCGCCTAAAACAGTGGTTGATAGAGATAACTTTTCTCCTTCGAAACATTCGTGTGTTTGTAAGAAACATTTTAATCCTGACGATTATGCGTTACCAATGGAGTCAGTCTACTACAGAAAATCGTGAGTAATAACCATGTATAGTCGTTGTTTTCATCATGCTTGTTATAACCTAACTTTAATTACATAAGACACTTCTGATAAGTACAAGAATTTCCCTACTGAGCAAGTAAATTACTATTTCCCCCTTCTGCCATCCTTGTGTTAAATGTTTTTCAGCTAACTTTTGTAAAAATTACTAAAAACTAGCGTTAAAAAGCCATAGTAAACATTAATGTTCAGTGACATTGACCTCTCGTGGTGAAATCAAGCGCGTTAGCCCTCATTGCGAATGGCAGGCGAGCGTCTATGTTTTTAATCAAACTTTTGGGGTCTTATCAAGCGGTTTTTTCTATGCGAGCTCTCTGTCTATGGGCAATAAGGCTGTAGGTCATTTTTATTCAGTCCTTCCCCAGTCGGCATATTCCATATGTCAGTTTCTTTTAACTAACACACAAGATAATATTGTTTTTACACTCGCATTCATCCATTATGTGAACTTTTTATTTTTGATTATCATGTATTCTATATATTATTAACTATAATGATGTTAAAAAAAAGAAATTGTGCTGGTACTGAGAAAGTACTGTAAACGTAAACGGCACTGATTGTAGTAATAAAACTGTAACAGAGGTATTTAAAAAGTCGTTGAACTAGTCAAGATTTTCTATCTGAATTGAGATTACCTAGTTCTACACATTAAATATATTATGCCTTACAGGTAGGAATAGGAAACAAGTGAAGATTAGACGTCGTATTCGCTTCCTCCTTTAGTGTAGGTAGGGCAGCACTGGTAGCAGGGTCATTCATACTGGTACCCATCATAAGATAATATGTCCTCTAGTGAAATTTACATATCAAGTCGTACCTAACTGTAATTTAATTAAAAACTCCCATTACATAATTATTACTGGTTCCAAAGACTTTATTTAACAAATATAATAGTATTCTTAGTTAATATAAAACTAGACCACTTGTTACAAGCCTATGGAAATGGTTGTTATGAATGAATTATAAACAAGAATTTTTTTTAATGAATAAATTATGTGAATAAATTTTACTTAACTAAATTGATAACAGTGATAATAGACAAACCAAGAATATGAGTGAAATTGAGTGATCGAGTCGGTGGTATAAAGGCGCCGGCGGCGGCGTATCCTTACATACAGACGAATGGGGCTGGATCAACTTAATGAAATATGTATAGTTGATATGCGAACCTGCCGCGTCACCATCTTTCGAAAGGGTGTAAAACTTTGAGCTCGTACATGTGCGATGTGAGCACGTCGAAAATCCCTATCCTACGATAACCTTGGGGTATGGCATAGTAAATATCCAGGTTAAGGGTGCCAGTGTTTACACAAATTCTGAAGGCTAATTTCCTTATTTCCATTGGTAGCGAAAATAAGCCGACGTTAAATAAGTTATTAAACAAATAATAGTAATAATAATAATATGAATGAACTTAACTATTAAATCTATATTAGCTCATAACTAAAATCAGGCTGTGACCAGAGCTGGTCATAACTTAGGTTTGCGGGTAAATAGTACATGACGTAAAAACCAGGGGCTGACTCAGAACACCATGCTGGCACACATATAAATATGATAAGTAATATATTACCTTTTAATTGGGGATTTTGTAGTATCCAAAATAAGAAAAGCAGTATATATTTCACTGAACACACAACACTTCAAACTAGTAATTCCTAGAGTTCTAGTAAATTAGCAGCTTCTGTTTTAGATGTTCAGGAGTTAACTTTTATTAAAAGATCGAATAGATTTTTGTTGGCAGACCACAGGTGCTTTAATTGCGTCTGCTGTAAAGACAATTCATTGGTTCCAGACGCATTCATATAAAAAGCTGCGTCGGTTACATAGAGTAGCTCCTTTACTGTTCTCCAAGTCGAGGTTCCACATTTTTCTTAGAACGAAAAGTAACAAGCAGCATTTTGGAGGTTAACTGCAGGAAGCGGATATTACCGGAAGCGGTTACCGCAGCCGTTCTGAAAATCTTGATCTTACCTTGTTTTGAGAATTCGGATAAAACCAAGTGATAAATCTTGGTACTGGACTAACTACTTTTACGCACGGAAAAAATATCATTCACATACCTAAGCCTTTAGATGCATTAATAATTAGAAACAACGAAAATAAGTTAGAATTTGACATACAGAAAATATACCAGTAATTTAAGATGTATCCCTAAGGACTCACCACTGTCCTTAACACAAAATGGCGAGTTTTAATTTTTTAGTTCCTAAGCTTTCCCCACAATAAGGAGAGGTTTGAAAAAGAAAATGAAAGAAGAAATCCGAAATTTGTATCGATTCCACGGTCTTCGAATCACCCGTGATATTGGTAAGATTTTGAAAGATATAGATATGACAGTGATTCATTCATCGAGAAATAAATTACAACAACTTTTAAGCAACCTAAACGATAAAATTGAAACAAATGAAAAGTCGAGGATTTACGAAATTACCTGTAAGGACTTTAATTAAAAGTAGATATGTTAGACAAAATAGACGATCAATTCAAATCAGAATCAAGGAGCATATTATGGCTCATGTTAAATACTGTATAACAACCATAAAATAGATAGTACTAATTTTAGATTAATTAGGAATATAACCAATTTCCAATTTCCAATTTAAAACATTTATTTGACATTAATTACATTATAAAAAACTTAAATAAGGCACGACACCTCGTGCAAATACAATAAATAAAAATATTTACAAATATATACACAGAGTGTTAGCCGTTTGGCTTTACAATATATATACTCGCCCGAAATAAATTTCAGGCGACAAGCAGCAGGATAGTTTCCCTTCAGGAATATAACCAGTACTATACAACTAGATGCATTTGAAAACTTGGAAATTACAAAGTGTAAAAATAATATGAATAGTGACTGAGGGCCAATCCCATATAGTCCGCTCTGAGTCACGGTTCATCGAACCGTAATAATAGTTTAGATATAAATAAGATATTGTTACGCCACTGGACTATGCAGACTGGTTAGATTAGGCTGGAGTTGTACACGAACGGCCGGGAATATTCTGGAGTGCTCTAGACCGGGAGAATGGATGTATAAATAAGACGCACGGTGGGCCGAGATCTTAATCTTAAGTTGAACGTGAACGAGTAAAGAAGCAATAAGAGAGAGACTTATAAGTGTTCTAGTGTGATTATAGTTAAGACAGTAATTAATCTATTGTTATTAATTGTTAATTAATAAATAAAGTAGTGAATAAGTGTTACCTGGACTTTCAATCAACGAATCTACGAGCAGAGGTGTTTGTGTGAACAACAAACACGTAACAATTTGGTGTCAGAAGTGGGATTGGAAGAGAAATTTCTGGAATATTCGAAAAGGTTCTACAGTGTTCTTCTCAGAAATTAGTGGTAACACGGAGAATTAAGCTACTGGACAGTGTTTGGAGGACTATTTCTGGACTGAATAGTGAATTTAAAGTAGATTTTCGAGAAGTTTCTAGAACATTCGATTTAGAAATAGTTGCAAATACGCGAGTGCCGCTAGTAATAACGTATTGTAGACTGAGAAAAAGGACTACTAGTGCAATTTCAGGAAAATTCTAGAACATTCTATTTGGAAACTACAGGAGATACGTGAATTGTGTCGACGGGAACGTGTTGTAGACTTAAAAACAAGACTATAAGTGACTTTTAGTGACAATTCTAGAACATTCGATTTGGAAACCACAGCAGATACGTAGACGACTCAAAATAAGACTTATTAGTGATATTTCGTGAAAATTCTCGAACATTCCATTGGACAACTAGTGGAGATAAGTGAATTTTGTCAACACAAAAGAAGTATAGACTCTAAATAAGACTTTCTAGTTTCGAGATTTTTCTGGAACATTTCATTATTAAAATAGACGTGATATCAACATTTTATGGACTTTATAGTGTAATAAACTTTATTCCGAAATTGATTTACGTGTCGTGAGTTAATGCCAACAACAAGAAGTATGGCGGAGAAGCAAACACAGGACATGCTTGCAGCATTGTTACAACGGATGGACGAACAGAGAAAAATTATGGAAGATCAGGAAAGAAAGCGACAGGAAGAAAAAGAAGATCAAGAGAGAAAACGTCAGGAAGAAAAAGAAGACTTGACAAAAATGATCGAAGGCCTGGAGAGAAGACGACAAGAAGAAAAAGAAGAACAAGAGAGAATACGACAAGAAGAGAAAGACGAACAGAGGAAAATTATGGAAGCTCAAGAGAGAAAACGCCAGGAAGAAAAAGATGACTTAAGAAAAATGATGGAGGGCTTGGAAATAAGACGATTGGAGGAAAACCAAGATATAAAAAGAAGCCTAGAGGAACAGCAGGCAGCCATTTTCTCCCTCACTGAAAAATTTAAAGGAGATGTTATCGAAAAAGTCACTGAAGTCGCAGGGAAAGTTTGTGAAGTCGAAGGACAAGTTAATGAATTTAAAGGAGAGGTCAGTGAAGTTAAAGGAGAGGTCAGTGAAGTTAAAGAAAAAGTCGGTCAAGTTGAGGGAAAAGTCAGTATTGTTGAAGGAGAAGTAGTCCGGCTCAAGCAACAATTAAGGGAGAGGAGTGGCCAATTAGTACTGTCGTCTGGTACTAGGTTACAACCACCTTCCTTCGACGGTCAAAGTTCATGGTCAACTTATAAGAGACAATTTGAGGCAGCTGCACGTTCAAATAACTGGAACGATGAGGAAAAAGCAACAGCATTGGTATTAGCACTAAGGGGCCAAGCTTTAGACCTGCTCCAAACAATTCCTGCCGCACAGCAACAAAACTTTGGCATTTTGGAGGCAGCGTTAGAATTAAGATATGGCGACCAACATCTCGCCCAAGTATATCAGGCTCAGCTCAAATCACGCAGACAACGAGGTGGAGAAAGCCTCCAGGAGTTCGAAGCTGCGGTAGAAAGATTAGCCCATCTAGCCTATCCTGATGCACCAATGGAATTTCAACAACAGTTAGCAGTTGGTACATTTATTGATGGAGTAAGGGACCAGGAAGTTAGACGAATTCTTAAGTTAGCCAGGCATAAGCTTAGTAGTGAGGCTTTAGTACATGCACTGGAGATTGAGGCTGCCTATAAGGATACCACCCAATCAAATCCGAGAGTACGAGCTGTGAGTGTGGAGGAAGACAAGCCAGACAACACAACACAAAATCTGATATCTGATATACACAAAATTATCACCCAACTACTGACAAAATCGAACTCGCAGCAGAGACAAGACCAACAACAAAATAGTGGGAGGCCGAATGGAGGCATCCGTTGTTATAGGTGTGGCAAAGTGGGCCATATCAAGAGAAACTGTCGTCAACGCAGCCCAGAAAGGGTAAATGCTGCTGTGGTTGAAGAGCCTCAGGAAAACTAAAGATGGCTGGCAATTTGGGGGCTGCGCTGGCCAAGAGATGTTGTGCCCCCCCGAGAAATAAATGTTTCCCAACTTCGAAGAGTTCAAAGTAGTCTGTTGTTAGAGGGTTATGTAAATAAGAAGAAATGTGTGTTCACAATCGACACAGGAGCTACGTCATCAATAGTACGGGCAGGATTCATAATGGGTTTCAAAGTAAATAAAGAACAGAATGGATTAGTCATCCGAACAGCTACGGGAGATAGGGCGGCGGTTCATGGGGAAGTCGACATGGAGCTGCAGATTGGCCGCTTATGTTTTAAACATCAGGTTATCGTAGCTGACATTACAGATGACTTCATTTTAGGATTAGACGTTATGGAAAAATATGGATTTGTGCTTGACGTTGGAGAACGAGTTCTCAGGATTGGAAATGAAGAAATTATTCTTTCAACGACAGATGAAAAATTCCATAATATTAGACTACTAACTTCGAGGACCATAAAAATTCCTGCAAGAACAGAGAAAGTAATTGAGGCAGTCCTGGAGGAAAATTCTGTGGGATACCGCTTTGGCCTCGTTGAGAAGGATGACTCAATTAAAATGACAGACAATGTGATCCTGGCAAGGACTTTAACACAGACTACAGATAAGATACCGATTAGAATGGTTAACCTAAATTCACACTCAGTGACGTTCAAAGAAGGCGAAGCAGTTGGCACCTACGAACCAGTCACATGGATTGCGAGATGTGAAGAACAAATCATTGGAGCTTCGTCAACAGATATGGACCAAGAAGTTGTAAGAATGTTAAATGCCCAGTTAGAACATTTAACTCCAGATGAACATAGAGAAGCTTTAAAATTTTTGAAGAAGGAAAGTACAGTATTTGCGAAGGACACAGAAGCTCTTACAAAGACCAACATAGTGCAACATCGGATAAATACTGGTGAATCAGCTCCTATTCGCCAACCACCTAGGAGGTTCCCATTAGCAAAACAAGAAGAGGCTTCTGCAATGGTACAGAAGATGCTTAAAGACGGAGTTATTGAGGAATCAACCAGTCCTTGGTCGTCTCCAGTAGTTTTGGTTGCTAAGAAAGATGGAACTTTAAGATTCTGTGTCGACTACAGGAAGCTGAATGACGTCACTAGAAAAGACAGCTATCCGTTACCCCGAATTGATGACACACTAAGTACGCTGGCAGGTTCACAGTGGTTTTCCACTCTAGATCTTCGAAGTGGATATTGGCAAGTGGGACTTCATCCAGATGACAAAGACAAGACAGCCTTTTCGACAGGAAGTGGCCTTTATCAATTCACTGTGATGCCTTTCGGCCTGTGCAATGCACCAGCAACTTTTGAAAGACTGATGGAACTGGTACTACGAGGACTAACTTGGAAGACATGTCTAGTTTATCTTGATGATGTGATGGTTATGGGACGGGATTTTAAGGAGCATTTGAAGAACCTTCAAGAAGTGTTTGGAAGAATTAAAAATGCACACCTGAAATTGAATCCCAAAAAGTGCCTAATGTTCCAGAAAGAGGTAAAATTCCTAGGACATGTCGTGTCTTCGGAGGGGATAAGAACAGACCCAGACAAGATTTCCTCAGTACGAGATTGGCCGAGGCCTTCAAATGTTCACGAAGTACGAAGCTTCCTTGGCCTATGCACTTACTACAGACGATTTGTGGAACGATTTGCCGATATTGCGAAGCCACTACACCGGCTTACAGAAGAGAAGGTTCAGTACCAATGGACACAAGAGTGTGAAACATCGTTCAGAACACTAAAATCAGCACTGTGTTCGAGTCCGGTTCTATCATACCCAGAACGAAAAGGTCTGTACGTATTAGACACGGATGCCAGTAATTCTGGACTTGGATGTGTTCTTTCCCAAATTCAAAATGGACAGGAAAAAGTAATTGAGTACTTCAGCAAGACGTTGTCGAAGCCAGAACGTAACTATTGTGTGACACGGAAGGAACTATTGGCCATTGTCAAGTCCATAGACCATTTTCACAAGTACCTATATGGACAACACTTTAAGGTTCGGACCGACCATGCTGCATTAAAGTGGTTATTGCAATTGAAGACTCCGGAAGGCCAACTAGCTCGCTGGATAGAAAAACTGCAGCAGTACGATTTTAAAATCGAACATCGTCCTGGAAAATCCCATAAAAATGCAGACGCTCTCTCCAGAAGACCCTGTCGGGAAGACTGCAAGCACTGCCACCGGGTAGAAAAACAACAAGGGATAATAATTGTGAACACCGTTAAAATTGATGTTCCTGACGACTGGACAAGAGAGACATTAAGAGAAGAGCAGTTAAAAGATCAAGAAACTGGTCCTATTCTGGAATGGAAAGAAAGAGGAGCCCGACCAGGCTGGAAGGACATTTCAGACAAGGCAGTGGGACTGAAGGCTTTGTGGGATTCCCTTAGAGTAGAGGATGGACTGTTGAAAAGAGCTTGGGAAAGTCCAGACGGGAAGGAAATTACTTTGAGATTGGTAATTCCCAGGTGTCGCATACCAAAAGTACTCCAGGAAGTGCATAATGGAACATCTGGCGGACATTTTGGCATCAACAAAACTCTCACTAAAGTACGCGAACGATTCTACTGGGTGAACAGCCGCCAAGATGTCGAAGCTTGGTGCCGCAAATGTGAAGTTTGTGCGGCAAGTAAGGGGCCACGGACAAGAAGTAAGGGCCAAATGAAACAATATAACGTAGGGGCTCCTTTTGAGCGAATTGCGATCGACGTAGCTGGTCCATTCCCCGTGACAGATGATGGGAACAAATACATCTTAGTTGCCATGGATTATTTCAGTAAGTGGCCTGAAGCTTATGCCATACCCAACCAAGAAGCAGCCACTGTCACTCAAGCTCTGGTAGATAATCTAGTATGTCGATTTGGCGTGCCCCTAGAATTGCATTCGGATCAAGGAAGAAACTTTGAATCAGGGGTGTTTCAGAAGATGTGTCGCCTACTGGGAATTCATAAGACAAGAACAACAGCCCTACATCCACAATCAGACGGAATGGTGGAGAGATATAATAAAACCATGGAGGAGCACCTATCCAAAGTGGTTGAGAAACATCAGAGAGATTGGGACCGTCACTTACCTCTTTTCCTTATGGCATACAGGGCCTCCATTCATGAAACAACAAAACAGACACCGGCTCGCGTGATGTTTGGACGTGAGATTAGACTGCCATGTGACTTGGTGTTTGGCACACCGGATGAGGAGCAACTTTCCGTAAATGACTACGCCGATGAAGTTGGTGAACGGCTAAGGAACATTCATGAGCTGGTACGAGACCGAATTGCCATAGCAAGTGATCGCATGAAGGCTCGTTATGATCTTAAGGCGAATTCAGGAGGGTTCCAGGCTGGAGATTTGGTTTGGCTATATAACCCACAACGAAAGAAAGGCAGGTCCCCGAAGCTTCACCCGCCCTGGGAAGGACCTTACACTGTGGTCACCAGACTAAACGACGTTGTATATAGAATTCAGCAAAGTCCAAAATCCAAGATGAAGGTGGTGCACATAGAGAGACTAGCCAAATATGCAGGGAATAATGAATTGCCTGATCGGTACGTTCAGGCTTAAGGAGGGGGCAGTGTTACGCCACTGGACTATGCAGACTGGTTAGATTAGGCTGGAGTTGTACACGAACGGCCGGGAATATTCTGGAGTGCTCTAGATCGGGAGAATGGATGTATAAATAAGACGCACGGTGGGCCGAGATCTTAATCTTAAGTTGAACGTGAACGAGTAAAGAAGCAATAAGAAAGAGACTTATAAGTGTTCTAGTGTAATTATAGTTAAGACAGTAATTAATCTATTGTTATTAATTGTTAATTAGTAAATAAAGTAGTGAATAAGTGTTACCTGGACTTTCAATCAACGAATCTACGAGCAGAGGTGTTTGTGTGAACAACAAACACGTAACAATATATTGTTAGCATAAGGTTAGTTTTCATCATCTCAAGATGATGCCGACGTGGTTAGTGAAACGTGTGTCGAGTGCAATAATATGGTGTTTTGGTGTCTTGTAGAAAACCACAATGTTAGACATCACATCAAAGATTCTAACCCACTTCGGTACTTACTTTTAAACAAAATACATTTAGGGCCAATTTTCCTATCTCCCATAAACATTATGTGGCACATAAATTCCATGGATACAATTATCGATACAATCGTATTCAAGGAAGTTATCCACCAAATTAATTTAGTGGGAGATGGAAGAACTGGCCGTTAAAATGATACATTTACACCAAATCCAACAACTAAAACACTTAAAAATTAAAACAGTTTTATTTTATAGAAATCAATATTTTTTATTTCAGTGCCATTATTGCAAACTAGTTTAATATCGTATAAGGACTTACGAATTACGATAAATCCAAATGAAGCTATACATTACCTGCATATTACACTGGTTATATACTTTATGGGGAGCACATAATTGGAGTAGTGTGTCAACGTATTATATCTGATAATGATGGTATTTCTGCACTAATGATTACAGAATGAATGCATTGTAAACATTTTACTCTGTTTTCGTATTTCACGTGCTTATTGAAATGATTCAATGACCTTCCGCTTGTATATGTATATTCGTTTGTGTGTATTTTATTGGCACTATACCTACATACCTATAATCAGTCCTATTAATTAAAACATAGGTAGAATAATGATGCTGATTATTGCAAATGATTCTACTGGGTGCCAAGTAAACCATGTACACTCTTATTTTTTCCACATATTTATATGAAAAATGAAATTTGTTGATGATTGTATAGATAAATACAAAAAATGCGTAAAATGTATAGATCTAAAGACTATTATTTTTTTCCTTCAAATGTTTTGTCAGAAGAATTCCGTTCAATCGTCGCACACACGACAAAATGTACAATTTAGATTGACAATAATGTATTTTTAACTTGTTACCATTTCATAAACAAAACATTTAAACATACCCAAATTCCATACCTAGCCAATATTTCTGTTGTGTTGGTACTAAAAAATATCCCGAGCGAGTTCAAAACTGGTTGAAGCCATCCGAAGTAAAGCAATTCGCGACAATCGTAGATTAAATGTGTTTTGTTTTCTTGTTAGCGCTTAGAGGAAACAACTTTTTGGTATGGATTCTATAGATACAGATACGTACTATTACTTATTTTTATTTCGTCGATTTAACCAAGACTTTGTAAATTGTCGTAATTACATAAAGATGTCATCAAACAACTATTTTTGAGGAGGCCTATAAAAAATGTTCCGTAGAGTACCTCATTACTTTTTTGCTTGAGAGTTAGTCTTATTCATTAAGACTATAATATGAGAGATTCAGATATCCCAAATGATCAGTTCGTTAAATAAAGTGGTTTGTTTGCAGATAACCGTTTGTACAAAGTAGGGATTTCAAAGAACATTTTTTTGAGCTCTACTTATCCTGGCAAATCTGGTGGCAAATCATGTTTTTGGTACAACGACGCTAAGCGTTGCGACGCGTTTTGTATATTTTTTCCATGGATCTCAAGTTTTATTGCACAGTATTATAGATGGCATTAATTTGAAAAACTTTTTCTATTATAGATGACATTTAAAAAACTTTTTCTACATTATTTTTTCCAAAAATCATTAGTTTTCGAGTTATGAACAAACAAAATGGCTGATACATAATTCCAACCCGTACCTTTATCTCCTAAACAAAAAAGACAGCCATTTTGCTTGTTTATAGCTCGAAAATTAATAATTTATGGGAAAAAATTATTAGAAACATTTTTCAAACTGTCATCTATAATACTGTGCAATAAAAATTGAGTATTCATGGAAAAAATACATAAAACACGCCACGAAGCCTAACGTCGATGCATCAAAAATAACTACGAGATTTGTAGAGATAATTTAAGCTCAAAAAATGTTTATTGAATTTTTCAAATATAAACTATTTTTAATATTGAATAAGATTGACAGGAAACAACTACTCGGCGGACAAAAACCCCGACCTGCGTTGAATTAAACCTGCAAGTCTTGTTTGGTAGCTAAAATTATTTGTCAGGGATACACTTATCACTCACTATAACTATTTTTAGTGTTAGAACAGGACAAATTCTTTAGGTTAACTCATTTTGAGTTTAATGCAAGATTATATTATTTATTGTTTTACTATGTTATGGATCAATTAGTGATTGCTCCAGAAATATTAAAAATATACCATTTTCATGTAAACAGCTTCTTTTTACCCCTTCTGCGCCTAATACGTATCATATCAACTAATATCAAGCAATGGTATGGTTTTTAATGAAAGTGCATTTTTTGTCAATCCAAATGTTATGTATGCCTGATGGTCGAGAGGCAAGGACACTTGACTCTCACCCAAAAGTCCCGGGTTCAAATCTCAGCCGTGACACTGGGATTTTTCTGTGAGAGAGATTAATCATATTATACTCGGATATTGGATGTGTGTCCCTTGTCTCTAAATGTGTATCCCCCTCTCGCACAACGTCAGTTTAGAGATACATGTATTATCTGTGGTGTTTATTATATTATTATAAATAGTGCATTTTGCCATGTGTGCGTCGATCCGAACGGTCGAGGCATCAACGGCGGCTGGTGAAATTTAGGCTATGTTATATCTTAGTATTGGAGTATGGGACCCAAGCGATACTTTAAGGCGTAACTATCAAGACTAAATGAAGAAGTTTTGCAGAAAAGAAAATGCGTTTGAATTTCGAAAAAAAGTTGAAAAATTTGTGGGCCTCACCAGGTTACTTTTTAAACGATTTGTAAAATATTTGCGAAACTTTTTTTTTCAGAATCAGGTGGAAAATATAACGACGGATTTCAAATTTTATAAAAAAATATTGAATTTTTACAAAGTTGCCCCTTTTTGAAATTTGCACAGTGGAAAATTAATCTAAAATAAAATTTCAAAACGGTGTAATTTTATAGAAAACCAATATTTTTTGATGAAATTTGAAATCTGTCGTTATATTTTCCACCTGATATGAAAAAAAAATGTTTCGCAAATATTTTACAAATCGTTAAAAAAATAACCTTGGAGGCTTTCCAACTTTTTTTTCGCATATTTCAATCGCAATTTTTTTTCTGCAAAACTTCCTCATTTAGTCTTGATAGTTATGCCTTAAAGTATCGCTTGGGTCCCATACTCCAATACTGAGATACGACATGACCTAAATTTCATCAGCCGCGCCGCTGCGAAGCATATACGTTTTTGTAATTAATCTCATAAATCTAATCCTGCCTACTTCAGCTTCAGATTGTATACATTATGTGTATACAATCCAACGTTACCTAGAGATTGTACTACATGCCAAAGAAACATAAACCTGGAAAATCTGTGCGTTCTACTGTTTCAGCAATTGAATCATTAATTTACTACCTATCAAAATGGCTGACTAAAGAGTTCGATAATTTACCCAACACAACCTAGCATTTGAGTCACTAGTTCTAGTGATGTCATTAATAAAGTCAATTAAACTTATAGTTATAAGAAATATAATTAAATAATTTTAAAGTTCCTAGAAATCTCCTCTAATCACTTTTTTAGATAAGAGTATTGAGTATGACTGAAAGGGTTTTCATAATGGCGTTCCGATTGTCTAGAAAGCCATTTAACAAATCCGTTTTTTCTTTAAATAGATATTCTATTAACATTTTTATTGACTTCCCAATTCAATTTTCATTATTTTTTTCCATTTAAAATACTCACATTTGAAACGAACCTGACAAGTAACTAATATGTAAAATTATTTGTGGCCTGAAATTAGATGGACATCTAATTTACGGTGATGTCATATCATACCAATCATTCATTATAACAAATCACCAACTCGAAAACGAATATGTGTCAAGAGTTTCAAAGTTCTAAAGTATTCGTTAAATGCAATTCGTTTTTTAGGGAATGTGCAATATAACAAACGAAGTCAAGAATTGGTCGTCAGATCTACCCGTGGTATTTTCAACATTTTAATGGAACCTTTAGCTTAAAAGGAGTTTTAGTGACAAGAACTGTTTTATCAACAATTCCAGCAAAATATAAATCGAGATATACGAATGCCATTAAACCTAATTTTTCATTTAAATTATAGGATTGCTATCTGATATTTATATTTTGTTTGTTGTCTAGTCAGAAAAACTCCCTTTAAGTAAGTTAAAGGTCCCTTTAAAATGTCGGGTTGTTAGAGTAGTATGATTTGAGAGCTATGATGTAAAATGAGATAGTTATATTTTGTTTTTTGTTACAACTTGTAATATTCGTACAAGTTTAAAAGCGATTTACAGACTTAAATAGCGGACGACCTAGTAGCAAGAAACAAAAAACAAATAAAAATAGTACCATCGGACAAAAACAAGAAAATTATCTTGAAGAGATAATCCAAAAAATACCAGGAAACCATTTAGTAACTAAAACGTTACATTTACACCTATACATCTGGGACCATGTAACGGCAAAAATGAGAAAAGATATAGAGGAACTGGGACAGGAAGTTAAAATGAGTCAGAAAGAATATAGAACAGGAGAGAAATTGAAGATAGAGATGGTCCCATAAGGAGATAATCTTGCAGAAATTAAAACAAGCTTCTAATTATACCTTTCCCTATGTTCTGTGGAGGAGATCTCCTAGCAAGAACATGTTTCAGAGGATGTTTTGCATGGTCCAACGTGACGAAATATCCGTGAGTGGCTTATAATGTATGTCCGTTTTACCGTATACATATATATATATATATTTAATGTTTTGCGGAAAATGATCTCAATTTTTCGATGAATAATTTTCAAGTACTATTTAAATCCAGAGAAAATTGTGAATCGGACGACTCCTTTCATTCATCAATTTATATAGTTGTCACAAATTGCATGTAATATGCTACTGTATCAATTATTTAAATCTAATTATTTTAAAGAAGTGTTGATGATGTCATAATTAAAAAACCACTAACGAAAATATGTAAATGACAAATATATACGCGCAATTATAAAATCACTATACCCTCTGATGAATTAAAAAAAAATGCCTATTGACAAAATTACAGCGATTATTCGTTAGCTTTGCCGAACCTGTATTTACAGTAATTATTGTACGCATATTCATGTGGAGTTTCTTTCTGAATGAATGTATGTCATGTTGGATTAGTGAAACAATTCATTCCATTGTTGTGACAATTGCTTTTTTTTCTACAGATTTACATTTATTACTTCAATCTTCTAAGTGCAGTTCATGCCTGGAGAGATACTTTCTTTAGCAAACTGATTATTTACAAGGCCGATATGAGCTTTAACCTAGATAATTTTTTATGTAATCCTGTAGATTCGATTATTTAAGATTGTTTTAGTACCTATATTATAAGAATACACAATTTACGGAAGATGGTACTTATTTTGTTTCAAATCTTCGCCAGCTATAAAATGCACAACTTAAAAACGATGAAAAAAGTTAGTGACAGTAACTTACTAATTTCATGTTTTTTTTTCTTTTCTGTGGTGGTGTATAAAATATCACATAAAAAACGTCAATAAATTTTATTTATGTTCATCCCCTTGACCTATTTTAAAGTTTTTCTTATTTTTTTACGTTAGAGGGGATACAATTGTTTTTGTACTGGCCAGGACTCTTATAATGGCTGTTAGCACAAATTAATCATGACAAAGTGAATATTGCCTTTTATGCAGTTTTAGGTAATTTTGTACTAAATATTCTTAAACTGTTATGAGGCTCATAGTCTCGGCAGAATATACAGGGTGTCTCAGGACTTCATGTCAATAATTCAGGAGTGTGTAGATGGGGTCAAAACAATACCAGTATTTCACATAACGGGCCTTTAAAATTACAGGCTGGAAATTATCATAGTGGTTAATTGCAACTGAAAATCAACGAATGCTCAAAAATGGGTTGTAGATAGACTTTTGTGCGTACTTTTTTTGACTTTTAGGCTGTGTTCGGAGGTGCTTGTAGATGAATACCGGATGTAACAGGATCATGGTACACCCTCTTTTCTCCTTTAGTTTTGAAGGTAATTGATTGAAATTTAGGATATCCTGTATACATAATAAGCGGCACTTTTTGACATACAAGTGATTTTCTTTTCACTTCCGGTTTCGCCGGAGGTGACACTAACTTTCGATTTTTAAATGGAACACCCTGTATATTATTGCATTTTTGATTTCTGCATAATTTTCTGAATCCAACAATACTAAATAAGTGATATATCAAACGTTAATATTTTTTATAATATAATTTGTAGTTTTCCATTTAAGTGTGCCATGACGGTTCTAATTTATTCTAAATGACCCGTGTAATGCTAGAAAAATCGAAATTTCGTCAAAAATACTAAATTCCGTGATTTATGAGCAAATAAAGTTCATCAAAATGTTTTTTGAGGAAAATCTCAATTTTTTTTCAAATGGAATCATATTGGTGCCGTGGGACCATTTATTAGTACTATTAATAAGGAATTTATTCATATGTGGTATTAAAATTACAAACAAAATTACAGCTAAAAGAAAATAAGAAAATACAATTTTATTCTAATTGCCTTGTTATACATAAGGTGGCTTTGGAATACAAAAAAATTAACACAAAACATTACAACAGTTGTTCAAAATGCTGTCCATTAACGTCAATGCACTTCTGAACTCGCATAGCTGTTTCTCGAAGAACGTTCGTCTATTGCTGGGCAGTTATGCTATTAATTACGTGTCTTATTCGTTGCTCCAGGTCTTCACGGTTTGTAACGGCGGTTACGTAGACAATATTTTTTAAATGACCCCAAACAAAGAAATCAAGGGGTGTTAAATCAGGTGACCTTGAAGGCTACCTCACAGGACCAATCGTCGAAATTACGTTTTCTCCGAATCTCCCTTGAAGGTAATCAATTACTATCCTTGAATTATGGGGAGGAGCGTCATCTTATTGGAAATACATTCCCTGTCGTTAATGGAAAGGTAATTCAGCTAAACTGTCCTCAATTTCATTTTGCAGAAATCCCAAGTATCTGGCACCAGTCAGGGTTCCTTCAAATATTATTGGACCAATGATTCTACTACCGATTATTCCAAGCCAAACATTGAAACCGACCCGCACTTAAAAGTTACTCTCCTGTAATAAATTTTGATTTTCTTGTGACCAATATTTTGTATTTTGTCGGTTAAATAATCCCAAATTTGTAAACCTACACTCGTCCGAAAATAAAATCATTCCCAAAAAATCATTGTTTGTCTGCACATTATTGTGCAAAATCCAGTTGCAATATTCCATCCTACGTTCGTAATCATTTTCGTACAAATGCTGATGCAATTGGTATTTAAAAGATTTATAGTGGTATTTGAGCAAAATTCGGCTTACTATTTGGTGACTAATTTCCAATTCAAACCCAATTTGTCTTAAAGAAACAGTCTTATCAACTTCTACTGGAGCCAAAACATTAATTTCTGTTCCTTCGTCATGAATGAATTTTTCTTCGGTATCATTGTTGGGCTCACTTCGGAATTGATTTTCAAGACGATTAAAATAATTTCTCGCTGGACACTGTCTATCAGAATATCGTTCGGCATAAAGGTGTCTAGCCGCAACGGCATTTTTTTCTACATTCCCCATAAATAATTTACGTGTCCACTTTTTCATCTCTTGTATAAATTTGCAGCATTTTGAACACAACAAGAATTTTAAACAATTTTTAAAGACACAATAAAAACACCGGTAAACCAACAAATGTTTAACAAGCTAAATATTTCATTGTTTTCAAAGCCGCCTTAGTTAGTTACTTTTTAACATTTAATTAGAACAAAATTGTATTTTCTTATTTTCTTTTAGCTGTAATTTTGTTTGTATTTATCGCACATTTTAATACGACATATGAATAAATTCCTTATTAATAGTACTAATAAATAGTACCACGGTACCAATATGGTTACAGGAAACTAACAGATAAAATTGCTATATTTATATTTTATGGTGACCAGGAAAAACTCACAATTAATGTAAGAACTTGTTATTTTTCAAGATATTACATCACTGCATATATAGTTTTACTAAGTGTGATATTATGTTGTTAAATTAGATTTTGAGATGCCTTAAAAAAAGTATATTTAAATATTTTTAATTATTGTTAATATGTTGTGATCTATTTATATATTTGTGCACGTGTTTTGTGTATGTATGTAGGTGCATATATCCGTTCATTTATTTATTTTTTTATTGTTTGCTCTACATGCTATATTATATACATATTTTTTAATTTGCATTTTTTACAAATTATATATATAAATCATAATTTTATATCTTATAGTGCCCTGAAGATGGTAACAACATTTACCAAAACGCCGGCAAGTTGAAAAGTAGTTAAGGACCCCTACCCAACAAAATGTTTCCAACTGTTACTAAGCCGGTCTAAAAGATTTTCAATTACATAAAATTTGGTCGTTGAAAATTGTTTTTTTTTTTTAAATAATTTTAACATCATGGTTTTGGACATATAATGTCTCGTATCTTCTAAACCGTGATATTTAGAGCAATAGTTCCCAAAAATGAAGTTGCAGGAGATAAAATTATCTTCAAACTGATAATATCCGCCTATTATATCAAAAGTTTTACCTATTTGCAAAATTCATAAAAATTCTGACTATGTGAAAAAATTACCTAAGGTTATATTTTTCATGCTAAATAATGTTTACATCACCATAGAAATGATTTATAATACGTGCCGACACATATGTAACATACATATATTTAAATTGTTATAGAATTTAAATTCCATGTGTATTACAATTTTCTTTACTTGCTTATAATGAAGGTAGCTATAATAGTGTTAAAAACTTCAGGGAGGGGGTAAATGTTTAATTTAAACAACACATTTCGCAAAATTTTTCAATTAAAAAAAATAGTAAAAGTAGTAATACAGGGTGAGTCAGTTTTTTGTAGACAAACTTTAACAGGAGATAGAACACATGTTTTTAAAAAGAAAAGTTCCTATAAACATATGTCGTAGAACGCTTTGTTTCCGAGAGACAGGGTGTTGAATATAATTTTTTTTCTCGAATTTTCATTATAACTTATAAACGAATGCTTAGATTTTTTCCATGTTTGGGGGATAATGCCTATTAATTAAAGGGCATAAAACAAACGATAAGAATGTTCAAAAACTTGCACAGTGGCGGAGTGGAGAGGGTGCTCAACCCCTTTCTTAAACAGAACTTCTACACCAATGACTATTTTTTAAAAAAAACTGTTATTTTCGTTATCTACATACAGTTTAACAAAAATAATGTCCCTTCTTCTCTTTCGAAATTCCTGTGCGTTTCCGAGTTATTTTGATTTTTAGTGTTTGATGTGGTACTAAATTAAGTAATTTATTCAGGGTGAGTCAGTTTTTTGTAGTCAAACTTTAACAGGAGATAGAACACATGTTTTTGAAAAGAAAAGTTCCTATAAACATATGTTGTAGAACGCTTCGTTTCCGAGATACAGGGTGTTGAATATAATTTTTTTTTCTCGAATTTTTTAAGTATGTATTTGTATGTATTGTATTTGAGTATGACTTGATATAACAAATATTTATTTTGACTACATTGGAAAGAGATAAAGAATAAGAGATTTCGGCTTTTTAGAATCCTTAACAAACCATATTTAGGTAGGTTTCGTTGAAAGAATTAAATATTTAGCCGATAATTGATTATAAATAAATTACTTAATTTAGTACCACATCATACACTAAAAATCAAAATAACTCGGAAACGCACAGGAATTTCGAAACAGAAGAAGAGACATTATTTTTGTTAAACTGTATGTAGATAATGAAAATAACAGTTTTTTTAAAAAATAGTCATTGGTGTAGAAGTTCTGTTTAAAAAAAGGGGTTGAGCACTCCCTCCACTCCGCCACTGTGCAAGTTTTTGAACATTCTTATCGCTTGTTTTATTCCCCTTAATTAATAGGTATTATCCCCCAAACATGGAAAAAATCTAAGCATTCGTTTATAAGTTATAATGAAAATTCGAGGAAAAAAAATTATATTCAACACCCTGTATCTCGGAAACGAAGCGTTCTACGACATATGTTTATAGGAACTTTTCTTTTTAAAAACATGTGTTCTATCTCCTGTTAAAGTTTGTCTACAAGAAACTGACTCACCCTGTATAAATGTAAATGGTAACTTTTAAGTTACAAAAGTAAAAGTAATCAATTAAAACATCTTAATTTTTCCTTTATATTTTGGGCCTAGATGGGCCCGAGAGAGGTTTATCACCACATTCTGGGTCGTGCTGTATTTCGTCGATGGGGAGAATTTCGCAATCTGCATCCTCATATGTTCAAAACAGGTTCTGGTGCTTTAAGGCTGTGGTGGGCAGGGGCTCGAGCTGATCCTCTTCACTTGATCCGTGTTTAAGTTCCCTCCCCCAGAGTTCTGGGGGAAAAAAATAATTTTCAACGTCTTATAACTTGAAAACGGTTAGGGATTAGAAAAAAATGGATAGGTACTATTTTGTGCCAAATTTTGTCAACTTTAATATTGTATATATTGACGTTTTCGCTAGGACCAACCATTATCGAGATATAAGCGAGAAACCAAAATCAGGGACACATGTTGGAAACCCCTGGAGTTAGCTCCCATTGCAGACTCCAGGACTTTTGGTATATTCATCTCCAAACACTTCCAAACACAGCCCAAAAGTCAAAAACAGTGCGCACAAAGGTCTGTCTAGAAACCATTCCTTAACTAGATTATACTAGGAATATTTGACATTTAGATTAATAATAAATACTTTCCCTCAAAACAATTATGGATAGTCTGTACAGGATGAAAGAGTATTTTCTGGAAAACCGTTGATTTTATTAAAAATAGTTCGAAAATATTACACCTTCCAAAATTTTGGGTGTCACCCCTTATGGATAGTCCGTTTCTGACTTCTTAGAAGGCAAATGGGCTTGAGGAAGAAAATTCAACAGCTTGAACATACATAAAAAGATAGAGGGGCTGATTAGAACAACAAAAAAAAAACAATATAGATTACTAAAAAACATAGATGGCAATATTATCACAGATTTAGATCATAAAGGTAAAAGGTGGACAGAGTAGTATATCGATGAACTATGAAAGACCAGAATTGCTAGAAATTGAGACAGAAAGTAAAGAATTGATAGGATCAGAAATATTGCGGCATGACACCTAATATGTCTTAAAAAAAATCAAAATAGATAAAACTGTAAAACCCAATGAGGTTCCAGCAGAACTGATAATGTTCGTGGATGAAGATACGATTATCATTATGGGGACTTGCTATCTATACCACAGGAAATGTTCACACTCAATGGCTCTTACCAGCATTTGTAACGATCTTAAGGAAACAATGCCAAAGAGTATGGCAAGTACAGAACCATAGTTTTAGTGAGTCGTGCCCTCAAATTATTCCTCTAAATTGTCCATCATCAAAGTTTCCGAGAAATTCAAGACAATCTCTTTTTTGAATGAAGGTCTTGATGCAGAGATGTCTTGATATAAACTAAGACACATACATTTATTTCATTAATTTTGAAGAAACGTTTGATAAGATCCAACATGAGAAGATGATGCAAATATTAAAGAACAAAAAAATCGATGCTCGCAATATAAGGATCATCTCAAACCTTTATTGACAACAAACAGCAAGAGTTAAAGTCGAGGATAGACTCACTAACTATTCTTTGTGGCGTTCAGCAAGGTTGTGTCTAGGGTTTGTCGGTTTTTAAAAACCGGGTTTAATGACCGATTTTCTTGGATAAATTCGTAAAATTCTAAAACCGGTTTTTAAATAAAAAGCCGGTTTTTGGTCCTAGATATATAGTAAAATTAATTATTGGATTAAAAACGTTAATATTTTGACTGGAAATCACCTTGGACACGAGCATATTGTAGTAAAAAATTAGTGTAAAACACATTCTATTATGCTTAAAGTTTTATGCAGAATAATATTATATTGTAAATACCTACTAAAACATTCCCAAACAATATAAAAACAGAAAATTATACATGACACAATGCATTTTATTGTTAATACGTAAATTAGTTTTATCGGAAAACGCATGACAAAAAAACAAAAAAGTTATATTTTTACACTAGCCAAATTTAGGGGTAACGGCACACTATAGTTTTCCTTATAACTCGTGAATAAATATTAAATGAACTGAAAATTGTACGGATTTTAGTTAGTTTAGTTTTTTTTATTTATTTATTTGGTTTTGCATAGATATATAGAGTATATTGTATTTTGTTATATTTTTGTAGTCCAAAAAATAGTAAATAAGGTGTAAGTATTTCTCTACCGTCTTAATTATATTTCGTTTTTTTTTGCGAAAATTCAAAAATCAGTTTAACCGGTTTTTTTGGAATACTGGGATTCAAAAACCTGTTTTTACAAAAAGTCGGTTTTTGTATAAACCCTAGTTGTGTCTATTCTCCTGTTCTGCTTAATGTTTATAGCGAGACTATATATCAAGAACCTCTCCCTGAAGAAATCGTCGGAGTAACAATTAATGGAGCAATTAATATAAGTGCTTTGTTTTCTCTACTGAACTATATGGAGTCTTAACATGGATATTAGACAAATCAACATCAAGAATATTAAAGCCTTAGAAGTATGGACTGTGTTGAAAATACCATGGGAGTTACAAACACAAATGTACTTACTGTGTAGAATGGGCAAGGAATGTGAACTGTTTAAAATTATCAAAAGAAAAAAATTGGAATTGGAAAAAATTGGATTTCGGCCATATCATGAGGGGGGAGAAATATACTCAGGCTTATAACATGAGGAAAAACAAAAAGAAAGAGAAGCATAGCGAAACAAAAAATTTCTAGTCAACGATTTTAGCTTGGCACTTGAGTTTGGATGCACAGTAGTCTAAATCCCGCCCTTTCATTTTAAAACGGTTTGGCTCGTCTCTGTCCCGCACTAGCTATATTTCTTCTCTCTCTCTGCGCCGCCAAATGCCAAGCTACAATCGTTAAGTAGTACGAGATTGGTTCTGCTGCAGCTGGACAAAATTATTCACAGTCGCCGTAAATATGGTTAGAATGACCTTGATGATTTACAACCTCCGATAGGAGAGAATCTTTTTTTTAAGAAGATAGCGTGTAATGTGGAATACGATAATGGTGCTATTATTTCAATTTAGAAAAACAATTGTCAGCTACTCTTCGATACAATATTAGACTGCTGCACTTTCAAATTTTTATAAATGTAAATAATTTTATCATGCTAGTAACATACTCAGATTCTCAATATTACATAATCATTGATTTATAATCATCATTACAATTACAGATTAGAGTGGTAATCGCAAATATCTACTATAAATTACATGTGCAGCCTGCAGCCTACGAGTATTACACCAATTAACTGTTTATGTATCATTAATTGTAAGGAAATAGGTACACCAATGATCAAAGTGATCTACTTTTACTTAAGATCTAAATAGCGATATGTCGGAATACTCTTGTTAATTGTATTAGGATATTATTTTCTATTAATTACTGCATTTTAAACATAACATTAAATTAAGTGTCAGTTTTCTATGGTTTATACAAAAGTTGTCTATTTCAAGTGGCTTATTAAAAATATCTCCGTTGATATTGCTGATATATAAAATTAAATTTCAACATTTCTGCGAATTATGTGTGTTAAATATAAATTTGCACACTGGCAGCGTAAAATTGGTATTACTGTTAGTATACTTGTTAATAAATAATGTATTATGTAGTTCTCTCCCATCAATTTTAAAAAAATAATACCATACAATCAGTGGCGTGTTCTCCATGGAAGCTAGGGAAGCACAGCTTCCCTTACAAGAATCATAAAATAATAAAATATATTATTTGTTTTCTTATCGCTCCCAATCTCCTTTTTTGATAACGCGTATGAACTCGTTATGTGTTAAAACTAAATGTTTTAAAATGTGTTAAGTTAAAAAGTTGCAATGCAATAGGTTTCCAACTTCACGATGCGATACCGTTCGGACGGCTCCGAGTTGTTCGAATGTAAGCTGTTTTCTCATTGCGTACTTATACACCATGTCTCAAGATCTTTTACAATATGTATTTTGTACATATGCGCACATTCCTACGCAGCCCAACCCACCAGCCTTATCAGCGAGTCAGGTGGGCACGTGAATAACATATTAACTAACCTCGCCCCTCCTCGAGCTTCTCGGTCTGCCATAAGGGCGGCAATTTTAAAATTATTGCATTTATTACAACACATGACACACCTTAAACACACGTTATTGGTCTTTTCAATGTACCATAATTCCATATTTAGTGCGAAATTACTTTATTGCACAATGACGCACTTACTAGTCACGCCAATTTGCAAAAGGTCTTTAGACACGGTGTATACGGTAAATGTGTAATGTTTTGTGAGTAAACGTGAGCGCGTATTAGAGACGTTTAGTTTATTTATTTTAAATATTTCTTGCTGGTTGCTCCACATTATTAGTGTTTGTATTGACTTTGGATATTAAAATTATTTATTGTTTTCAAATATAGGGTAATTATAATCGTGAGAAATGTTAAAAACAACCTTAAAAATATTGTGGACGTAAGCTGTGGCTAGCCAGCTTACATACTAAACGTAATGGAGACACCGGGTCCTTCAACTTCAGAAAATAGTTCTAACACGACGGAATCTATATTATGTGAATGTGATGTGTGTAGTGTGTAGTTTAGTGATAAGAGGATTTTCAACTTTAATTTTTAAGGTGAAAAACAAATTGTTTTAAAAGGTAGCTTTAACAAAGTTAATCAAACAGATTAAATTATATGTAAGACATTTCCAATCGGAAAATTAGCAAAAATGTGAATGGCACATTGGTTGCAACACTAAGTCGCTTTTATTTTGCTGGCCTTGTCTTCCTTTAAAGAAAAAATGTTCGGTAAAACAAGAATAGAGCATGCTTTTGACAATCAATTGAAAATAAACCACGAACAACATAATCAAGATGTACGAGAAAATCGAGAAATCCTTAAAAGATTTATAGATGTGGTGTGTTTCCTAGGTTTGGTTTTCGGAGTCACAATGAATCGGAAAATACTGTAACTAGGGGGAATTATGAGGATTTTATTAATTTGCTGGCAAAATATGATGAAACATTGCAATTGCATTTAGCAAATTCGACATCATTTAAAAGCACTTCCAATCTTATATAAAATGATTTAATGTCGTACGTGGGAGAAGTTATATTAAGGAAAATAGGTATTATCGGAAATTAATTTCAGAAATAATTGACATTATTTCTACACACACGGATACCAGATTCAAATATTTTAACAACTTAAAATTTTTAGAGTTAACAAATTTCAATGGCCATACTATTACAATTCCGGAAGGTGCTTTTGATTCTTTGAACAAAAATGTGAATAATTTTTGTTCAAAGCTTGCCTTGAAATTCTTGAATTATATGAATTAACTCACTATTCCCGCCACAAGTGTATCGACCGAACGTAGTTTTTCCGCGTTAAAAATAATTGAACCACTTATTTGAGAAACCCCATAAGTCACTAATTCGGCCATTTTGATTTTGTGATGAAATACTGTTCTTTACATATAAACACATCGTTGTACAGTGAAATCCCATGAGTCGCTTAACCGTGTCCTTATTTAACATTAAAAGAATATATCTGTTCAGTGGAGATACCCTACTAGTCACTGACTAATAAGCTTAAGTTTCCAAAGGTATAAAACAGTTCGCTTCAGTTTTCTCAAAGTTTCGTTTTTCTGACTCATGGTGTTTCATAAATAAGTGATTCAATTAAAAACTTTATTAGAAATTCTACCGGTCAAGAAAGATTGGACTAATCTAGCACTGTTATCCATGGAAAAGGAACTAATTCAAGAAATGCTACTAGAGCAAAAGTTTTATGATGACATCATTGATGAATTTGCAAAACGAATCCAGAGAATCCCAGTAAATTTTAAATAAGGTAGGTATTTATTTTGTAACAGCTTCCCCGTTTATAAAAGTCATGACACGCCACTGGATATAATGTATGCAATGTAAATACATATTTGTACCTTCTCCCATTTTCTCGAAAACAATGTAATTTTTAACACTGTCTAAATAATAAAAAATTTTTCAAGAAGCATTTTTATTTTCATACTATGAGAACTTTTTTTAAATTATTTTTAGGCCATCAACACGCTGCTAAAGTTTGTTGTCGTAATTTTGAATCCCTATTTGTTAAAGCAAAATTGATGCAATGCATTAAAAAATTGTTTCGACATTTTAATGCAGCATTATATGATAATTAATACCTATAACATGTTTTTTAAAATATTTTTTATTTTTTTTTATTTCAATTTTTTTTGTACTTCTGTCAACAACAATAAAATATATGTAGTGGTCAACATTGTGATAAAAATTCGTAGATATAATGGTTAAAAACTAAAACAGGAAACCGCTCTTCATGACATAATACAATACTTTTGCTAACAATAAAAATGTAAATCAAGTACATGCATTGTATAAACTAATGATTAAAAGTATTGTTGGTATTTTAATAAATATTATTTTATTATTACAAATATAAAAAATATAAACCACTTAAAATAAATTAAGCAATCCCTAAATCCTAAAGCAAAAGCTGCACAGGAGGGGGTTACACTGACATACAATTCACTCCGACAACGTCATCTGTTTGAGCTGAAACTGATGAAACTAAGGAGCAGAAAGAGACAGATAGTCACTAGTCGAGCTTGTATAGCGCGGTCGGAGCGGACTGCGCTATCTATACAGAATACAAAAATAAAGGTAATACAATGTCCCCCAAAAAGTCTGCATCATGTGGAAAACTTTTTTATTCAATTGTTTTTTTTTTTACGGGTTTCAGCGTTAGTTTCAGCATGATTAATAACCACGAAATTGCCAAAAATATTTATCATGTCACAACTATAACACCTCCAAAATGTCCTTAGAAATTTAAAAATGGACTGAAATGCCCTTATTTATCAAAATATGGAAAAGTACCATAACGAAAAGTTGTTTGTAATTACATTAAGAATCTAAATGTGAGGTTTGGTTTGAAAATTTAAATGTTTTAGTTTTTAATTTTTTTTCCAAAAATATGTTTTATTTTTTTGTATATTTTTTGTTTACAGTTGAGTTAATTTGAAATAGTTCAATGCAAAAAATACGTGAATGTTGCATTTCTTTTTTTAAATGTAATTAATAATGGCAAAAAAGATTTTTACAAAAATCGTAGACTATTTTCAATAATTCTTAATCCTTACTGTGGAATTTTGCACGATAATTTGCTTAAATATTAAAAAACGATTGTTCATTTAAATTAAATTTAGATCACATAAATAAAACACAAAATTCCTATTCAAATTTACTTCAAAAACCTTAAAAGTGAATAATAAGGATTTATTTAATAACTTTAAACCATGTTTGCAAACAATATTCTCTTAAATTAAATACTACATTTCTGCATCTCTTCCTTCTCTTTCCATACATATTATTGTCCTATTGCAAAATTCTTTGGTTACATTTCTCAAAATTGGGAGCATTTCAAGACAGATATTCCTGATGGTGTTTTCTAAATGCTCGATATTTTGGAAGGGTCTTTTATGGTAAACTTTATTTTTCAAGTAACCCCATAAAAAGAAATCTAGGGGCGTTATGTCCGGGGATCTTGCTCGCCATGAGTATTGTGAATAGCTGCCAATGCATTTGTCTCTAAACAAGTTGTCCAGATAATTTCTTACATTAATAGTACTGTGAATTGAAGCGCCGTCTTGTTGAAACCATAAGACGCCTCTTTCCTCCAACGACATGTTGTCAATTACTTCAGTAATTTCATTCATAAGAAAGTTCAAATATCTTTCCGAATTGATATTATGCGGAAAAAAATAAGGGCCAATTAGTCTGCCATTAAGAATACCGTACCAAACATTGGTTTTAAAAGAGTACTGGTCTTTACATTCAATCACAAATCCGGGATTTTCGTCAGCCCACCACATGCAATTTTGGGAACTTACTACCCCATTGGAACAATAAACTGCTTCGTCTGTGAATAGAATCGATGTAGCAAAAGATCGATTTTGTTCTATTTCTCCTTGTATTCAAGCACAGAAAAGAATCTAACATCAAAATCGCGTTCTTTAAGCGTGTTAAACTTTGGCTTGTACGGGCGAAATTTGTGTTCTCTCAAAATTGTCCTTACAGTAGTTCCTCCTGCGCCAGTTCTGTCGGAAATTACGGCAATCGAGGTTTGTTTATGTTCTATTACATCAACCAAATCGTTTTCCTCATGTTCATCAATTCTCCAATTCGTGTGTGGCTTTCTGTAAAGATTTTCAACTGAGCCGGTTGTTTTGAATTTTTGGAAAATACGGCCAACTGTTGAATGGGAAACAGACTTTTTGGGAATATCTTTGGTTAAAAATATCAGCTGTGTCCCTACTTGTTCTATTTTCGCGGTGAATTAAAATAATTCCAATTTCTTCTTCTTTAGTAAGCATTTTTTAAACGATCAAGAGCAACGAAAAAATTAGATTTTATTGTTGACATTAATAAGGCATCGATACGTCAAAAGCTAGCATTTGTTTTCAAAACTTACTTGATTACCTGGCGAAACATATTAAATAAATCCGTATTATTCACTTTTAAGGTTTTTGAAGTAAATTTTAATAGGAATTTATGTGATCTAAATTTGATTTAAATGAACAATCGTTTTATTAATATGTAAGCCCATTATCGTGCAAAATTCCACAGTAAGGGTTCAGAATTACTGAAAATAGTCCCAGATTGTCCTGTTGTTTTTTGTAAAAATGTTTTTTTGCCTTTATTAATTACATTTAAAAAAATAAATGCAACATTCATGTATATTCTACATTGAAATATGTCAAATTAACTCAGCTGTAAACAAAAAATACACAAAAAAATTAAATATTACATAATTTTGGGAAAAAATGAAAACTAAACTTAAATTTTCAAACCAAACTTCACATTTAGATTCATAATTTAATTACAAACAACTTTTCCTTATGGTACTTTTCCATATTTTGATAAATAAGGGCATTTCAGGCCAATTTAAAATTTCTGATGACATCTTGGAGGTGTCATAGTTGTGATATGACAAATATTTTTGGCAATTTTGTGGTTGTTAATTATGCTGAAACTAATGCTGGAACCCGTTAAAAAAAAACAATTGAATAAAAAATTTTTCCATATGGTGCAGACTTTTTGGCGGACACTGTATAAAACAGTAAAATATGCAAAGTAAAAACGAATCGAAGAAGGCACAAGAAATTTTAAATACAAGTAAATTTGAAACGGCTTGTTCTGTAAAAATTTTACAAAAACACTTTTTCTTTAGAATGCCATGGGCAATTTACCAGTTTACTATTTTTTTCAAAAATATCCAATAGCGTATTACTTATTTCTATAAAATGAGCATGTAACTCCCGTATCTACGCCAATGGCTTTCAGTTACTATTTTTGACTTGAAATGTAAATGCGCTTTATATAGAAAGGTAGGTCTGCCAAATTTGAAAACGTTTTTTTCCTTCCCTTAGATATTAAATTATAAACTTTTTTTAATGAAATTTCAACAACCTGTAATCAAGTTATGGCGCATTATTCGAATTATGAATTATGAAGACTTGCTCAAAAGAAAATATTGGTAGCCAATAAAAATAGTCGGTATTATCAGTTAATAAGTAAAAAACGGTTATTTTCGTTTCGATTAATTTTTTAATCATCTTCAGGATTAAAACTTAAAATATTGTATGGTTACAAAATTAGTAGATAAAATAGACATACGATTTTACATAATTTACAAAAATATACACAAATTTATTATGAATTGACTCTTGATTAAAATGTAAAACAATTATGGTCCGGTACTTTTAGTCTCGGTTAACACTAATCGGATGATAATATGCAAGGAACCATTGTTGTAACAATGTGAGAGAGCGAGAGTATCAATAGATTAGTATTAAGCGAGACTAAAAGTACTGGCCCTTAAAATCAAATCACAAAATGTAAAAAGTTAAAAAAATTTGAACGTGAACATTAAAAACAAAAATAAGTAATATCCTTAGCTTAAGTGAAATAAACCTCCAAAAATTACATTTCACAGATGAAAGTGTCGTAATGATAAAAAAAAGAGTTATAATAAACAATATAAACATTCAGAATATAATATAATTACTGAAAATAAGTTTCAATGTGAATATCACCATATCACTTAAGATAAAGCCTAGGCCTAAAATGTAATTGATACAAAAATATTCTGAGATAAAAAAATCAATATAAATATTAAGGCAAAAAACCAAAAAAAATGTATAAACGATTAATAATAATGCTCTATATTTCAGTTTTAAGAGGGTTGAAATTTTTAATATTTTTTTATTAAATTGTTATAAACAGCACATAAATGTTCAGTGTCAGTTTTTTTATTAACCACATTTTGATGTAGATTAGTTAATAAAAATCATTTCACTAAAAAGTCTCTTATGGTAATTACTTTCATGATCTAAAATACTCACATTGTTAAAATTTTGGTCTCATGAAAAATGGTGGTCAGCTAATATATTTTGTCTTATTCCTTTTTCTTTACATAAATTAATATGTTTACTACTTCTAGCTTTTAAAAAGTTGTTTGGTTTGACCAATGTAAAATTTATTATAACCGAGGAATTTTATACACAACACCCGACTGGAATCCCATAGGATGTTTATCTTCCATTAAAGAAAACATATTATCCACTTTTTTAGTGTGATAGAAAACTAAATTAATGTTTTCGTTATAATATGCGTTTTAAATTTTCAGATAAAACTTTTACGTAGGTAATTTTAATACAGATTTTATTTAAATTACTATTATTACCACGAGGGGATGTAGAAGAGTCATTGTTAGTGTTAATAATGATATTACATAATTTTTTTAGTGTAGTCATTACTTATTAATTTGTCTTTAAAGGAAACCAAGTTGCGTTCATAAAATTCATTATCATATAATTTCAAAATTCTATTTTCATAGATTTATCGATTGCTAATTTTTGTTTGAATGGATTTGCTAAAACTGAAATACAATTCATACAATTTAGCTTTCATTTACTTTGTGTTGTAGTGGCAGTTAATATCATATCAGGTTCTTCAATTATATTCAGAGATGCCGTAATGCATGCAAAGACCATATATATAGACAGTCCACGCTTGTGTTAGAATTTAAATGTGGACCCAAAAATGTTTTTGTTTCGTTGTAAGCAGTGCCTATTTACGATTGTTAGTTTCAAAACTGTAAATACGTTAACTGACAATCTTTGCTGGTTTACTGTTTCAAAATTAACAATATCGTAAACAGGCCTTGTTAATTTCAATATAAAAATTTTGGGGTCCAAGATTTGGAGCGAATATTTACACAAGGATGGACTATATTTAATCTAGGATGCATGTAATACTTATAATATGAGGCGCATATTTATAAGTAATAACAATGTAACAAAAATCGAAAAATGTGTTTTATCTATTCGGAACGTGTTTAATTTAAATGCTTTAAAGTGATCAAATATATACAATAATACACATGAAACAGTTATAATAATATCATGTCTGCAATTATTGACACTGTATGTAAATGGAAGCTGGAAGCAAAAGAGAAAGAAAGAGACTGGGTAACATTGTTTAAATTATATTCGCATTTTAATTGAATATTTTCTCTATTCCTGGTACTAATTTTATCTTTCGCAGGATATTTTATCCATTAACTTTCACCAATAGGATATATCATAATATTCTCATTAGTTTGTCAGCTGCACGACATAGCTGTCTAATTGTAAGATCTGTTTACCAAGAAAAAAGGTAACAATATGAAAATAGAAACTCCTGTACTTCAAGCTATTTAATTCATATATAAAAAATAGTACTGAACATTTTATTTAGTGTCCTTCATGCGTTAACTTTCTATTTACTTAATTTTTTATAAATCATCTTGCATGATGATTTTATCTGGTACATGTTTTATTTATTTTACAAATTTTTACTTTAACCATTCATATCTGAATTATAATAACATATGTTAATGAAAAATAGCTGTAAAAGAAATAAAATAACTTTATAATTTAAATATTTATCACTGTCATTTCTTGGCGATTATGTATAAAATAAAACAGGACCAGTAACCTTAAAAGCCTGGTTTCCTTGCGATCGTCGTCGGCCGCGTTGATCGGTTACCGACGTTTATTCGTTACTAGCAAATACCCGAAGTACCGAATACCTGCTTTTAAAAGTAATCGTTACTTTAATCGTTACTCTCTTTAGGATTTCAAGATTATTTTCAATGTAATGAAAACATGAACAAGTGTGTATCCTGACTTCAAGCCGACATAGGTATCTATTATTATTATTTGTTAGTAAAATGCTATTAATAAACATTCTTAAACCTATGGAAGAGCTTTGTTTATGTTACAAGTAATCATATTCATTAATCACTGAACTTTATTTACTTATACGAGGCGATTGCTATACCTATGGGATACGCAGTAAGTATTAGGTAGGTAGGTATATACATACCTACTTCATAAATGTACCTTAATGATTACAAAGTAACGAATACAAAGTAACGATTACTATCCGTAGAAGTAACGAATACATACGAGTATTCAAAAGTAACGAGTATTCCCATCACTACCGACGAACGCGTAGTACTGCTATTATCCATACATATATAAAAGCTCAAAAGGTTTTCTTCTCCGGTTCGTCAAGCGGTTACCGCCTCACCAATTTTGTAAATTTTTTTTTTTTGTTTCAATGAAAGGTCTCTACCCTCAGATGGATCATGACACATTTTTATATTTTTTAATCACCATTTTCATATGTAAAACAAAATAAACAAAAACTAATGAATGTTAGCGTATGCTAAGCGCGGCGTTACTTGAAGCGACCTCTACCGACCTCTCACGAAATAGAACTAACGCATCTTAGCCGGCTTGGCTTATTCTGTGCCAGTGCGCTGTTCAGTTATTATTTACATTCGAGTTTTCAGTTACTTTGCTGCAAACAAGATTGTTTATATGTGACTTCGAGTTTTTACTTGCTTTGCAAATAGGAATTTAAGCTAAGTATTTTTAGTTTAGTTTACTATTTTTATTTCTTTTTTCGGGATAAACCTATTTTAAGCATGGAACGACATGTTGTTCCTATTGTAGGTAACAGAAATTGTTTATTTCGTTCTGTTTTGCATTGTTTATTTAATAATGACCAACATCATCGCGAGATACGCATGCAAGTCGTCGAAAAAATTAAAAATGAATGGTAATATTATGAAGGTTTTATTGTTGGAGATCCATCGTATTGGTTACCGATTACAAATTCCGCTGAATACGAAAATTATTGTCTTTAGATGGCGAGTTTGCCGGCCATGTCAAATTGCACTGTATTAGTCAGTTGTTTCCTGATGATTTGTTTAGAGTGTATAGAGATAATAATAATAACGAAACTCTTTTGATTATGGTACTGGAAATATTATTTCTAATTTACTTTTTTCTGGTAATGTTGATGCAGGACATAATTCTAAGACACTATAATTAGTGTCTTAGAATTTCGTCCTGTCACTAATGATGCCGATGTGGTAAACGCATTCTGCAATGTTGTGCAACATAATATTTCAAAAAAAATGTAAATTAAGAAAGACGTTGACTGGCGGCAGGGAAAGGAGAGCGAACGCACACAAAAACGTCTAAAATACGAAAAATAAAACCTGTTTTACAATTCAACATAGATGTGCCGTTGCTGATACTATTTCAAATGTAACTTCATTCAACTTAGGTAACTTAAACAACATATGTAGTTATTGCTCTGCCCGGTACTTTTCATGTGAAAAAAATTCGGCTGGCTACTTTGATCTTTGTTGCTGTAATAAAAAAGTTCAAATTACCGGAATTTCGAATTCCTGATAAAATGAATGGGAATTACAGGGAATGACGAGGGATCGAAAAATTTTCGAGATAATATTCGACAATATAATAATGCTTTGTCGTTCGTGTCATTCGGGGCAAATATAAAATTACCTTCCGGATATGGTCCGTATTGTTTCAAAATTCTTCGTGTAGTACATCATAAAATTTCGTCATTATACCCTCAAAATGGAAGATGTGCTTCTTATGCACAGTTATACATTTTAGACTTTTCCGAAGCCAATCAAATTAGACTTGAACATGCTGCGAACAGTTCCTTAAGAAAAGACATTTTAGAAATACTAAATCGTGTCGTAAATCAATGTAATCCTTATGTGATGTCATATAAGACAATGCATCAGAAGATATGTGAAGAAAAGGAGTTAGCTTTAAAAGAAAATCGTGTACCTATTAATTTGGTAATGCGTTTTTATCACGAACACAAATCAGATCCTCGACGGTATAATGATCCTACATGTTCTGAAGTTGCAGCTGTTTTTGAATCAGCCGACGGTGCTCCACCTTCTCATAGACATATTGCTGTTTACGCACATGATGGTGGAATAAAAAATATAGATTTTGACAGTATGCATTGCGATCTGATGTCATATGTATTAATCTGGCCGTGCGGGGAACCAGAATGGCATATTTCAATGCCAACTGGAGGAGAGCGCGAAACTAATATTCGCCAAAATATTTCTATGCGGGAATATATATCTTACAGATTTATGGTTCGAGGTTTAACTCCTGTAGGAGACTTCAATCCAATAATTAATGCTGGTAAGTTAACGCAGAAGTTGATTATTGATTATTACTGTCGCATCGAAGGCGACAGATTGAAATTCATCCGTAACCAACAGGTGAAATTGCGAGTAGATACATACGTTGGTCTTGCAGACGCTTTACATGTCAGGGCCGACAACGGAAACTTAAAGGCTGGACGTGTTGTTATTTTACCTTCATCGTTTACTGGCAGTCCTCGAAACATGATGCAAAATTATCAGGACGCAATGGCCATTGTAAAAAAATTTGGTAAGCCAGAAACTTTTTTGACGTTTACATGTAATCCTTTATGGCCTGAAATTACAAATAGCATACATTCTTATGAAACTGCTAATAATAGGCCAGATGTTACTGTTCGCGTGTTTCATGCAAAAGTAAAGGAATTCTAGCGTTTAATTAACCAAAAACAAATATTTGGCGAAGTACTAACATATTTGTACACTGTTGAGTTCCAAAAGAGAGGTTTACCTCATGTTCACCTATTATTATGTCTTCGAGATACTTGCAAATTTAGGGAAATCTCAGATATTGACAACATTATTTCCGCAGAAATAACAGACCCCAATAGTAGTACGGCCTTATACAATTTAGTTAAATCTCATATGGTGCACGGGCCTTGCGGTATTCTTAATCCAAAATCAATTTGTATGGCCGACGGTAAGTGTAAAAAAGGGTTCCCAAAAAAAATGTATCCCTGAAACAAGAGATAATATAAATGGCTATCCCAATTATCAAAGAAGGAATAATGGTAAAACGATTACTAAACATGTACAAGGTAATGATGTGAAAGTTGATAATCGTTATATAGTTCCTTATAATTCCTTTCGCTTACTTTACTTTCAAGCCCATATTAATGTAGAAATTTGTGCAAGTGTCCACAGCATAAAATACATTCATAAATACGTCTACAAAGGGCATGACTTCGCCAATTTGCAGATAACTTCCAAAGGTGACGTACTTCACTATGATGAAGTATCTGCTTTCTTAAACACCCGATATGTCAGCTCGAGTGAGGCTGCGTATAGAATTTTTTCCTATCCTATGCATGAACAATCTCATTCTGTAATTCGCTTACCTGTTCATTTACCACAAGAACAACAAGTCTATTTTCATGACGGCAATGCCACTGAAGACTTACTTAAAGCATAATTAAGAAGCACATAACTGATTGCATGGTTTAAATTAAATAAGGATTTGTCAAAAAGAAGCCCTTACATTTATCCAGAAACGCCGAATTATTATGTTTGGGACAAAAATAACCGAGTTTGGAAAAAACGTATTAAATTTTGTAAAATTATTGGTAGAATGTTTAATGTTTCTCCAGTAGAATCTGAACGATATCATCTTCGCTTGCTGTCGCTTCATGTAGTGGGTGCCACCAGTTTTGAAGATTTGAGGACATGCAATAATGTTACGTATTGTACTTTCAAGGAAGCTGCAATACAACGTGGCTTACTTCAGGATGATAATGAGTGGCATCGTTGTCTACTTGAAGCTTCAGTCATTCAAATGCCGTTTCAATTAAGGAAATTATTTTCGTTTATTTGCATATATCAACAACCATCAAATGCAGTTCAGTTATGGGATATTTTTAAAGCCTCTTTCAACGAAGATTATGTACGTCTTCACAGCCAGGATATAGCTTATCAGTTGAGTCTCAGAGATATAAATGAAACCTTAAAATTACATGGGTTCTCTCTTTCAACATTCAACTTATCCAGTATCGATGATTTACCACTAGCAACTTCAAGCATACAGTCTTCCATAATTCCGAATTTGAATTATGAATCGATGATACAACAAGCTAATGATGAACAACTTTTGATCATTAAAGAAATTATTCATGTAATGCAACAGAATAATACAGGCAAATGCAATGCCTATTTTATAGATGGCCCGGGCGGTACCGGAAAAACTGGAAGTAATATCTGTGGCATGGACTGGTATCGCTGCTATGCTGTTACCAAATGGTCGTACGGTACATAGTAGGTTTAAGTTACCCTTAAAACTGCATGAGAATTCTATATCATCTTTAAAAGTTAACAGTAAAACAGCAGCTGATATCAGGTCAGCAAGACTGATTATATGGGATAAAGCACCCTTGGCCAATATCTATGCATTAATGTGCGTTAATAGACTTCTCAAAGACATTATGGGTAATGACATTCCTTTTGGAGGAAAGATTATTATACTTGGAGGAGATTTTAGGCAGATCTTGCTAGTAGTTCCACATGCCTCACGTGAAACAATAAATCAAAACTGCATCAAGTTTTCTCCCCTATGGTCAGAATTTAGGGTATTTAAGTTGTTTAGAAACATGCGAGCAAGACCCGAAGAATTGGAATTTACTAATTTTCTGCTTAAAATTAGTAATGGAGATATCCTTCAGCTGTTATTGATTTACCGTCCAGTGTAATTGCGAAAGAAGACATTGTTTCTGAAATTTTTTGGAAAGAATTCACCACACGTCACGTCACCACACGCCGTTATTAATTTTTCAAAATTTGTCATTTTAGCCCCAAAAAAATGAACACTGCGATGAGAGCAATTCTAAAGTTATAAACCTTATACCCGGAACGCCTAGAACATATATTAGTGTAAATAATTTGATAATGGAGGAGAATGAAATTCTACAGTTTCCTATGGAATTTCTGAATAGTTTAGAGTTAAGTGGTTTGCCTCCACATAACTTTACATTAAAAACTGGAGCTATTGTCATGCAGTTAAGAAACCTAGATGCTTCCCAGGGGCTCTTAAATTGTACCAGATTAATTGTTCGAAATATGTACGACAATTCTTTGGATTTGGAAACTATCACTGGCGAAAGAGTAGGTCAAAGAGTTTTGATTCCTAGAATCGACTTAACGCCATCTGATACAAGTCTTCCTTTTTCTTTCAAAAGACGATAATTTCCTATTCGTCTTGCGTTTTGTATGACCATAAACAAAGCGCAAGGACAAACTCTTGATCTTGTTGGGATTTATTTACCCCAGCCCGTATTTAGCCATGGCCAGTTGTACGTAGCAATGTCTCGAGTGCGATCGTTCGACAATTTGAAAGTACAAATAATTCCAAAAGGGAACAGCACTCTCAATGTAGTATTTAAGGAGGTGCTGTAACATGAAACTTTCGTCACTCACTTGCATTTTCCAATACACCCGCCGTCGAATTTTGACGGGGTTACACTAGTATTAAATAATTTATCAATAGTCAGTGGATATAAATACTGTTGCCTCCTAGTATATGACTAATCGCGGTTGAGGTTGGGATTTTGCACATCTGTGGAAAGTGGGAATTCATTTTTGGTTTATTATAAATATTTAAAAAAAGCAGATATGGTTTAATATTTAAAATTATTTTAGGACTCTACTTAATCTATCGATTACATTAATATAAAATTTTAGTTAGTTTTTATTATAATTAAAATTTGTGATCAACACAATGACAGTATGTAGATACTTTCATTGTCAAAATACCAAGTTACAAATTGTATTTACAACAAAAATTAACAACTAAAAATGTGTGTTAATATAGTCGTCGAACAATAACAGAATCCTAAAAGCATTTAAAATATCTTAATACATTTGGGTTTTTAATTAGGTACTTATAAGAAATCGAAAATAAAAGCAAAGCTTACCTCCACTCACTTGCAAAATCCCAATCTTAAAGTACCTAATTTCGACGAACTGAAATATAAGCGCAATTTACATATATCCCAATACCATCAGTAAACACCTTTCTATTAGATAGTTTTTTTCTAAATGCATATTTCAAATTACATCTAGAACACACACGTAAAAGTTAAATATTACATATAATTAATAAATTATAGTAGTATGTATCTTTACAGATATTTTACTAACGAGATTTATTATTATACAACTACTCCTATTGCAATCGTGGGAACCATTGCATTAAATAAACATTCACATCACAGTCTTAACATATTTTATACCTATAGTTATACAAAGTGAGATGTCCTGTTTACATTAATAATGTTAACTGATTAATTGAATTAGAGAAAGGTACATTAATACATCAATTTGTGCGTTAAAAAAAATTATATACATAATATTAATACTACTAAAATAAAGTAAATAAAAACTTGGCTCACAGATATGCAATTAAATTAATAAGAAAACAATCATCAGCATGTCTAGTAGTAGCATATCTAAGAAATATTACAGTTCAAGAAGAACGAAACGTTTTAAATGTATAAGAACTAGCCAATATCATCGTAAAGATATTATAAATAATTTTTAAAACAGTATCTAACCTAACTGTGAGAAAATTTAAAAAATTGACAGAATACGGAGGTAAAATATTTTCAAAACAAAAAGAATAATGCGAAAAAACTGAAATTTTCAATTATGCATACAATTGATCATGACATTCAAACAGATGAATGGGTGTAGGAAATTTAACGATAAACTACAAATTGAAATATACCCTTAGGTTAGGTTAGGTTTTTCAGTTAGTTCAATCTCTTAATGAAATCGATACCATTATTGGGTGAGAGTGTGTTCAGATCCTCTGGCAGCAGTTGCCCGTTACCAAATATTGAGAATCGGATCCTCTCCACAGCGGAATAGGTACATAAAACGTGTTCGGTCTTCTCATCGTGTCCTCCAGATATACGCGGCACTTGTTGTTTTCCACCAGGCCAAGTTTATGCAGATAATAGTTTAGTCGGCAGTGCCCAGTATCCGGTGCCACTGAGATATTGTTCACCCCTTTTTTTTGTGTAATTTTTAACTTAGAAAAGTTATATAATATGTAGTCAATACACAAATAAAAAGATATTATTTAACATAAAAGAAAGTATTTATCACTTCCAGTTTCAATGAATATAGCCATCTTGACGGTACTTGAGAATATGCCAACTATCAGTTTTGCTCCGATGAATCGTGTCCTGCTCCTTTTCTGGCCAAGAAGTCAGCTATTTCGTTATCACCCAGACCAGAGGGGTTGTGTATCCAGATCAGAGTTATTTTATTGATTTTGCACAAATGATTTAGAACCTTCTGCCAGTTCCATACCGTTTTGGAGATACTCCGGTATAAACCAAATGCTTTTAGAGTTGTTTGGCTATCTGAGAAAATTTATATTGATCTGCGTGCAGGATGCATATACTCCAGCCTTTGCACACACAGTTCAATGGCATGAACTTCGTTCTGAAATATAGTTACAATAATACTTCGGCTTGAGCATGTCCTCAGCCTTGATTGTAGCTATGTACTCCGGCTCCCGTTACTTAGGGAGTTCTGGAGCCGTCTGTAAACCAGCTTTTAGTAGGTTGGTTTTATTCCGATCCCACTCATCTCTTTACGAAAAAAGGATGTTGTAGGTCAGCTCATAGTTGGTCATGGTAGGCATATTATCCGAGGACATTCCCAGGTTGCCGTAATTTTTATGTCATTCAGCAGTTTGTTCTGCGGCCATTAATACACCGCAGGCTAATCCTGCGGTGTATTAATGGCCACTTATTGCAGTCTATACGTTGCCCACCCGGCCTCTCTCACCAAATGTATATAAAGAGGGGGTAAGTCCAGGAGGATTTTCATTGCAGCTGACGACGTGTTGCTAATTGCCCCCGTTATGGTCAATCATACTAATCTCTGCTTTGGCCGTCCGTTGTGATCCTTTCGGCCACCAAGTGATGGATCCGTATGTTATCATTAGTCTGATAACCATGACATAGATCCAGTAAATTTGTTGGAGACCTATGCTTCAGGATTTACTACAAATACGACGACATACCTATAAGAACAGTTTTGCTTTGTGGATTACCCATTCCAAATGGGAGTTCCAATTAAGTGATTTATCTAAAGTGATTCCTAGATATTTCACCTCCACCGCAAATGGAATAGTTTTATCCATTAAAGAAGGCGGTCAAAGTCCTCCAGCCTTCTTTTCCGGGTGAATGGTACTATTACTGTTTTTTGAGGGTTCATAGACATCTACTCTGTCACACCAGTTGCACTCTGTATCCAGTGTCTCTTGAAGGGTATTAGATACTACTCCTTCAGAGTTTTCTCTGACTAGTGTGACTAGATCGTCTTCATATGCTAGAACCTCAACCTCCCACAGTGTGGGAATAGCCAGTAAGTTGTCCACACGCAGTAACCACAGAAGAGGAGAAAGAACCTTACCTTGCGGGCATCGTAGCTCTAAAGATTACTGTTTCTCCCTGCAGAGACATTGTTGTGTTTCTGTTTGATGGCATAGCACGATTCCAGTCGCCTATAGTTGGCTCAATTCCGCTGGCAGCTGCTGCTGCATATAAGAAGTCGGGCAATGCATTGTTAAATGCTCCCTCAATGTCAAGAAAAGTTCCCACAGCAATTTCCTTTATTTGAAGAGTTTGAGTGATCTTCCAGACTAGGTTGTTGAGTGCCAATTCTGTTGATATTCCAGTTTGATATGTATATTGGTGGCTATTGAGGGGGTGACAACCCAGGATATCCCCTCGATATATCCGTCTAGCACCTACTCCAAAAGATGTCAGGCTAATTGGTCTGAGCGATTTAGGGCTTGGTACCTTAACCGCTGACCAACTGGATAAGATATAGTTCCATGCCAGATTATCTCTGAATAATTTAATGAGGAACGGGAGCAATATTTCCAGTCCGTTTTGTAATAAAGCTGGAAACACTCCGTCCTCTCCTGGCGATTTGAACGGTTGGAAGGATTTGAAAGCCCACTCAGTTGGCGATACTGTGATCATCTTTTTAGGTACCAGGTCGTCTTGATCGTCATTAATGATGGTGACAGCAGTTGGTCATTCAGATTCAAGTACCTGGGAAGTGGCTCTGTGCTAGAAGCCTTTCTAGAGTCCGTATGTACTTTGTTGTTTAGATCTTTGGCGTCTCAATTAGTAACCGTATGACGTTTGAGCAATACTGAGTACTGGACAATGTTTGATTTATACTAGTGCTGACAACTGAAACTCATTTTCTAGTTAACCGGTTAATCGGTTTTGGATTATTCGCGGTTTTGCACGTAAGCGAAAACCGGTTACTTGGTTAACCCATTATTTGAATAATAGGTGTTTCAGATAACCGGTTATTCGAGTAACCGATTATTCGAATCACCGAGTATTTGAATAATCAATTAATATGCGTTTCTTTTCTTTCAAATGTTGTTGCAATCTGAAACTACTGCGACGCCTGTTTAGTTTATATTTACATAAAACCTGATATATTTTTTATTTTGTAATTTTTGTCGTAGTTTGCGAATATTAACTAAACACAATAATACACAACCACAACACCAAAATGTCTAGCTAGACTTTCGTCATGACATGACTCATGCATGGCGTGTCCCGTGCGCGTGTTCTAAATAAAAGCAGGAAAGACAATCCTTTTCACTCTTTTCATTGCAGTTTTTATTTTCAGCTTCAACGTCTAGTCTCGTATTATGCAATATTCCGTTCTCAAAATTTCTTTTATTACTTTTTTAGCAATTTCAAACACGATAGTTTTCTGTTTATATGTTTTCACAGAATAATCCTTTTGGCGCAGAGGATTACTTAACAATTCTTTTTAAATAATTTATAAGACAGTGGCTTAATACCCAAAGAAGATGAGAAGAAACATTATAGGATGCCACAAATAAATAACTATAGACAATATACTTTTACTATTGGATCGCTAGTTAAATATACATGTGTGTGTGTTGGTGTTACATTCACCAATACTTTCAGCTCTTTGTAATAATTTTGGATGTTACCGACCTCGTCAAAATAACTAGTACATAATGGTTCTATAAAATTGTTGTATCGGGTTTTTTATACTCGTATCTACTGATGTACTAAAATGAAAATATTCAAATTATATGTCTTCTAAAATCTAAATTATAGACTCAATCTAATCTGTTTTCTTATTAATCGGTTTTTCAAGCGATTAACCGGTTTACGGATTATAGATCAGCCAGTTTTCGGATTATAGATCAGCCTGTTTTGGGATAACCGATTAACCAGCTTTCGGATAACCGATAACCGGTTTTTATATCCGAATAGTCGGTTATTCAGATAATCGATATCCGAATAATCGATTAATCGAATATACGATGACCCGAATTACCGGTTTTGATCTACATTTGGATATCCGGTTTTATCCGAAACCGGTTTTTGAGGAAACCAATTAAACAGTTTCACTTTTGTCCAGTTTTTGCCAGCACTAATTTATACAAATTATCATTGTATTTGCTGATAATATAAATGCATTGCTGCAATATTCCCTTGGACACGAGCAGGTCGTACCTAATTTGATATATGCGCAAAGATCCATACAACAAACTATGTGAGTCGTCCGGTCGCCTTAACGAGCCAAATTATCACGTCAGCTCTCTGGAAAGAATATTGTAAATTCTAGTGCTGTGAGGTAGGTCAGTTGTACTCTCACAGAATTTCCTCCAAGATCCTCTTTTTGCTTTCCTTTTTTCTTTGTTTTAGTCCGTTAGAGAGGATCTGTATTTGTCCCAGTCGCTCAAAGCTTTACACTCGATTAAAGAGGCCTCGAACTTCTTTTCTCATTTTGTCCAAATCTACCCTTACTCGAATTTAAAGTACCCTAACATAAAGGTGAATATTTGTGAAAATAAAGTACTGACGGATATATTTCTTTATTTATTATGCGCCTACATTTATTATCCTAAGAACAAATAGAAAAAAATAAAAATGGTTAAATAGAATAAAAAAGTAATTTTATAATAATAATAATTTTATAATTAGTATTAGGAAATTCAGTTAACAGCATGCATCATTAAATGTAATATAATAATTCTATACGTTGTATGTTATTCTTTCAAGAATATGGTAGGTATGAATGTCAGATATTCTATAACACGGTAGTAACACCATTAAATGTAAATATAATAAATAGGAAATGAAACTGCCCACTGATAGATCTTACTCATTTATTAAATTCAGCATTATATTTATTAATAAATAATCTTTTCGTATATAGATTTATATTACAAGAAAATGAGTTGCGATATAATACCGGAAATAAGAATAATTCACGATAAATTAGTACTTGTTATAACTAGAGATCGAGTGGTAGAGATAAATTCCAGAGACGACTTACGTAGATATAATAATATATTATAAACACCTAATCAAACATTCCCAAACAATATGAAATGAAACAATTATTTACTGACCGTAATCTTGACGGAGATTCTCGTTATTGTCGAATGTCCAATAGCAATTCAAATGCATAAATAGATATACGCGAATCCGACTTGGCTATCACGTTTACGCCCACTGCCTCCCTCTAAATACGTAGTATTTATGAAAAATATATGTGAATAGTACGTAAATACGTAAACGCTGCAAAATTAAAGAAAACGAAGGTTATCTTTTTGATTTAAAAAATTATAAACACTTTTTATTACTTGTCTAATTTTCATTTTATTTCTTATTTAGACAAGTAATAAAAAGTGTTTATAATTTTTTAAATCAAAATGGATTTTCACAAAGTAACTTCATCTTCAATTAACTTTTTTTATCTTTTTGAAATGTCTTTTTCAATTATTCCTTCAGAGGATAAAGTGAACTTGTGGATTAATGATTTCCCATACAATTTAACGGCACAGAATTATATTGCACAAGCTATAAAAAGTGCTTTCGTGCAATGTCAAAGCAAACATTATGAGACACATTTCCTCAGTCACAAAAAGTGTGAGAGTGGTAATATTACACATAATCCACTATTTAGACAATTTTTGTAAAAGTCCCGGCGCCGCCGGGGTGCGAAATGTAATTTGCCTTTACCAACTCAAAAACATATATTTTTTCGCCCAATTTGGGAATGGAAATAATGAAGGTTTTTTCTGATATTGCCATCCAGAGAGCCGCTTTCTTCCATCAGACATAAGAAATAATAGGTAAAGAAATACAAAATACACATGTACACTTAGGGGTGAATTTTTATGTTTCTAAAGCAATTACATGTATTCAAAATATTTAGTTTAACAATCAATACAAAGTAAAAACTTACGGTGTCTATTATATTATTGGCCAACTTGAATACTAGGAACTTAAAATATTATCAGCTAATTTAATTAAACTTAACAGCACTCTGTACAGGTTCAGTAATCTGTACAGCGCGCGATACAGGTTCATTAACCAGGAACAGTACAGTTAGCGCCAAATACTACAAATAGACTAAAAGAAACGTTCCATAATTTAATTGTTAGTTGATCTAATAACACACGCATGCGCGCGACAAGCGACAAGTACACCTTTGACACTTTAAGCGACACATTCTTTGATGCGGCCAACGTCTTATCAATCTTGGGCGTTGTCAGTAACTTGGACAGCGTCAACGTTTACAGAATTTTTGTAAACTTTAAATGCGCCATGCCACTGCAGGCAGCGCAATACAATAAATTACTTTACTTACTTTATTACTTTTTTAAATTGTAAATATTTGCCGCCTATGCCACGTTGCCGCCGGTGTTTACACACATCTTGCACTCCGAGTGGGGACTAGCCTGATTAGTGGCAAGTGTAGCAATGTCCAGGTGTTATCGGAAACGATACTAAGAAAAAATATTTATCACAGAGATGTGACAATGTTAAACAAAAAATCTATTCTGAAATGAATAACATACATCTAGATTAGCGTGGATGAAACCACCAATGCTTGCAGCTGGAAGGTGGTATATGTTTTAGTGGTTGAATTAATATCAGTAATATACTTTTACTCTTGTGATCGCTAGTTAAAAATATATACATGTGTGTGTTAGTGTTACATTCACCAGTACTTTCAGCCCTCTTCTTATTAACTTTGGATGTTTCCGAACTCGTCAAAATAACCACAAGGTAAAATATTTTGTCATATAAACTATTGGACTCGATTTCATGCAAAACCTGCGTTTAATATAGCAGACAGTGATGTAATAATAGAAAACTAGTAGACGACAAAGACTGTTGCTCTGCACTACTGCTGAATTTGACATTTGCTTGCGCATTGTATCGTGTCGGGCGCCCTTAGGGGCAATGAAGTAATATACGGTCAAATCTCTCCCGCATATTTAAATTCTAATTTGCTTACTTTTAATCGCATTAAACGCAAGTTTTGCATGACATCAAGTCCAATAGTGTATATGCATAAACATATTTACGCAATGACACATCACCTACTGTCAACCCTGGAACTGACGTCATTTATCTCTACCTCCCGATCTAGAGATTTAACTGCCACTGGATACATGCATTATTGAAAAATAAATAAAATCACTGTTTATCCTGATACAGTTAATCCACTTTTTCCACAACACTGATAGTATGCAATATTCAAATAAAATTTAGGTACTTCACAAAATGTTCATTATGTTGATCTCTACTCCAGTTCTACTTTTTAAATAAAGTTTTGTTACTTTTGTTTTATTTATTTTTGGTTTTACTGAACAGAGAAGTTAGAATTAAAAATAACCTTAGTCAGTCGTACGGAACATAATGTGCATATTATCTTTTTATAATCCAAGTTTTAGCGTTTTGGCAAATAGACGGGAAAATAATTGTTTAAAAAGATATATTATATACTTATCTCTGATAAATGTTTGTAAAAGTTAGAAAATAATAATTAGCAAAAAATGTTTAACATTATATTTCATTTCATTTATGTTAAACTTTTACCAAGAGAAGGATACCTACTTTGTTTTAAATTTTATAAAATTAGTAAATTTTGAAATTTGCACACTGAAACGTCACAATTTTCAAAAAAAATCAAAATTTCGAAATTTAGAAAAAAGCGGATCAATAAATTTTCCTCCTGCAAATTTTGCAAATATTTTATTAATGGTCTAAAAGTAATTTGGACGTGAGTGGCTTTTTTAGCAATAACCAGTAAGTTATTTCTTCTTATTGCAAGGCCTCGCCGCAGGGAACCTTCAAAAGAGGTTAAATTGACCCGTTATAATGAAAAGCATCAGTGTAGTAGAAGCCGTTAGAGCGGCGTATATGTTATCAGCGAAATAAAAAATAATTCGTGGTGTAACTGCTTTACGCGTATGTGATAATTCTATGCATTTTATTTTATTTTAAAATGGGGAACGATAAGAAAAGAGGGGGAATGATTTGCTCATGTAAAGGGTGTACAAATAAAAGTAATTGTAATGAAAGTTTTGTTCATTTCCTCGTGATGTCGAAAGCTATGTGAAAAACTGTTATATTATTGCAAGCATAAAACATATTGACTTTAGTATAGGAGTTAGGTATTGTTTTGCAAAAACAAGAACCATTAATTAATGAAGTAATTTTAAGAATACAAATTGAAAGTATAAATAAAATGCGAAATAGAATAAAAAAAATAAATTATTTAGTTTTGTATTTACAATTAGACGAATGCTCTTCTGCATCTATTTTGAATAATTTTTAAAGATATTACAGAACAAATTTTAAAATGTGTGTATGTTGTAGACAAATTACAAATTAGTCAATTTATGAAAAGTTTAGTTAGTTTTTAAATGATTATTGGTGCTTTCGTTTTGTAAATCCATATTTTTTAATTCAATGTCAGCCAGGCGGCGATGGGTTATAATTAGATTTTTGTAAAGCAATATATAGGCGATTATTTTTAACACAACGTATCTTGGGGTTCCATTAATTGCGGGCCATTTACAGGGTGAAAGAGTTAAATAAAGTTAAAGCATATACAGGGTGTCCCATAATTAAATACCTTCTTTCAAAGGGGGAAATAGGACTATAAAAAATAAGTTGAGTTTTGTAAGCAGTTGCCTTAAGTCAGTTCATAAGGGAGCTATAATCCCTTAAAGGGGGTAAGTACAATATAGTTATTTGCCAATAAATTCGAAACATCTTAAGTTGCAAAAAGTAATTTGGACCAGATTAATTTTATAATGTTACATATTTTGTTAAATTTTTATCTGCATATCATGATATGTTGGAGTAATTACAAAGGGGGTGGGTGTGAATTTTCGCCATAACTCTTTGTCTTATTTTTTTACACATTTATAGAGGAAAAAAAATGCTAGTGTTAAAAACTGAATAAAAGAGGTCCTCTTACTAAATGTCGATATAAGCTGTCGTTTTAAAGTTATTTGTACTTAAATATTGCAGGATGGGTATACATTAATCGATAGGTAACTACATACCTCTACAAAAATAATTCCGCACTTTTATCTATAAACTGATTTAAGGCAAATGTTTATATACAAAACTCAACTTATTTTTTATAGTTCTATTACCCTCTTAAATAGAAGCACTTAATTAAGGGACAATCTGTATATAAATTGTTTGGAATCCTTAAATTTATGTTGACCATCCGTTAAGTGGTTTGCATTTTTATTAAGGGCTATTCTCTTCCATTACGATTGTTTCTTTTTCGATAGGAAAATACCTATTTAGAATGCCATTTATGTTAGAACACCCTGTATACATCCAATAATACGTATAGAATGATAAACTACACGAACAATGATTTCTTTTATGTCTTCACAAGAAAGTCTAGGAACATTTTTATAAATATATGTATTTTTTTTAATTGATTTAGAAAAGAAAGACAAACAAATGTGTTTTTTATGTCTTGTAAAATTTTGTAAAAATATCCTTATTCTTTTCTTGTGTGTATATTGGCGAATTAATAAATAAATGTAAAATTAACATTTATTGCAATAGTTACAGTCTTAAATTTATTAATAGAAATTTTAAAACTGGCAAACAAAACACAAAATTAATAATTTGGAATTATCAATAATTCATTTGTTTTTTTTTATACTTAGCTATTTTATTTGGTAAGTTCAGTAATGTTTAGCATTCATTATTCAATCATTAATAATAAAATATTATGCCTATTGTGTATTTTATTTCATTTATCTAGAGAATCTACAGATTTTTTAGTTTAACCATATAAAATGTTAAAAAATGAAATGTATACACCTGGTTGCACAAACATTAAAAACCCGTGATCTCTTTCCTAACTAATAATTATTTATTTTATTAATTAATCAAAAACGCTAAATTTGCTTCGTACACCCATAGTATCCTTGAAAAATACTACGACTGTGACGCAATCACCTGCAATCGAGGTCTCAGAGCGTTCAGTGGATTTATGAATGAAATGTAGCTGAAATAATCTACTAGTTATACTGTGGTCATGCCTTATTGCTTGAGTTCCATACTAATATTAAAATATGGCATAACCTAAATCCACCAGATGCCACTGATTATTTTATAGGCATATTTCATTTTCTGGTAAATTTTAGATTTTTATTTCATTAATTAATCAAACATTTGAACGCTCTAGAAAGCATACTTATGGTTCATGTCACAAGATTTTACTAAAAAAGACTAGGCTGAAATGAAATAATTGTATGCAGGTACTACGGCAGTGCACATTATAATAATTTTAAACTAACAGTATTAAACTTTAGGAGTTAACAAGTTGAATCATTTTTTTGACCGAATTTTAGAGTCTGATTTTTTAAAATTACACATCATTATAAAAATCATGTCAATGACATGAGTATTAGATTTATTTCATCTAGATACAAAAATCATTATTTAAATTGTTGTTGTGCAACAGATAAACATATTAAATAATTTCAATACCATTCAGCCATACAGTCACCAAATATTCCAATGAAAAGCAAATGTTTATGTTTTATTATACGTATTTGACGAATTTCAAAAATTCATTTCATAATATTCTGAACCTAAATATCAAAAAATAGTTTGCCTATGTATACACTATGATTCACTTTTCATGAATACACTCTTGTATTTCACAATTTTAAATTTAAGTGGTAAGTTGTTACGGTTGAATTCATCGTGAGAAATATTTATGTATATTAAGTATAAAAATCAACTAATTCATTAACTTTATTTGTAAATTACATTTTTAACATCACATTTTCAAAATTTACCTCACAAAAATTATTATTAGTAATATTTTATCCATTTGCATTAAAATGTCATGTCTCAAGGTTATATCATAGACGTCATGATTTCTGTTCAACATTATATCTCTGTGAGCAATAGAAATATTCAATTTCTAATGCCATCAATTAAATGTAATTTATTCGAATATTATTGGCAGTGTTCAATAATTGTTATCGGAGTTGCACACCGAGTGTAGACTCAAAATGTGATTGTTTTGACGTAATTAACTCTAACATCGCTCATTGGAGTCGATTTTCCAAAAAAATATGTTAAGGATTTTTTTTATAGAAATTTTGATTTTAGATTCGTTTTCAGCATCATCAAAAACCTCCTCATACCAAATATGAACAACATATTTTATCGACTTTCCGAGACACGAGCTCTCAAAACACACTAAATAGGACATGGAAACAAACGTCAAATAATAATTATTAACTTATTTATTGCTGTAGGCTTCCGTTACTGTTAATATGTTATTATTGTACTACTAAACTGTTATTTTGCAATAATAATCCTATTTTGAAATACGGTAAATGAGAAATTACGCCCTTGGGCGTCATGGATGTTCATATCGCCCTAGGGTACTATAAATCTATAATAAATTAACATTTTCACTACAATACAACACTAAACAACTAAATGGTGATGGCGTTATTGACAAACAAAATGTGTTGCATAGTTACGGCGTTTACAGACAATTTTGATTATTACTCGCTTTTAATGAAATCATCCTGAACATAAACATGTTAAATTATTCAATCGTAAATGTCAAAGAATTTTCGAATTAAATAACAGACTAGTAATACATTAAACGTTGAAGGAATGGGTGTTATAGGATAATGACATCCCCAGTCGATGTACATTCCCTCGGGCCAGAGGCCCTCGGCAAGTACACTGCCGACCTCGGTGCGTTAGTATCCTTGATTATCCTTGATACCATAATAGCTATATTTGAAGTTTTCCAGTAGTCATATCGTAATGTAATGTGGTCTGAACTGAAACCGATGCAAGTTTCATGAAACCTCTAGGAGTCGATGCGTGCCTGGCAACATGTTTTAGTGTGTGTAGGCCGCTTAACATTCTTAGTAAATTTAATAAACAATTTCACCATATCGGTTTTTTCTCCCGTAGTAAAAACTGTTTTCTCTTTTAATTAAATAAATAATTTCACACTTTATCGAGAGGGACGAGGGACGAAACTTGACATTTTGACAATTACATTCATGGCATACTTTCGACTTTACATACGAGGTATTTATTATTTTAATAAAGATGTTATATTATTATTACTTCAACGAACTGTGGTTTTATGTAAAACGGGGTTGAACGTTAATTTCGAATATCTTAAAATTTGACTTTTCGAAAATAAATGATGTTTTTTTGTTTGTTCAAAAACAAAATTTTTGAAATTCGAATAATTTCACAACTGAAGCGAAATCTAACATTACTTTCAAAAATTATTTTGTTTTATTTTTTTAATTTTGCGAAAATAAATGGACGTTCTTTTGTTTGTTCGATATACATATATTAATGTATTAACAGATGTAAAGATGTAATATAAATAGAAAGTAGTAAAAATTATTATTCCAATGTCCTTGACACTCTATAAATAAAATTACAAATGTAGTGTATATTTGCATTGTCAATGATTCACATCATTGTCCAAATGCAGAAGCAGTGATTACAAAAAACGGCTGCTAAAGGATTGCTCCTAGTAGTTATTAAAGAAATTACTTAAAGCAGGACTCCCCCTTGCAGGTTGGTGTATTGTTGCCAGTCGTAGACCGATTTCGAGATTATTACTTCTCGTTAGTATGAATTAGACAAGATAGTGCACCAACCAACAAAACGATTCGAGCTCTACGTAATCTGGTCAATACGATACAGCAATTTGAAACTTTAAGGCATGTCTCCCTCAAGTGGCAGATTCTTGTAATCATTTGTGTAACGCGGACTGGCAACTATATGAACCGAAAGTAATAACAATTTTTATTTTGCAGTGTATATGAAATTTGTAAAGCTTTATTAAATGAGTAAACTACATGTTAACCAAAGTAAAAAGCTAGCCTACTACGATTAAAAATAAACGCAAGAAATGCAAGAAACATAAATCAAAAATTATATTTTAAAGTAAAATTTTTAATAGAGCTAACGAATCAATAATATTTATTAATGCACAAGTTATAATACAACAAAACCCTTACATCAGCTAAACGTGATACCCAGATAAGTGTATAAATAAGAGCGCCTCGAGCACTCTGCGAGTTTTTTCGTCCTAGACATCGACTAGCATAGTTCGTGTGTAAATTGTTCATAAACGTAAATTGTTAATTAACGATCCAAACAAATAAATTTTCTTAAGAATCTTCAATTTTTGTTTTTAAAAAACCAATCGCTCGTCTACGATTCTTAAGTGGCGCAGTCGGGATCGGATTTCTTCAGTTACAGCCGAAAAACAGAAAAACACAGTAACGTACGTTTCAACGTTTAAGAAGAGGAACCTGAAAAACCATCATTTCCAAACTATCTGAATTGAGTAGGGTAGTTGAGAAGACATTTTACAACATAACAAGGTTAGTCATCTTTGGGTCGAAAATACTCCACTGGGGCATCGCGCCTACAACACGCAGGAGTCCATCGAGGTCCGCCGGTTGAAAAACCGTCCTGCAACGTTTAGAATAGGAAGGCGGCATCGCGCTGACATCAGGTTGGAATCATCGAGATTTTCGTACCGTCGATACGGTACCCGCCAACAATTAATTTAGGATAGAAGAACCACTGGCATATCTATCACGTAGAATAAGAAGGCGGCATCGCGCTGACATCAGGTTGGAATCATCGAGATTTTCGTATCGTCAATACGGTACCCACCAACGATTAATTTAGGATAGAAGAACCACTGGCATATCTATCACGTAGGGTAAGAAGCGGAGAATAGAGGACATAAATATTCCACATAAGAGGGGCGTCATCTCTATTCCCGAAAATTTCAAGAAAAATCGACGATTATTTCATTTTTAATAATTTTATTTTTTATATTTTTTTTTCAGAATTTTATTTTATTTTTAATTTGACATCAAGATTCAACATCAGTAAGAAAATCAAGAAAAGAAAAGGATAAACCAAGGGTCTAAGAGAAAGTATAGTAGACTACGGTGAACACAGAGCTGTTCAGGTTGCTATACTCGCTAAATCTTTCCCTAAGAACACCAGCTGAGGCTTTGCACCTAACTTTTGAGTAGTCGAAAAGACTCACTAGTTAGAAGCCCTACAAGCAAAGAAGACAAAGTACTTCACTTTCAAAGACTGAGTGCGAACCCAAGTCGCTCATAGAAAGTGTTGGCTCAAGCTAGAAAACATCTCTAAAAGAAACCATCGAGACCATTAAATTACTATTTTTTATAAATATATAACACATAAATTTATATCATATATTTCATATTTTACGTTTAAGTATTATAAATATCATAAATATTATTTATTCAACGTTCAACTGCAAATTTATAGACGTACAGAAAGAATATATATATTTCATTTAATTCTAACAAAATTTAAATAAAATTTTTCATTTAAAATCACTTTTAAATTTTAAAATATCTGTTTTACTTTCAGACTATTGAGACAGTGTAATAGAGCATTACTTATTTTGCAATTTGTAATCAATCGTTACATATTTGAGATGATCAAAAAGTCACTCGTTGTTTTTACGTAAGTCAATTAACTAATGACCGATAATTCTAACGATATTAATCAGCTTTCGGATTTGCTTAATACTTATCTTTCACTTTCCGAAAATCCACTTCCTGAACTTAGTCCAGTTCCTACTAACAAAATAAATTTAAATCCACACATTATGGCCTTAAATACAAATACGGGACCACAAATTAGTGTTAGGGATTACTTAGACTTAATTCCACGTTTTGACGGTGACACATCACAATTATCAAATTTTTTAAACGCATGTGAAAATGTATTAACTCTTATGACACCTAACAATGACCATGCGAGAATTTCATTTACATTATTGCACATTAGAACAAAATTGATAGGAAAAGCCGCGTTATTATTAGCATCACGGACGTATCGGAGTTTCCCCGAGTTAAAAGAAATTTTACTTAATATTTTTTGGAGATCAACGTAACGAAGAATCTTTAATAGCCGATTTAACAATATTAAGACAAAGACATACCGAATCATGTTTACAATTCGCAGATAGATGTATCGATCTAAGAGGTTTACTTTTAGACAAAATATCTTGTTCGGATTTTCCCGCCGATATAAGAAATGCGAAAATCAATATGTATAATGCAATGACACTACGTGCATATTTAACCGGACTTAATGGCAACATGAGTCATCTACTTCGTTGCAAATCACCAGAAACTATAGAAGACGCTATTCATTTGGTAACAGAGGAAGAAAATATTAACTATCATAGACAACAATCGGGCACATCCAACACCCAAACTTCTAGAAATGGCACACAACTTAAAGTGGCTAACACACCTGTTAGACCTACTTCATATTTTCAACATCAATTACCTCAGTTGCATACAGGAATGTCACACCCTGTACAACATAGGGCACCTCAATTCCCAACACAACAGCGACAATTTTATCCCCAACCGAGATTTCCTTCACAGCCTATCAACGTGCAACCAATACCTGTAAAAACAAATTTTCCAACAAATCGACAAACATTTGGACCAGTACAAAATGTATTTAAACCAGACAACAAACCAATAGTAAGAAATTACGAACCAATGGATACATCGTCACACCGAACACAAATGCATTCAGTACAACATAGACAATTCCCACAACAAGAGCAACATAGAAAATGGTTCTCTCAAGAATTAAATACACATGAAGTTTTACCAGAAGACGGACAACCTGAGGAAGCATCATTTAGTCCATATGACGAAGACACCACATCATACGAAGAATACTTAGAATATCAAAACCAATTTTATCAAAAAGAAGATTACACGGGCAAACAGAACAACGAAAATGAAAATTTTCAGAAATCAGCCTCGGAGACATCGAAACAATAAATTTAAACACGCATAGCTCAAATAAATTATCATATATTATTTTACCCGAAATAAATGATAAATTTTTAATAGACACGGGAACTGCAAAAACTTTAATTAATGAATAATTAACAAAAACGTATTTTTCAAAATTATACAAAACAAACCATTTTCAGTAAAAACATCTCATAATAAAAATATTCATGAAAATATAGTAACAATTCATCTTTCTAAAAATATTTAAACAAACGGAAATTTTACACAAACATTGCATATACGATTTCAGTCTTATTGGCATTGACATAATAACCTAGCTAACTGCGAGATTAGATTTCAAAAAAGGGTAAATTCATCATTCTACGGAAATACAAATGTACGTGAATGGCAAACCTTTGCAAGAAACAATCTTATCTCAAGCTCACGTTAAGATAAAAATATCACCTTTCACATAACAGATAATTACACTAAGCATAAATTATCAAAATGACACCGAACTAGTTTTATCTTCGCAAGTATTAAATTGCCACATAGAAATTCTTTTAGGAATTAGTACGGTATACAATAACCAATTTAATTTATTGTTATAAATCCAACAGACATTATAATTGAAATAGACTTGGACAAATAAGAATATTATCTGCAACAATTCGAAATTAATAATTTAGAATTCGATCAAGAATTATCTAAAGACTCATTTAATAATTTTGTAAATTTACAAAAAGCTAATCTTAAAAACTTAAGACTCAAACAATTAAACCAGAAAGAGTATAATGCGATACGAAAACTGTTTTAATTATAAAAAAACGACAGATTTTAATAAAAATTCAAGAAAATCCAAAACCATCAAAATCAAGCAAAATTGAAAATAAACACATCACCAAAGTTTATTTACCTCTTATCTATCAATCAGAAGATTTAAAAGATTTACTAAAAAAATTATACAATTGGTAACGAAACATTTCATCTTTTCGCACCAAGACAAGAAATTTATAGAGAACTGTCTATTACCTACACATCACTATTTAATAACAATAACATCATGCCAACCACAGTTGACACCTATAAACGAGGACTCTGGATTGCTAATGGTACATCTTGGTCAAGCAAAAAAAAACATTATTTCACATTGGGAATTAATGCACTACATCGATTTACAACCAATAGTCGAAAATTACATCCGAAACAAAAATACGTTTCTCAAATTCTTTAATGCTACTAGAAACATATGTAATAATGTCGAAACGTATACCACACAAGTGTTAGAAAACGAGTTTCAAAAAAACCGAGACTTTGATTAACGAAATAATCCCAACAAGTAGAGTTAACGCGGATTATTTAACTTTATAGGCACAGTACAAAAAACATTTACCGGAGTTTTAGACGCAGACGACGGAGAACGCTACGAAAGAAACTTTAAAAAATCTATTTGATAATCAAAAAAATGTTGAAAACAGATCTTAAAAATCAGTTATCAATAAACAAAAGTTTTATTAAAAAAGTTAATAATACAATTTTTGAATTAAGTAAAAATCAAAAAGAATTAGCTACAACTATGACGGCACTTACTTCATCTATAAACAAATTTGAAAAAACAGAACTTTGTATATTTACTGAAAGCCGTACATCTTTAGCTTTAATAAATATCGAGCAATTAAATTCACTCCTTACCGATATTAGTCTAATACAAACATTCTCAAGACATTCTCAATTTCATACAAGTATTTTAAAACCAATAGAATTACTTAACGAGTTGAAAGATATTCAAAATCACTTATCACCTGAAATATCATTAATGACACAACCTGACTTACAAACGTTATCTATTTTCGAGAAAACGATACACGTTAAAACTTACCAAAGAAACACCAAACTTTACTTTATCCTAATGATTCCACTTACCTATAAAACTACTTTTGATTATTTTAAATTATTCCCACTACCAAATAAAAATAATCAAATCATCCTACCTAAAGGAAATTATTTATTAAGCAATGGTCAAAATCACGCGCTTACTATAAAACCATGTCAATCGATTATTGAAAATCTATATATATGTGAAATCGAACGAATGACAACATCTGAACTATGTATAAAAAGCCTAATTGAACATACCTCAGAAAATTGTACTAAGGTAACACTTTCTCAATATAACAATCAAATAATCAAAATAAAAGAAATTAATGCATATTTATTAATTATGCCTAGCATTCAAAAGATGCAAATTGAATGCACAAACAGAACTACTGATCTCAAAAGAATAGTAGGAAACTATTTATTAAGTATTGAACCATTTTGTAAAGTCACTATAGGAAAAAGCATTTTAATATCAACTCATAAAACAATTGCTAAACCCAAAATATATCCACTATTTGATTTACAAATATCAACAGATAATTTAAACTCACAAAGTCAATATCAGCTTAATTTAACAACAGTTAATTTTGACGAAATAAATGAAATTCATAATCAAGTATTATTTGAGGAAAACAGAATAAAAACTCAAACTCTGCTTGATATACAGACAGACAGAACTGCCTGGACAACTTATGTTATTCCTATTATACTTGTAATATTGCTACTGCTTATTTTAATATATTATTATCCAAATTATAAAATGCTTTTATATGCTATATTATGTTGTAAAATAAATAAAAATGTAAAAAATTTTAATTCTGTAAAGGACGAACAAATGAAACCTAAAAATAGCCAAATTAATTTAGACAATTTAAAGCCATTTTGACATAAATTGCCTTCTAAGGGTGGAGGAGTTATAATACAACAAAACCCTTACATCAGCTAAACGTGATACCCAGATAAGTGTATAAATAAGAGCGCCTCGAGCACTCTGCGAGTTTTTTCGTCCTAGACATCGACTAGCATAGTTCGTGTGTAAATTGTTCATAAACGTAAATTGTTAATTAACGATCCAAACAAATAAATTTTCTTAAGAATCTTCAATTTTTGTTTTTAAAAAACCAATCGCTCGTCTACGATTCTTAAGTCACACACCCTTCATTTTATATTGAGCCCATCTACTTACTGTAAGGGTTTGGATATATAATATTGCAACACCCTGTATATACTTTAATAGACGATAATATTATCTACGCCACCATAAACTTCTTAATTAGAGAACACATGATGAACGTGTATCCTACATACTTGAGAAGACACATTATCTACATTAACCAGGACATTCACTCATTATTCACAGAGAATTTATGATTTGCCACATTTAAAGAACTTGACATTAAACAATTTGTTTTTTGTTTAATATTACCCAGTTAATTTTCCAACGAATAAATCTTTGTAATAGAGCAATTGTAAGTAATTTGGAACATGCAGTTACGAAAATATAGTTAGTGCTAGTAACTTTCCACTATTTTTTAGTCAATTAACAAACGTGTCATCTTTTTTTGTTACTCTTTTATTGTATCTAATTAAAGAATGTTATAAATTTTTGTAGAGAAGAGATTTAGTAGTTAAAAATCTACTCATTAATTTCTTTTTTAATTGTTTTAAGCATGTAGCTCAAGAAGGTAAAAAAAATTAACAATGTTTTGAATTTTAATCTTCTGACGTCATATAACTAGTTTCACGCTATAACACAAGCAGCAATGACACCGAAGACGGTACTATCGTATTGCCAGATTTACTTATTAGCGTGTTCCTAATTACAACGTATTTATTTCATTAATAAACATTTATCTACGTCGGTGTTATTACAGGCAATTAAACAAATTAATTAGTTTCGTTAAGATCTTTATTACCGCACTAGTGAGTGCCGTTACAATTTATTTATTTGAACAATAATAACAACAACAACATTTACTTTTTATATAAATTACCAAAGAAATATGTACTTTGTTAAAGCTGAAAATAATTTGACTTACAGATCTTGCAAAAATGGATTTCTTTTTATGGAGATACGTGAAGGAAATTGTTTATAAAGACACATCAACAACAGTACAAAATATGAAGGAAAGGATAATAACTGCTATTAGATCTATCACACCGGCAATTTTAGAAACAGTAGAAACCTCATTTGAAAAGCACATAGAGACGTGTGTCAATCAAAATGGGCAACATGTGGAGGGAGCATTTATTATAATTTTTTCTAATGAATTGTTTGAAGAAATCTCTATTTTTCTAAGTTTATTCTTGAATTTTGTAATTATTGCTCAATAAAACGAAAATGGTTGCAATTAGCCATTGGGAAGTACTTACAAAAATGGTCGATTATCATTTTTAGATCACATCGTTGAGAAATGGAAGTAAAAATGATTCAAAAACATTAATTAGATGTAACTAGTATTCACATACGTTTTTCTTAAAACCCATAATTGTGACTGGTGATTTTTTCAATATGCATCTGTAGATGGCATTATTTCAACAAAAAAATTCATTACATTCTTGTGATTGGGAGATAGTCAATAATAATATGGGAATGAACAGTCTAGAAAGAGGCTTCAAAAAAATGTACTGGTATACATAGCATTCCATTTAAAAAAAAAGGCACTTGATTCTGTAATTCGACAATAATTACCGGTTAGAGATTTTTTTATCTAGTTTACTATTTTTTTTTAAATTTCTAGCTATTGCAGAACTCGAGATATCAAAGTCCGACACACTATTCTCCTACCCTGTATATCAATAAAAAAATTATTGGTAAATGTAAAAACATTAAAAGTATAATAACTATAATATTTAAAAAAAATTTAAAAACCAGTCACGCTTACCTAATGAGGTATTTGTTTTTGTTGTCAATCCAATCATCATCAAATATTGTAAAAAAATAAAACAACGTAATTTATGTAGGATTTCAGTGCAAATATTTTCCTGTAGTGCGAAGAGAAACAAATTTTTTATGTACAAGGATTTGAAAAAATTAATAGTAATTTATCAAAGAAACTTTGAAAGAAGCAAAATAAAATACTCTGTAAAAAACGTTAATTTTATTTATTCATATATCAGTCGGTGAAAAACTACGTGTGTAAACTAAAATTTTAAAAAAACAAAGAATCAGTTTGTTGTTCATTTATGTATACAGTGATGGTTATAATTTTATATATTTCTCTATTAGGTAGATATAACTTCTGCTCAAATTCTCAGTGTCCGTTTTTTGTTGACAGTATTACTGTGTATTAATACGTATCATTTCACTTATTAAGCGTTCTTTTGTAATTTGGTTCGTTGTCTAAAATTTTCACATCATCGAATTAAAAATCATGGTTTGAATGGAAATGGTGTTATAAAAGCGGTTTTTTTTGTTAATATCTCTTGCATTACACGAATCTTTATGTTCATTAATCCTAGTTTTTAGCAATTGTTTTGTTTATCCTATATATACTGCACCACAACTGCAAGGAATTTTATATACCAAATTTGGTTTAATTAAAACAATAATTTGTCTTTCATTGTGTGAGTATAAATTTCCCACTTTTTTCATGTGGTAAAAAACTGTATTGGAATGTTGTTAAAAATTTTTGGTTTGTTGTTAATTGTTTGCGGTCATTGCAACAACTTTATATAAAAATGATAATCAGGAACTAACCCTGTATATAAGTTTATCAGACGTTTATGGAGCAAGCGTTTATCTGTCGGAAGGAAAAAAAGATTGGGATGATAGGATAGCGGCAACAGTTCTGTATACTTTGTTTTGACGTAAAGAATTGATAACTTAGTGGATAATTAATATAAAATTTAACGTTTCAACGGCTTTTCCATCTGGTATTCTATAAGGACGATATAATATCGGCTATTGACATTTTATTAGATAATTTCTTTTGAGTTCGTGGAAGAAATTGAAAAACGTCTACCTGGGACATAAGGATCGTAGCACAGGAGATGAGTTTTCTCCATTATTTAAAGTTTCTTTAAGCTGTTATTATGAAAATGTCCTTGACATAATTTCCTTTTTTTCCTTGGTATTCTAGGCGTTTTCTCCTGGGCGAATGATAATAATTTAATTAGTTCCTGACAAGCCTTAATTTTGGATCGACAATGGTCGGCCATATGGTTTGGTAAAACTATTCGCGTTCGAAAAGGCCGTATTCTCAGAGGAAATATTGGAAAATCAGAGTGTAGTGTATTCATAGGGCAACACCGTTGTAGTGACTCAGAGGAAAGACAAGTTTCTGATAAATAGTTAACTTTTTATTGTCGTTTTTTTTTTGTTGTGTTGGGTTATCCTCAAATGCACGATGTAATCTAAAGTCTCTCATCTCAACCAACCTTGACAGTGGGGATATTTTGTGTGTATAATTTAAATCAATATTAGATAATACATTTTTTTTGTAAACTTACCTAAGTATACGATTCTACCTAGATTTTTGTAAATAAATTAGTGAGTCTATAGATAAAGGTATTTGTGTGTAATTTCTTTCTCTATTAAATAAGTTACCTCTATCCTGGACTGCACTCTCAAGAGTTAGGTTAGCTTAAGGTTTTTGCTGGTATCATATATTTATGTATATACAAAGATGTATATATGTATTTTTTTCTTATTAAAAATTATCAGTTTCATATGCTACTGATATGAACCTATTATGGGATATTTTCTACTACAAGACCATAAATAAACTTTACATTTTATCTTAAATTGTGTTATTTGTGAAAACTAATAAGGTTTTGCTAGAAATATTGTTTTAGTAATTTCAATCTGAGAGGAGGTATATAAAGAAAATTACTTGGCGCCCCTTTATTAAAATAAAATAATTAAAACCTTTGTAAATACCCACACCCAGCTCTTCTGAGTATCGAGTTGGATATATCTCTATTATTACTATTATTACTATAGCAAAAATGCAACGTAACAATGTTTATTTGTCAAAATTCGTTTCATTTGTGGTGAAAGGCCTTCAACATAAGGTATCTAGAAATATTTATTATTATTATTATTGGCTAGTTGTTGATTCGATGTGACGGTATTTCTGTTACTAAATGTGGCCACTCTTTGTAAAATTACATCTTCAACGTCTGGTGTCCGATCGTCCTCTGTACTCCGCAGTCTTTTTTCTTGGCTTTACAGTACCGATTTCTCTCAATCTAAGATGGGTGTATGAAAAAGCGCATTCAGTTGCTGGTTTGGGAAATCCTCAACATGCAATCTACTTGCTAACAGTGCGTTTTCATTGGCTTTTTCATAATAAAAATGGAAAGCAGCAAGTTCTTCATTTGACTATTTAACCGATTTTGCCCATTTCATGTGAAAACTCTCATAAATCTAACAGGTATCAAATTATGTGTTTAATTTTTCATTGACAGGCGCATCCTTTCGTTTACCTTTTTTTTACTTAATTTTGTCCAAAGAACGTAATGTCAGTGAAGATAAGTTGAAAAAGTTTGAGAAAAAAAAATATGACAAACTTTGAGACGACCTCTCCCCGATTCACACGCCCATGGTCCGCGACAGTGTTTTTTGATAAAATCATTAGATTTTATATGAAAAATGTGCCTCTTGTATCAAATTTCATTGTTTTGCTCAAAATAATTTCTGATATAACAAATGAAAACCAGATTTTGGGTGTCATCTGTCGTAGCCTCCTTAGAAACCATTTTGGATAATAGATTACAGTACGTAGCATACAATGGGTTTAAGTCGGATATGTATACGGCTACGTCTGGAGTTCCGCAAGGCTCCAATCTTGGACCGCGTTTATTTCTTCTCTTTATTGATGATGTCACTAAAGTGATTGACTGTGATAAGCTCCTGTTTGCAGACGATCTAAAAATATATGCTAAGATTAACACAATACAGGATTGCTTATTCTTACAATCCCAGGTTAACTTGCTTATAGAATGGTGTGCTACTTCCAAACTTAATCTAAATGTATCTAAGTGTATAGTCGTAAGCTACTCGCGAAAGAACAAGCCAATTTTATATGAGTATTCTCTAAACGACCAAGTGTTAGATAGGCAAAATTCAACAAAAGATTTAGGCATACTGTTTGATAATAAATTATCTTTTGCCGAACACATAAACAATCTAGGACTATCATCTTTAAAAACTTTAGGTTTCATTATCAGAAATTGTAAATCTTTCACTAACGACGCTGCGTTGAATGTTCTTTATTATTCACTTGTACGTTCCAAATTGGAGTATGGATCTCTAATTTGGTACCCAATTTATGAGAACCATTAAACATATCTCGAATCTATCCAAAGAAAATTTTTAAAATTCTTAGCTTATAAAAATGATCGTGTATATCCTGGTCGAGGCTTAAACCACGAATTACTTTTATTTAGATTCGAGATGTCATTATTAAAGACTCGACGGATTATGAACAGTTTAATTTTTCTCCACAATCTGCTTCATAATAAAATTGACTGCTCACCACTTCTTGAACTCCTTAATTTTAGAGTGCCAACTTTCAATTCCAGACAAAATATCACTTTTTACACACCTAATCCAAGAACCAATGTCATTAAAAAGTCGCCTATTTACGTTATGTCACATAATTTTAACTCTGTATCTGATCTGTGTGATATTAATCTCTGTTCAGTTCTATCCTTAAAAGAAACCATTCATAAACACTTTCATCCGTAGCTTAACTATCCCACCATTATTGTTATGTTACCTACTTTATTGAATACTAATTATGTTTATAACTCGATCTAAACTGCTGTCATTATTATATTATTGTCACCCTCCAGTGCTATATTATTGTAGTTATATGTATTACTTTGTTTAAGTTAAGTCTACTATGTATCCTTATAATATAATTTTTTTTTCATATTGTATTTTATACATTTTGGCCTGTAAGTGGATTTTCTGTTGGGCAAATAAATAAATATTATTATATTATTATTATTATTATTTTTTTTTTTTCGGGCACTTGTTAACTTGATTCTTTATTGTTATTTTGAGTGAGGAATTCGCCCCCCCACCCAAACTCTGATGTCATTCCTAGACATTCTGTATACAACATTATGGTCAATGATATTACCAACGAGTAATACTTTATTTGCAATGAACCGTCTAATAACAAAATTGTCCTTTGACTTCATTAAAATATTAAGAATTTTCTTAGAAGAAGGTGTAATAAAATACCGAAACCGGCTTTTTCAAAATCTAGTTTCTTTAAAAGAAGACTAAACCCAAGAAAATAAATCGAAAAATTAATTTTTTTATTTATTTTCATATTTTGTTGTATCTGATATCGGTATCTATTTGTCATGATTTCCCATCTTCTTTAGATATTTACATACTGAGAAGGAAATATTAGAAATATTTTTTCGAAGTGATAAGTGGATACGGTAAATTTGATTAAATGAAATTGCTGTATTTTCACTTTCACTTAATTTATGAAATTATCACCAGTGCTCTAAAACAAAATCATAAACAACCAATAGATGCTTTAGAGGTTATGTTTATACTTTGTTAATGATTGTGTTGAATGAAAATTTTATTGGTGTTTAGAAAGTACTTTTATGTATGACCCTTATTTTTATGAAATTAAAACCTATACTCACGTCACGGTAGAAATGAAATCATGTTTTAACGTTAATTAGGGATAAGCAGCAATTAATTCCTATTTGTAAATGAGTTATTTATTGATCATAAAATGAAAACAAATTAATTACTTCAAAGACAATTTTTAAAACATAATTTTGGTAAGTTAAACTATTTAATGTTTCCTGGCACCTTCTTGGGGTAATATAAATTGTTTAAAAAAATTATTAATAAACTCAGTGCCAAAAGGATTATTCTGATGTTGGTTTTTTGAAAAAAATGTCACCTAAAAAAATATTATTCTAAAAATAAAACTTAAATGTCATATGTTTTAGACAATTAAAATTGACGTTTTGGAATACTTGTCGCATTCCTTTCCCAAAACTAAAAGAAAATTTCTTTGATAGGTTGGCTTTTGTATCAATGTCGATAAAAACTTTTGTGTCAATTTTTTATTGTTGCCCATTGTCAGAATTTGAAGAACATTTGGCTTTAACAGTGAAAATGTTCTTTTTTTAGTAAAAAAAAATCATAAAGTTAAATAATGTCTGCTGAAATTAATTCATTTAAATTTATTCGCAGTCGTTTTTATTGACATGCAACAACTTATTCGGAGGGTCATAAATCCACTATTTTTAAAAATAACTATAACATGCACGGCATGTGTACAGAGCTTTCATAAATAATCGTAAACCACGTAATCAATTGGTACCTTTCAACTTGTAATTTTATGTCTTTCATATTATGGCAGTACCCGATGAGGATTTTTGCACATACGTATGTCTAATGGCGGGTTTACATGCAGCTAAAGTGAGCAGGGAATTGGGCAGGGAAGTGGGCAGCGCGAGTATGTAAACACGTCGCTCGCGCTGCCACTGCTCATGCCAGAGCGCTGTCGCTGCGGCAGTTTCTACGTCCTCCATACGCGTACCAGCTGTATGTAAACAGTCACTTGCTTCAAGGCTGCTATAGGGCAGGACAGCGGGCAGCGCGAGTAGCAGCGGCAGTGGCTGCATGTAAAGCTAGTATAATACGTTTCAACCATCTGACGAGACGACTCGATGAGGTTGTTAAAGGTAACTAATTGTTCACGTGATGTATGATCATTTATGAAGACCCCTTCATTAAATGTTATTAAATTATAGATTTGAAACGAGCAGTTATCAAAATGAATTGGAAATATATTTACAGTATTAATTTTTCTTAGCTTATTTAAAAACATTGTTAATCGTTTATGTGACTGTTTAATAAAAATATTTTAAACTGCTTTTATAGTCGCTACTTTCTTATAAGAGCCCTTGAACTAAAACTCTCATTTCAGATTGTAAATTTAAATTTCGTCACGTAGAATTTTTTCCGTGAGAATCTGCCATTATCGAAATATCGACTCCGCTATCGGTATATTATCGAAGATAAGAAGTACAGATGCGAATTATTTTGTTCGTGATTGCTAGGTTTAGGGAATTAATTATGGTTATAGAATTATTGCCACCAGTAGCAGCGAAATCAGTTCTGAAAGTATGTTAATTTAGCTAAAAACGAAGAAATACTTATATTATATTTAATTAATACTTGTGTTATTCTTCACATGAATCGTTTATTTCAGAATGGGACTAAGTAACAGTTTACTGTTTCTGAGAAAAAATGGAAAAAAAAACATATTCCTTCGAATTCATTAGCTAATGAATATATATCACTACCTAGTGCACCAGTGTGTTACATAAGGCACTTTTACACCTTTTAATAATGCATAGAGAAGTTCCTCAAAAGTGAATTTATTTAAAAAAGCAAAAATTACATTTAGGCCCTTTTAACAATAAACACAAAGTTTATAAAATATAATGTTTCACCAAATTAGTGGAAATAAAAAAACTATATGTTTAAATATTTTTAATGGTTAAGACATGTCTACAAATTCATCTTACAAACTAATTTTTATCTTTGCTCTTTCATTTCAGTAACAATGTTGAAGATTTCACGTTTTTTGATTTCATAGCCTACTTAAGAATTTCATTATAAAAATCAAGATGTTTAAAATAATGAAACTTTGAAACAGAAAATGAGAGTCTGTTCGATATTAGAACTGTTGTGTGTCAGTGTTTCTAGAAAAATAGAGAGAATTTCATGCATTAAGATGTATCGTACTTAACCGTTTCTGCACCAAACGATAGGTTTTCGCATATAATACCATAATTCATGCCTAACTCAAAATTCCAGAAATTGTTACTTAGTCCCTTTAGGTAATAAATGATTCACATGCAAAATCTCCCGTTCATATTTTATTTAAATTTCTTCCTCCAGGCACTCACTACTTTTTATTAAGTATCTCGTTTATTCTAATAATCTAGTGACATAATTTCTATATTGTCGGTATTAAAATAAAATATTTGAATTTTCTAGTCAACTTATTTACATATTACTGTAAAATGTACTGATGTATTTAATTAATTTAAAACTCTTAATACTAGAAGAGAAAGTTCTATTTTAAATTCCATATATGTTCATTACATGGGTGAAATAATGGGAATAACCCAAAAATCAAAAATTTCTCCAAGAAATTTAATGTAGGTATGGTTTAACTTAAAATTGATCTTGGACTAAAAAAAATTATAATATCTATATTAGCCCTTTATTACTGAATACAAGATTATTTCATGTCTAAAGGTTTTTGAAAATGCAAATTTGTAAATTTGTTTAAATTTCTAAGTACTTTAAATTGTTTTACTATCATATCTTTTATATTGGTGAAAAAGCCTGGATTTTAGATCGAAATAGTCAGAAATAACGAATATTTTGTATTTGGATCAATTTAATTTTTTGTACATATTTGATTAGTAATCTTTGAGGAGTATAAAAATGCAAAGCTATATGCATGAGGCTATTTGGTGCCTGCATGTATTGAAATGTTTTCTCTAAACTAGAGTGATTCCTAGATATTTCACCTCCTCTGCAAATGGAATTGTTTCACCCATTAAGGAGGGCGGTCTTGAGTCCTCCAGCTTCCTTTTTCGTGTGAATGATACTATTACTGTTTTTTGAGGGTTCACAGACATCTGTTTCTTGTCACACCAGTTACCCACTGCATCCAGTGTCTCTTGAAGGGTATTAGATATTACTCCTTCAGAGTTTCCTCTAACTAGTATGACTAGATCATCTGCATATGCTAGAACCTCAACCTCCCAGTGTGAGAATAGCCAATAAGTCGTCCACAAGAAATGACCATAAAAGAGGGGAAAGAACCCCGCCCTGTGGGCACCCTCTTGTGGCTCTAAAACTGACTGTCTCTCCCTGTAGAGACGTCGTTATAGTTCTGTTTGATAGCATAGCACGAATCCAGTCTCCTATAGTCGGCTCAACTCCTCTGGCGGCTACTGCTGCATATGAGGAGTCGGGCAGTGCATTGAGAAAAGCTCCCACCGCAATTTCCTTTATTTGAAGGGACTGGGTGATCTTCTCGATTAGGTTGTTAAGTGCTAGTTTTGTTGATTTTCCTGTCTGATAGGCATACTGATGGATATTGAGGGGATGATGGTTCAGGATGTTCCCCCCTGATATATCCATCCAGCACATTCTCCAGGCCTTTCAACAGAAAAGATGTCAGGCTAATTGGTCTAAGCGATTTAGGGCTTGGTTCTTTCCTACCCATTTTTGGTATATATACTACCTTAACCGCTGACCAACTGGATGGGATATAGTTCTATACCAGACTAGCTCTGAATAATTTAATGAGGAATGGGAGCAATATTTCCAGTTTGTTTTGTAGTAGAGCTGGAAAAACTCCGTTCACTCCTGGCGATTTGAATGGTTGGAATAATTTGATGGCCCACTCAATTATCAGTATAACACCCATCAACTAATTTTTGATACATCTTAGTTTTACATCAAGCAGGACTGAATCCCCAAGTACCATTCCAAAATTCGACAATTTGTTGTCCATTACACCTCTTGTTACATCTATTCTGGGCACAGTGTATATGTATAGTTGTCAGGCAATAATATATTTTATACAATATCTTGTAACATTTGTTTTTCAGTATTTTTTTCATTTTTACTTATTATTAATTGTACCCATTTTAAATAGTTAATAAATCTATATAAAATAAATTGGTGAATTCATTATGCTGAGCGTAATCTTGAGTTAAATTAAACTCCTGTAAATGTATAGAAACTAGGTTGTCTCATATTACAGAATTTCGAAAGTAATCATTAGAGCCCGGATCCAAGGGGTACATTGAGAATATTGTCGTGAAACATTTTAAAAATGTCGCATCTACTTCCCTCACGAAGTATTGTAGAATGAATGGATAAACGATTTCCCGGAGTTAGAGATTGATGGCACAAAAGGTCGGTGGAATATTTGTGAGACAATATTGTCATGTAAATGCGGAATAATTATCTCACAAGATAGTTTTGTTTTTAAAACAAGTAAAAGCCATTTCGTGTTCCTTTATTTTATTTCAGTGTACTAGATGAGAGAAAGTTCGTAGTAATCAAATCAATTATGTACGTACAATGTTTCACTTATATATGAGCCTTGCATTACTTTTAGAATTTAAATGATAAGTATGGTATTGATAAAAATCCTAGTGAAAGTTGTGGATATGCTGTTCCGCTTACTGTAGAAGGCAGGACGTCAAAGCTTCGTCCTTTACTTTACAATAATTACTTTCTGAAGTTATGGGCTCGACTTATTAATTAAACTATTTAATACTATTACTATAACTATAGGTTTCATGTGTGCATAAAACACATCAATAAATAATAACATAATATAAAACCAAACAAAGGTAGCTAATATACTGTTTTCTTTTTCAGGACAAGTGAATTAATAGCTCTTATGGCCCTCTCAGCAACTTTATTTCTTTTTATCCATACTAGAGATTTAAATACGAAATTAAAAGAAATGGAAGTAAGGCTACAGCCTGAAGATATTGTGTCCGCAAATCAGTTAATATCAGGTAAGATACATATATTCTATGATATATACTCACATATATGCATCACTTAATAGGCCTGATTATATAAAAGATCTTGGAGTAACTTTCGATCCTAAACTAACATTCTTAAAATATATTGAAGTTGCCACTTCATCTGCAATGAAATGTTTAGGTTTTGTCATTAGAAACTCGAAAGGGTTTTCTAATATGTTTACACTTCGATTGTTATATACATCCTTCGTTAGATCGAAATTAGAATATGCATCGATAGTCTGGAACCCAATCTATGTTACTCATGTATCGACGCTTGAAAAAATACAAAGACGATTTATGAAATATGCAGTATATATATTAGATGGCATATATCCGCCAAGAGGGTTTTCTCATAATTTGTTATTACCACGGTTTGACATCATAGAATTGTCAAAACGGAGATCTGTACATCTGATTATATTTTTATGTAAAATTGTTAATAATATTTTTGACTGTCCAGATATACTAAGTCATATCAATATACGGGTGCCCAGGATTTCAGCGCGGCACAACAATGTTTTTAATCTTCCTACAGCTAATACCAATATTCTCAAAGCATCTCCTCTTTATCAAATGATCTCTAATTATTGCACCGTGGAGGATAGGGTTGATATATTCTTTTGTACTATCAGGCAGCTAAAAATTGTTTACAGCTAGTCATTTACTATTATAATAATTTGTATATATAATATGTGTTTATATATGTATGTGTGTGTGTATGTATGTGTATATGTGTATATGTGTGGGTATGTATGTATGTATGTATGTATGTATGTATGTATGTATGTATGTACGTATGTATGTATGTATGTATGTATGTATGTATGTATGGATGTATGTATGTATGTATGTATGTATGTATGTATGTATGTATGTATGTATGTGCGTATATATGTGTGTATATGGGCTTGTGCGTGTATGTATGTGCATGTGTATGTATATGTGTGCATACATGTTTGTATAAGCGTATGTGCTTATTTATGTTTATACCATTTTTATTACCATCTTTTTCATTTTCATTTTATTTTTGTATTGCTATTTTTATTATTATCATTTTTCTTTTTACTGTTACTGTTAATTCAAGTTATCTCCGTATCCTGTAATTGGGCTTTTGCCTGTTGGATATGTATTAAATAAATAAATAAATAAATAAATAAATAAATATATTTACAATTTATGTCCAATATAAAAAATAGAAATATATAAAAATGAAGCAGCGAAAATTTTAACCAAAATTAAGAAGATAAAATACTGAAGAATAATTTTCAAAAAATTACTTTTTGAAACACATTTTGACAAATCGCATGTTTGATTATTGTATCTGAGGATGTGGTCAGATTGACCTCGAAACTAGTTATACATTAAATACAGTTTGTGAGAATATAATAAGACACTTTTCTTTTCCAAGTTAAACCATTTAAGATGACTTCTCAAATGGGTGAAATAGCAGAGAATTTAATTTTTCATATGATTAACCGTTACTTAAGAAAAACTACTAAAATTAAGTTTGTATCCAATTAAAAAATAAATAATTTTCACTAAAAATATTAATTTAATTTATATTTATTTATTTTTGCTTGGAATCAAAATTAATGTTAGCACCATTTTTCTAAGTAGCAATTAATTTGAAATATTTTTTAAAACAGGTTTCCTATACAATTTCTGATTTTTAAGAAGGGCGTAAGTCATATTTGGTCCCATATAATTTACGCCCTTTCTGCATATACTGATTCAAATATTCAGTGCGGTTTTCTACTTTGGATCCCCTAGATATAATATCTAAAGTTTCAGATTAACGTATTGCAAAGTGTTCGAGAAGAATGTATCACGCCACAGATCCCAGGCACTCCTTATCTTCCTATATCTATAAATGGACGAAAACATAAAAATTCAATAAACACAAGGTGTTTCGAAATTCGCGCATACGCAGAGTAGTCTGACAGTATATAATACAAAGAAAACTGAATAGAAAATTCGTTTACGATTATTCGTTTAGACAAATACTTTTCTAGTTATCATGATTTTAAATTATTTAAAAACAGGTTAATCAAGTAGGCAAAAGTAATCAATGACAAATATTTAGAAACAAAACTACTTATTCTTTAAAGTAACAGGTCATTTTGTGTTTTCTTTATTTTCCGGTCGTAACAATTCAAATTGTGTAGAATGACCGGTAATTATTCTAATAGAGAATATTATGATTTGCTGATAGCATTAGGAGCTTGTAATAATCGAGCAGGGCAAGCGACGCATTTATAAGCTGAGTGATATCCTCATAGGCGACTGCCAGCACGTTTAGGAGATTGGAGGACCGAATTTTGTTTAAAGGAAGTGTTGCGGTACCAGTACGTATAAATGCTGGTCGTCAGCGCCTCGACGATGACGAAGCCCTTGATATAAGAAACAATCCCTCAAGAAGCGTTGATAGACCTTCAGCATCCATATCACTACATGAGGGTGCAATACTTGCTAGACAACGATTATCCAATTCGACGTAGGTTTTGCGAATGTTATCTTGGTAACAATCAAGAACAAAACATTTTCAACATTCCATTCTTTGGACGGACGTGTAACGCAATGGTATCTTCGATGCTCACAACGAACATGTTTGGAATACCGAAAATCCACGGATTACAATCTATCAACAACGCTTCATGTATGAGGTGGATGGTTAAATAATCGACTGGTAAGATACCTATTTAGGCGGTTTAAACCTATTACTTTATTCTCATCAATTCCATTACCTCTTTTCAGTTTATTCACATTTTGCCAAGCCAATTAAACGCATTTCCTATAAGAGGATTTTCAGGGATTTCTAGACGATTTACCTGTGAATATGCATCAAAATATGATTTGTATGCATGATGGAGCTCCGCTCCTGAACCTGATGGCAGCATTTTCGCCCCCCTGAATATGAATCAAATATTGATAAATTAATTATTCTCAATTAATATAAATTTTACACTACTTGTTGATTTTTCCCTAACTAAAACTAACTACCATGCATTTTACATTTGATCTTTGTGGTTTGTTATGTTATAAAGCTAGAAATATATTAAAACGCCTTTTTAAAAAAAACATTATTTATTTTTGAAATAAAACGAGACGTATAGTTAAAAGACGCGTATGACCCTGCATGAACTTGTAGGTATATATGTAGTTACTTGTTTAAAATAGGAACTGCAAGACATAACATTGCACGGGCATGTTTCCGCGTGTTACTATATAAAGAGTCATCTAAGTGCAATTGTGTTATTATTGCAAATGCGTCGGTGCCGGTGATAACATATCCTTGAGGTAAGTTTATAAATATTAAAAATATTTAACAGTTTAGTTCGGGATAGTGACTTTTGTGTGTTTTGTCAATTTCTAAAGGTAAATACTTCTGAAAATATCTATATTAAGTGGTAAAGGATTATTTTCAAAAATATTTTCCACAATACGTACTTATACATTTTTAAATAGTTTCTGTATATTTGTTATGACGGATTTTTATTAATTTATTTGGGGATTACGCCGCGAAAAAAAGATAAACAAAAAATCTATCATAAAAATTCAAACATTTTAGATAGGTATCTGTTTTAAATATTTAGTTTTTATATGTTCGTTGTGGTGGTTCGCAATTTGTCCATTTTGTTAGGATCCACCACACCCAAACAAAAATCTTTAAAAAAATCCTACTAATTAATAAATTATAATTTTGTGTAGTAATAAGCCAATGATTCTGATTCTGATTGACACGAAATAAAAATCCAAGAAAGATTTTTAGGTTTCTTACCTGTGGAAAGATCTACAGGAAGACAACTACATGAAATTATAATTGAAGAGCTTCATGAAATGGAACTTGATGTGCAAGATAAAAGAGGGCAGGGATATGAAAACGGGGCTAACATGAGGAGCAACAATGCAGGAGTGCAATCTAGAATTAGTAATTTAAATCCACGAACATTCTACGTTCCGTGTAATAGCCACTCGCTCAATCTAGTGGTAAATAATATGGCGAAAGCATCCTTGGAAGCTGCAAATTTTTTTTAATATGGTCCAAAAATATATTTATTTTTTTCTTCTACTTTTCGATGGGCAATATTTTTAAAACATGTCCAAGAATTAACATTAAAACCTTTGAGTGACACTCGATGGGAAAGTAGGATAAAAGCTTTAATGCCCTTAAAATTTCAACTTGATACGACGTTTTGCTAAGCATTTATGAAAACCGAGACATCGATATCTCAATAAGAGATGAAACCTCGGGTTTACTAAGTTGCATTAAACGATTAAAATTTTTATGTTCAATAGGCATATGGTATAACATTTTAAACTGTATTAATCTCATAAGCAAGCTCATGCAAACAAAAGATTTTGATTTGAAAACACACTTGATCTTCTAGAGAACTGCAAAAATTTCTTTAATAATCTTCGATCAGATAAGTCTTTCAATGAAATTATTGTTGACGCAAGAGAATTGGCTGATGAAATTAACATTGAAGCCAATTTTGAATCAAAAACGCAGCGACACCACGTAAGAAAAAAAAATAACAACTTTTCATATGAGGCAAAGGACGAACCAATCGAAAATCCCAGAGAAAAATACAAAATAGAATTTTTATTCTATACTATTGATCAAGCATTAAACGCACTAGATAGTCGATTTGAACAATTGAATCACCATAGTAACCAATCTATATAATATATGATTTGAAAACCATACCTAAAGAGACAATCTCATAAAGATTTGCAGATTTGGAAAATATTTTGTCTGATGGTGAATCAGCTGACATTAACGGTCTAGAATTAGTAGAGGAAATTTCTGCAGTTTGTGTAATTTTGGGCAAAAAGAAAGTCCAAGTGATGTTCTTAAAATAATAACAATGCTAAATTTTGCTCCAAATCTTAGTATTGCCTTAAGAATACTACTGACTATTCCAATATCAGTAGCAAGTGGAGAAAGAAGTTTTTCCAAATTAAAATTAAGCAAAACCATTTTACGCTCAACTACTACGCAAAATCGACTAAAGGTCTTGGCCATTTTAGCAATTGAACATGAAATTGCTGATCAAATAAACTTAAAAGAAGTAATAAAAAAATTTGCAGAATTAAAAGTGAGAAAAAAATATTCTTCTGATTATAACTCAAACAAACAATGTATTACTGTGGTTCTATGTATCTACCTTTTGTTTTCTACTTAGGTTTTAGATATGTGAGAAAAAAATCTAAATCGTAATAGTGGTAAAATTGTACCCTGTATGTTTAAAACTAAGTAAATGTTTTTAAAATATAACAACTAGGTGTCTATAGGTACTGCAACTTTATTTTATTTTAATTTATACTGTTTTATACCAAATGTTAAGTTTTAATACTTGTTTCTTTTTAAATATACGTTTTTATTGCAAATTAAAACCATCTTGTATTAAGAAAAAAATAACTTTAAAAGGGGCGGCAATTTGTTTTTTGTCCGGGACGGCGTAAACGCCAGAGCGATCCCTGCAGTGGCTATCTTAAATGGCACATGCCACATCTTGATGGTGGTAAGGAAGGAAAGCGGTGCAAAAATGCCAAATGGAACAAAAAAACGCATTTTTTTTGTGATAAGTGTAACGTTCATATATGTATAAAAAAAAGAAAGAAACTGTTTTGTTTTGTATCACAGAAAATAATTAACGCTAATTTACATCTAGTAAAACTTTTTGTACACAATTATGCACAAGTTTTTTTTTCCAAAAAATAAACAAAAAAATTATAAAATTTACTAACTATAGCCTTTATAGTAACACATTAGTCAATTATTTACACAGAAAAAAATTTTTGTTACTCCATTTAAAAAATCAGGTTTCAAGGGGTTAAATGAATTGCGAGAGCGCATATATTAGGCAGTGCAGAAAATAACACCGGAGATAATAAGAAACTCTGTTCGAGCAATGCAACAATGTGCATGTTTGGCAGTAGACGGCGGACAATTTTAACAAATGTTGTAATTATTTTAGTTTTAACTAGTTGAATCATTCATTTTAAATGAAAAATAAAGACAGTTTTTCGCCTGTTTTCAAAAATTTTAACCAAAAAAGTATTCGTCTAAACGAAAAATTGTAAATGAACTTTCTATTTAGTTTTATTTGTATATTGTCAGACTACCGTCCATATGCCTGAATTTCGAAACAGTAGTAAGTATAAACAAAATGAATATTTTTAAGGAAAATTATTTATTTGGCTCATATCAAATCGGATATGATGGGACATATTATCCATGACCGAATTTTTGTTTTCCTCTGAACTTTTTTTTATCGTTATGCCATATCATAATTCAAATTTCAGATGTTTAGACAAAGTTTCCATACCTTAGCCAGTAAGAGGTTTTGATCCTTCCTTGTATGTGCCCCCAGTATCCCATGTTCTGAACATGCCAGTACCTTTTAATATTGGCGCAGATTCTTCTAAAAAAAAATTATCTTGAGTAGTTTTGAGGCAATGAAAATATTGTTCGTGGTGAGTGGAGAAAAATTTTTTACTTCCAAAGTTATCTCCAATATTTCGTTTGGCTGTGGTACTCTGTTGCAAATTTTGGGTTAGAATTGGTATCCACGCTTCACGATATATATAAATCGACATAATATGGAATATATTGGTCAAACTAATACGTCAATCAACACGTTCTTTCAAGAACACAGATCTTTTATGCTTAATATAATAGTTCCTGAAACTAATTTTAAAAACAGTTAAAACTGAATGAATGATAACAAGATATTCGTTAGCACATAGTTACACGAATAAAAAATAATGTTAATAATAATTTACTTAACACTATTATAAGTAATAAGACTTATATGAGCATGTGTCTAATTAGAGTTTGGTAATGAGGAATAAATATGATGTTGGCGTTTGATTTTAAAATTTGTTGTTATTATTAGTAATTTTATTTCTTTACTTTCTTTGTCTAATGCGGGAAAATCGAATGTCAGATTTATTACCTAATTAAAACCTCTATTGCTTTTTTTTAATACAATTCATAAAGATAACTGATAGAAAGCAATCAATAGGTATTATATGCTAGAAGAACTATTATGCTGAGTCAAATGAATGGGAAAAGCTCTATGTAAAAGTGCACAGCAGTTTATTTTTATTGAGTTTTAAATTCATTTAAAATCTCTCTGAATTTGTATGTAATGTTTCAAATAAAATATATCGGGTGTCACTGAGATATGGTTACCCCCCCCCTTTTTTGTTTGAATTTTAACTTGGAAAAATGATATTATATACAGTCGTTACATAAATAAAAATATATTATTTGACCTAAAAAAAAAGTATTTATGGTTTCCGGTTTCAACGGAAACGATGGCAACTTTCCACCTTTTTTCACGACCTCTATATTTTTACATTTTTGGATAGAGCATTAAATTCTGAGTTCGGCAATGTAACATACTTAAGGTTTGGCTTTTATTTTTAGTTATTATTTGCAATACATTATGCAATGCAGAAAACGTAATAGGCTTGTAAAAATTTGAAATATACGTTTCTAATTAGTAGTAATAGTAGTAGCTACTTACTTTACTAGGCAAGTAGGCCACAATGGGCCCTTTTTACCTAGGGACCTACAGTTTGGCGTGGACTCCGAACCACGGTCCTCGACTGTCAACTAACCCACCGCCTGGGCCTGCCCGCGTGCACCGCTAACAGAGTGGTAAACCTCCTGGGTAGGTCTCTTTGACCCTCCACCGGGCTTGCCTCTCCGCCTGCATCAGGCTAGCGGCCTTCCCGGGATTGTCTGTTGACAGCCTATCGACTGTTAGATGAGCTATCGTTCATCCATCCAATTGCTGGACTCGATCAGTGTTGCTTAACTTCACTGATCGAATAGCGGAAATTAAACGGATGTCCATACCTCATCCCCCCTACGTTTCTAATTAAGTTCTATTGTTTCGTTAATAACTATATTTTTGTATTAAGTAAAAAGATATTAAGTACAAGGGCTTGAAATTAGTGAAGACTCAATTTATCTCCGAAGCAATAGATCGTAAAGGTCAAGTGGACGTTATTTACACTGACTTTTCCTAGGCGTTTGACAGATTGGACCATGGTATATTATTAACATAATTGGAAGACGTTGGACTTAGCATTTCTCTGATAAATTTATTCTATTCATATCTATTTCGCCGATCTCAATTTGTACAATATCATGATGTTGCATTTACTCAAACATCTGGAGTGCCGCAGGGTTCAGTACTCGGTCCATTGTTTTTTATATTATTCATTAATAACATTGTTGATAACCTAGATGTACATTATTTGCTATATGCTGATGATCTAAAATTATATGTCTGCATAAACTCTGATCTTGATTGCCTAAGACTCTAGCACAATCTTGACATTATTAATAACTGGTGCGTTAACAATCGTCTCCCTTTAAATGTTACCAAATGTATAGTCATGTCATTTTCACGGAAAACAAATCCATTTATATTTGACTACAGTTTGGACAATACCACCCTAGAGAGATCCGAGTTTATTAAAGACCTTGGCATTATATTCGATTCCAAACTAACTTTTTCTAAACATATTGAGGAATGTGTATCTGGAGAATTCAAAAGTTTAGGTTTTGTTTTGTGCAACAGCGAAGATTTTAAGAAATTGTCTACGCATGTTGTTTGTTAGTTTTGTTAGGTCCAAGCTAGAATATGCTTCTATTGTTTGGAATCTGAGTTACAATATTTACATAACTGCACTGGAAAAAGTACAACGAAGATTTTTTAAATCTGCAATTTTCATTTTGGAGGGTACATATCCTGTTAGAGGAACAACTCAAGAATTATTTTTAAATAAATTTGATATGAGCAGTCTAATTAGGAGACAAGTGATGCACTCAGTAATTTTTTTGTACAAAATAATTAATAATGTGATTGACTGTCCCCCTATTACCTCACTTATTAAATACAGAACTCCCAGATTAAGTGCAAGGACAAATAATATAGTTATGTTTCCTACCTCTCGTACAAACATTTTAATTGCATCTCCTATGTATCAAATGAGCTTAAATTGTAGTAATATCTTTTGTGTGATTGTGTGATATTTTATTTTAATTTATATTATTCTGTTTGTATACCGTTATATAGTTGTTATATGTTGTGATAACTATTGTATTTTTATATATTTTCATACGCTATTGTTCACTATTTTGGATTTTTTGTATTTATCTGTTTTATTTATCCTGTAACTGGGTTTTATCACTCGTTGGATAAATTATTGTAAATAAATAAATAAATAAATAAATAAATTTATTCCCCTGACGTAATGAAACAATGTGATGAACTTGTTAAAAGGACACGTTTATGCAGTAACGTTAATGAACAATTATTGTAAATAAATTGCTGTCTTTTGTTTTGACTACTTGTTTTTACTATTACTAATATAAATTTTAAGTGAATTTTGAAAAGCTCATGTTAACACTCATTTTATTTGTTCAAGAAATAATAAAAAAATATCAGAATGTGGGAAAAATTGAAAAAGGTTTGACATTCTTGAGGTTATTAGATAAAGAATTCAATACTCAATGTAATACATAAAATCGAATCTAGGTTTACATGTAAAATATCAGAATTGTTTGTATGTAATTTTAAATCGCATAACACAAAAAATATTTCATAGAAACAGAAAAAATTTCAAGCTATTGTATTTAACATTGTACATACTACAATAGTGTAGTCATTAAAGAAACAATAGAACTTCATTTGAAAGGTATATTTAAAATTTTTATAACCCTACTGCGTTTTCAGTATTTAATAATATATCGCTAATAATAACGAAAAGCAAAAGCCAAACACTCAAATATGTCACATTGCCGAATGGCATGATGATAGAAATTAGAAAGTTGCTATCGTTTCCGTTGAAACCGGAATTCTTTTTAATAAAATGCATTCAACAAAGTGAAATTAAACACATGTTCATAAAACAGAATGATCACTATAAGGCGATAAAACAGGCATTTTTTTTCAAAAAATATCCTATGTATATAAGGGTGTCCCAGCCTCGCGTCGGACAAATGTCCTGGCTCTCTTATAAGAGATATCGAAAAATTTCAAAAACGGGGTGATAGAGGGCGCAAAGGTGCATAGTTTAAAAATATTTTGAAATATACAGGTTAATCCATTTAGGCGAGACGACATAAACTTGTTTTTTTAAATGGAATACTAGGTATATTATTACATATTTGAATTCTCCTTTTAAAGAAGACTCAAACGATATGCCACTTGATGGGTCTGCGATGGATCGGTACCATGATATGGGTGAGTTTGTACCAAAAACATGCCAACTTTGTGAGCTCACTGTGACGTAATGGAAGAACATTTTGAGATCTAGATTGTGTCAAAAATTGTCAAAGACCCTGTAGTTTACGCTACTGTCATCGGATTTAACGAAATCGGTCATTTTATACCGGGTGAGTCAGGAAGCGCCAAAATCATTTTTTTCTCATTTTTTTTTCAAATGGAACGCCCTGTATATTATGACACCAAAGGAAAGCCCTTTGAAAGAGCTTTCCACTGATATAAAGGTTCAAGGGTCTATCTATCATGGGTGCCAAGAATTTGATGGCAAAGTAGCACAATTCGAGGTTTATTAAAAAATTACGCTCAATTTTCAATTGTTTTGTGAATTTTCGCTGAAACGGCTCTTTTCAGTAAGACAATTTCAAAAATAATGATATCAACTTATCTGCACTATGATAGTTCTCTGCAGACAAAAAAAAAATCAAGAAAAAGAGGAAACGAAAACTTTATTTGGAAAGAAACTGGGTGGAAGCACTAAAAATTAAACTAAATGTTCAAAAATGTTCCCATTCTCCCTGATACACAGCCGTAAACGATTTTCAGTTGTTCTTCGAACATCAGCTAGTGTAGCTATTGAAACATTGCGAAATGTTGCACCAATTCTTTCCTGCATATCCTCCCTGGTTGTGGGCCTCATCCTGTAGACCTCCTGCTTCACATAACCCCATAGGAAAAAATCCAAAGGAGTCTGGAGACCGTGCCGGCCATCTTATGAGTCCTCCACGACCAATCCATTGTTCCCCTCTCCAATGGCTATGTGGGAGCGCACCGTCGTGCTGGAACCACATGTTCTCTCTGACGTCTTCATCTACATCTTGAAGCAGCCCCTCTAAATTCAAACACAAGAAATTGTGATATCTTCGGCCATTTAATGCCCCATCCTCAAAAAACCACGGTCCAATGACATGGTTGTCTATTATACCACCCCATACATTAATTGACCATCGATTTTGCTGATTCACTTGCCTGACCCAGTGCGGGTTTTTAGTCGCATAATAATGCATGTTATAGCGATTTACTGTCCCATTACTGCGAAAGGTAGCTTCATCAGTAAATAAAACCTTTGATTAAAATTGGGCATCTTCGTTAATTTTATTTAGCATTATATTGCAGAAATTAATACGATTTTGAAAATCTTCCCCCATAAAGGTCTTGGTGTAATTGAATGTGATAGGGGTGATATTTGTATTTATTGATGATACGATTTACAGAAATTTTACTTACATCGGTTTGTTGTTCAATTTCACGACAACTTATGTGAGGATTCTCTTGCACATGAAGCAAAACTGTCAATTCGTGTTCTTCATTATTTACAACCGTGTTCCTCAATTTTCTTTTGGTATAACACACATTACCAGTGTCCTCAAATCTTTCTTTTAAGTTTTTGAATGAGTTGGGATCAGGAGTTCGTCTCTCGGGGTATTTCATTCCATAAATCCTTGATGCCAATAAGCAATTCCTATCAGCTTCTCCCAAACAATATATCATATCAGTTAACTCTTGTTGGGTGAATTTCATTGTTACTCGTTCGTTTATACTAAGAAAAATATCAACACGAAATTTTACAACAATAAAGTAAACTATTGTCAAGACTGGTACTTTGATGACAGATACCTACTTGATTTTTTTGAATTTATTTCGATAAATTGAAAGTTAGAAGCAATTTGAAATTCTCTACAATTTTTCTTTATTTATTCTTTCGATGATAGTACGTGGAACAACAACTTCCCAAACTTAACAAAAATTTTACTATCTTTCATTGAATTGAAAATAAAAGTATTTTTTGGTCTTATTTTAGAAAAATGAATTACACCATTTTAAAGCTGAGAAAAAAAAAGTATTTTTCTGCACTGAAGTACGGTATTTTTCTCCAAGTATAAGAATAATTATTTTTGAAATTTTCTTACTGAAAAGCGCCGATTTCAGCGAAAATTCACAAAACAATTGAAAATTGAGCGTAATTTTTTAATAAACTTCGAATTGTGCCACTTTGCCATCAAATTCTTGGCACCCATGATAGATAGACCCTTAAACCTTTATATCAGTGGAAAGCTCTTTCAAAGGGCTTTCCTTTGGTGTCATAATATTGAAAAAAATGAGAAAAAGTAGTTTTGGCGTTTCCTGACTTATCCGGTATAAAAGGACCGATTTCGTTAGATCCGATAACAGTAGCGTAAACTACAGGGTGTTTGACAATTTTTGACACAATCTAGATCTCAAAATGTTCTTTCATTAGGTCACAGTGAGTTCACAAAGTTGGCATGTTTTTGGTACAAACTCACCCATATCATGGTACCGACCCATCGCAGACCCATCAAGTGGCATATCGTTTGAGTCTTCTTTAAAAGGAGAATTCAAATATGTAACAATATACCTAGTGTTCCATTTAAAAAAACATAAGTTTATGTCGTCACGCCTAAATGGATCGCCCTGTATATTTCAAAATATTTTTAAACAATGTACCTTTGCGCCCTCTATCACCCCGCTTTTGAAATTTTTCGATATCTCTTATAAGAGACCCAGGACATTTGGCCGACGCGAGGCTGGGACACCCTGTATGTGTGGTGTGGGATTATTTCGTTGGTGTAAAGTATATACCGTCAAAATGCATTGCTAATTTTCTTACCCTGTATAGAGAGAGTAAATATTTAAACATTCCAAAAACTATATAACATATTATTTTATTATGAATGAAGACACAGTTGTACCTGGAAAGTGACATAAACTGATCAGTTCCAGTGAAGCAATTATGTTATAACTTGTCGGTGTATTATGATATAATGGAACTCCGAGCAGAATGATTACCTGTAACATAAAATATAATTTATTCAGTATTTTCTAAACGATTCAGTTAATTAAGTTGGAGGTGCAGTAACTTGAACAAGTGTTTTCATGTTATATAAACATAATAAGTAGAAAAGTCAAATAATATTGTTAAAGCATAATTTTTTTTTAATATAATTGAAAACATAGTGTTAAAGTCAAGCTATGTGATAACTTAAATGTTATAACATAGTTTTATTATTTATTCTCGAGTTTTATACTACACACAATTGATTATGTACTTCTGATGCCGGCGTAAAACGAAACTAGTCCGATTTGTAAAATTAAAAGTTCCTCATATTTCTTCAAGTGGTTCGGAGCCTTTGATGATTTTGATGTGACTTGGTTTCCACAAAACACCGAAACACCATATATTGCACTCGAACGTTTCGCCAACCAATTTGGCATAATTTGAAGATGATAAAAACTAATCTTATGCTAACAATATATCATAGATACCTAAACTATTATTATGATTCTGTGAACCGTGACTCACTAACTATGGGATTTGCCTTCAGTCACTATTCATACCATTTTTACACTTTGTAATTTCAAATGCTGCTGTCTATTTGGTTAATTGGTAAGATTTTTAAAGATATATGTATGATAGTGGTTCATTTATCGGGAAATAAACTACGATTTTTAGGCAATCCAAATGACAAAATTGAAAGAAATGAAAAGTCGGGGATTTACGAAATTAGTTGTAAGAACTGTAATCAAACGTATGTTGGACAAACTAGGTGATCAGTTCTAACTAGATTCAAGGAACATATGGCTTATCTTAAATATGGTAGAGCAGATAAGTCTAGTGTTACCCAACATGCGGTTGAATAACCAAAAAAATAGATAATAACAATTTAAGATAAATTAAAATAGTTCATCAAACTTATGAAAGTAACAGTTTTTCAACAATACGGTACGTATTATATTATTTTTATTATTAGTATTGTTTTTCCATGTCCAACAATAAAGAATTAAAACAAAACTTTTATCGTCATGTAGTAACTTATTCGGAAAGTCATAAGTCCGCTATTTCTGAAAATAACTAACGTGCTAAATTTTTCTATTATACTGCAAAAACCGAACCTTAATTTTTTTTTTGTTTCAGAATTATTCAGAACAAAGTAGATTAAAATATAGTTAGCCACCCTATATTAAAAAGCAGCTAAATCTATAAATTTATCTTAAACTTTTTTCTATTTATAATAAGCCAAAACGAAAATTTTAAATCATAATGCAGATTTACCAGGCAAAAATACAGGAAAAAGTAATATTTGGTTTTTATTATTTCATTGTTTTAAGCCCTTCTAATAATTTAATTCTCTGTACTTCGAGTTTTCCTCAAAAACGGGAAAATTCACGTGTGCGTCCATTGTTCAAAAAGAGGAAAAAGGGTGATATAACGAATTATAGGCCCATCACTATTATTTGTAACTTTGGGAAAATTTTTGAAATTTTTCCTCACGATATACACTCACGTATCTCGCTTAATATCAATTAATGAAGTAGTTTTATAAAGGGTCAATCAGTAACTCACCTTATGTGCAAAATGCAATTTCCTTGATCGAAGACGTCAGATAGATACTATCTACACAGACTTTTCTACGTTAACTGATTTTATTACGCTGCTTTGATTTGTAATCTTGACAAATTTGGTCTCTCAAAGCCGTTACTTCTTTTAATACAGTCGTATCTAGGGAATTAACATCAAGTTGTTTAAGTACCGTGGTCATAAGTGGAATAGTTTCTTGCAATGGGGTGGCGTGCCACAGGGTCGATTCTCGGACCACTTTTCTTCGTAATGGTTATTAATGATATTTTCGAAAGTTTGGATAATAATGTCCACTTCCTCTTGTATGCAAGCAATCTAAAAATATACCGGTTTATTAATACTATTCTTGATTGTGAAATTCTGCAAAAACCCTTGGATAGTCTTAATTCCTGGTGCTCAACAACTATCTACCCCTCAATGCTAGCAAATATAACGTCATGTCATTTAGCTAGAAAAATAATCTGTATGTGTTTATTTTTATTTATTTATTTATATATTTTAATTACCGTAATAAAACCAATTACAGGGTAGGAAATACAGGTAGTTAATTAATTAGAAATTGTGAAATATTCTAACATCAATAACAAGAAATAATATTAGACAACAGATTTAATATAGAATATAAAAACAAGAGGGTTACATTACACAAAGAGGTATCTACATATATACATTTTAAAAGAACAATCATATTTATAACACTTTTCTTGTTCGTGTATATCACATACTAAATATTTGTTTAAATTTTTGATACGCTAGTATTAAATACGTCAGTGTGGTTCTGGATTGAGGAATATTTCTGACACATTGTGTGTGAACACGTAACGATTGACCATGTACGAGGTGTAGGTTGATTAAAAGTTTTAGGATGTGTAGAATTTGGATGAAGAACGTTTAAATTAAATTGGCTTAATATTCCTGAACAGTCGATTATTGAATTTAAAATTTTATATAATAAGATAACAGATTGAGCTAGCGTACGTTTACTGGGTCAATTACAATTTTGAGGATATCCAATAATTCAATAACAATTCGTGAGGATGTCCAGTAGTATGATTCACTTATTTTAAAGGACGTAAATTTTAAGAATTTTCGCTGTACACTTTCGTGCATTCGCACGTGGATTTCATATCCAGGATAACAGATAATGGATGCGTACTCCAAGTGAGAACGAACAAAAGCATAATATAGGGTCAATAATACATCCCTGGAGCAAAATTCTTTTATAGATTCCAATGATAAAACCCAAATTCTTATTAACTTTTGCAATGATTGTGTGGATGTGATTTTTAAAATTTAATTGTGGGTCAAAAATTACTCCTATATCTTTAAACGTCTTTGGGCACTAGTACACAGGTGTCTTTCAGGCTATAAGGAAAGATTATTGGATTCTGTTTTTGGGAGGATGATATAGCATTGCATTTGTTAATGTTCAAAGTCAACTTATTTGTTGTACACCAAGACTACGTTGTAAGTTAAGACAGTCATCTATGCTAGACATTGAACAGTATGTTTTCATATCGTCTGTATATAGTAAATATTTTATATCTAGGCTGGATGTGATATCATTCATGTACACGTTAAAGAAAAAGGTCCTAGAACTGACCCTTGTGATACACCTGATGTAACATTTCATTTTCTTGATTACCTTTGTGTTGTACAAACTGAACGTTTTTGTTTGGGTAACACTTAAATAAGGCGTCTGTGAGACCCATACCACAGCATAAAGAAAACAGCAAACTGACTCCCAGGCAGCACCTTTGAGTTATTGAAAATGAAAATTTGACCTTGACGATGCCACTTTGAGTTAGAAGTCAGGGCCGCATTAAAAAAAATTCTCCATAATTGCAACAAATTTTTTTTATTTTAATGACAGGATCGGATTTTATTATTGTATGGATATAATTACAGATATTATCAAATAAAATTAAATCAATCGACTCATATGGATTTGTTCTAAAATGTTTATTTAAAAACTGTAAATCGTACAGATATGTAGTGCCATATTTTCATTAATGGATAGGTATTTCAAGATGAGGATACTTTAAAAATTCGCTTTATTCAATAACATGTATTATAAAAAAGGAACAAACTTTAATAATCAGATTAATATTACTTTAGGCATAATTCATGAAAAATTAAAATTATTATAACCTTATAAGATTACATACACATGTCAGAGGTGGCGCCAAATAATCAGTTTATTTTTATTTATTTTCTTAAAATTTCTATTAATATTTTTTAATGAATAATATATTCTCACCCTTAAGTACAACCTCATGACAAATAATTTAGGAAATTGCGGACAGGGATGACTATATTGAAGTTGTTTACAAATTTCCATAAAACTGCTACAAATGTTGGATTTGATAAGAAAATCCTCAAAATTTTTTTGAAAAATAATTTCAACATTTGATATAAAATTAACAAATTTATCATGTGGATTATTCAAATTTCCAAAAATATCCCTCTGAGCATTCTCATAAGCTTTGAAAAAACAATACATAGATGAATCATTTAACTCTTTATGAGCATTGGAGTAGTTAATACAAACATCACAACCGTGAACCTTAAGAGTTTTTCTCAATAAATAACCACATATATCTCAAGAAATTTTTTTCCAAAATATCGCTAGATTGATAATCCAAATCAATATTATGTTCTGTGGGACATTCTTCGACAATTGATTTGTTTTCTATTACTCCTGACATATCATTCAATCTGAATAGTACCGGATCCAAATCAGCCTCACAATTTTCCGTCCCTGAATGAAGTAAATTTACGAATTGTAATTTTCGAAAAAAAAAACACTTGTAAAAAAACTTTTTTACAAGTGTAACTCTTATTTCCGCAATTTCTTGCAGCACATACATGTCCATATTTTGGTCTATTCATAATTATGTCATATCACACAATACACACGCAATTATTTAATTCAACACTCAACACACGTTTTTAATTATAAAATTATTTGGCACGCCTATGTACGTAAGTTCTCACCGATGCGCTAACCCAATACATACGAAATTTATCTCGCCTGCACTGGCGATTTTACAAGGTTCTAACCCAGAATAGAGGGATGCGCGATGATATGCGCGTAACGTTCCCGCCAATACGAATCAGTCTGCTGATTGTTTTCTTATGCTGTGCCCATACTATCAAGTTTTGAAACATTATGTTATGGTCTAATCTATCAAAGACCTTTGTAAAATCGGTATAAATTACGTCTACCTGGCCTTGGCGATCAAGTCTCTCCGAGATAAACTGTGAAATACAGAGAAGGTTCGAGGTTGTGAATCTACCCCACATAAATCAATGCTGATGAGGACTAATAACATTTTTCAACGAATTGAATAAACAAGTGTGCATAAATATTTCAAACATCTTTGCAAAATTAGATATGGTCACGATGGCGCTATAGTTGCAAATGTTTTGCTTGCAACCGTTTTTGGAAATCGGACAGAGACGTGCTACTTTCCATTTTGTGAGAAAAGAGGAAGATCTAAAAAATTAACGAAAAAATAAACTTAATTGGCTCTAGAAACACCGTGGCACAGTCTCTAATTAGAAATGCGTGGATATCATCGGGAGCCATTTTTAGCTCTATGCAGTTTAAAGCTGGTAAAACCTCGTTATTAGATACACCAGTAATAGATATTAAGTTCGCATTCTCAACAGTCGACATGAAACTTGGTGCCCTACTTGGTGCGTATGTACTTGCAAAAAGCTCACCAAATCCATCTGTGTTTAATTATAATATCGATAATGTTGTTTTACAAAGACCTGATATTATTAAAGACCTTGGCGTGTATTTTGATCCTAATCTTATAATTGGGCTCTTGCCTGTTATGTTTTCTATTTAAAAAAATAAATAAATAAATTATAAGTTCGAAATACGAAATTAGTGTTTTTTATTTCGTGTCGTTTTACAAAACTTACTTTTCAAAGTTGATTCTAGTTTCGCCTGTAGTTTTATTTAGTAAAAAATGAATTTTATCTAAAACAAAATAATTATGTTTGTTTTTGGCTATGACGAGTAAATTCGGCCACTGGCTAAGATCAAAGTGTAGTATAGTGTAGTAATGTTTAATACTTTTGACTTCTCAAACTCTAGTAATTAATCGAATATAACTCAGAGAATAAGAGTTACTACTTTATAAATAATAATTTTCATCGTTCATATCCTTTTACTTCTTCGTCATTGCAAAATCTTTATAATTTAAATAAAAAACTGATTTATGAACTGAAGTTTTGTAATAATTTATAAAATTAATTTATCAAGAGCGTTCTGCAGGATGTTGTAGGTATTTTAAAACTTTCTGTTAATATTGACACAATATCATCAATCAGTCATGGACTAATTACACTAATATTGTGAACAAAAGAAACTGTGTGCGTAATTTTATTTAAATCATTAGCCACCTTATTCTCAATGTGTGGAAATAAATATGATAAAAAGTGATATATGTAATTTGTAGACATTGCTTCTAAAAAAGAAAGATTCTTGAGTGAACCATGAAATATCCCACATGACGATGGTTGCTCAGGTGTTTTTGAATATACTCGAGTTTTAGAAAACTACGAATTTTGTACTTGTTACTGACAAATTCATTTATCATTTAATTGGCGCCTCCGCTAGAAATTTAAAAGAAATAAAAGCAATGAAAATAATTTATTGAACAATTTCAAATACTGATAATAATAAATAAATAGTCGTTATTTAGCATATAATGCATTTACCGCATAGACATAAGATTTAAATGTACAATACTATAAAGTAGTTAATTATTACAGAACAAATATTTACAAATTAAATATGTTAAAATAATTTGCTTCTTTTTTATAACAGGGTAGAGCATTAAACAAGCGAACAACTTCAAAAAAATATTGCGCCTTGTAAACATGTTTTCTTCACATATGTATTCAGTATTGAAATTATTCTTTGTTCTAATATTTCGCATGTGAAATTCATAACGTAAATGTAAATATTTTGGTACATTTCCTTTAATTATTTTATAAATTAAAATGATATTTGACTTTTAAATATTCTGTTCACACAATTTAACGCACACATATTTTTGATTGGTGTGTGCATATTGCAGTTTAGTATTAACCTCATACACTTGTTTTGTAACAATAACTGCAATCTGTTTAATTAATTTTTATTACATGCTAAAAAGATCACAGTAATTAAAGTGAGGGGTCGTGGTAAATAATTGTGATATATACAAGCAACTTACTCCAGTTTGACAAACTGACAGAAACCAATTTTCCTACCTTTTTACATAGGTACAGGGTGATCATTTTTAAGTTCTTCACTCGAATTCATTGCTTGATTTTTTCACTTAGGACAAATTTTCCAGAGTAATAGTTATGTACTTTTTTCTGAGGAAATTTGTTGTAACTAAAATTTATGGAATTACTTTAATTCCTGAAATAAATATTTTTTTTATATTTTTTTACTTGTTTTTCATAGATTGTTTTAACAGATATATTTGTGTTGTTTTAAATTAAACCCTTTCGCAACTCCTGGTACACATATGTACCCCAGTGAATGTTTTGAGGATACTAGATCAAATGTTAGCCATATAAAATGGTATTCATGTATACCAGTCAGTATATTATAAACACTCTTGGACGTAAATATCACATGTTAATTGAAAGCACCCTCTAAACTATTTCTAACTTAGTATTTTAGTGTGTGTGCTTATTTATTGTTTATTGATAAAATAACTCGTAAACAATTGTAAAAATTTGTACAAAACTGGGAATAGTTACTGATTATTATTTTCACTTAGGTAGGTGCTTCTCTATTACTCATTTGTTTGGTTTTTTACGTTTTTTAGCATGTGGTACACATAAGTACCTGCAGTATTTTTAGGTATACATAGTATATATGTATATCAGTTATTGTTATTACAGATACTACAGAATATGTCACGAATTCCCTTGACTAAAGCCGAGTTGGAAAAGTTGGTAGAGGAGTAGGACTCGGACTCTTTGTCTTTTTCTGAGTCTGGCGGGAGTAACGACGTATATGTTCCTTCTTCAGAGGAGGATGAATTGGGTAATGATGATGCAATTATGAATCACGAATCTGAACAATCAAGAGATGTAGATATGGACATTTTAGAAAATGAAAGCAACAAAAGTGATGAAAGGGATCATCCCTCAATAGAAAATGGTGACTCTGGTAACCATGATACTGCAAATCATAGTACGGCTGATAATGATGGGAATCGTAAGAATCCCAAATCACCTGTTATTATATAGTCAAAACCAGACAAAACCTTTGTTCCGAGGAAAACAATTCCTATCCAACGAACCTGTGACATTCCTGCAGACATTACGACTGATTTAACACCTATGGAGTTGTTTCACAAAATGTTCCCCCCATCCTTGTACTAACCAGCGTATTCAGCTCTATCAAATGTATAAGAAGAAAAGAAATCGAGTGAGAGAAACTGATAAAGGAGAAATTCAAGTTATAATTGGATGTATATCTTAATGTCCTACAACCATGTTCTCCGTATTAGCCATTATAGGTCCAACTATAAATCGTTAGGGAATACATCTGTCAATGATGCAATCGCAAGAGATAGATACATGCTGATCTCATCAAAAATGTATTTTGCTCCACCTGAAAAACCTGCAGACTGTTCAAAGACATATTATATCGATGATGTAGTCAATTGCTTGAAAGGTACCTTCAACAGATGTCGTCAAGATAGTAATTTCCAGAGCATTGATGAGTCTATGACTAAGTTCCACATTAAAACAGTATATGCCACTAAAACTAGTAAAACGTGGAATTAAAATGTGGCTCCAATGCGATGCAGCTGCTGGATACACATATAACTTTAATATTTACACTGGAAGAGAAACAGAACCAACAACTGGAACATTGGCTGGGCGTGTAATCAAGACTCTGGCATCTACAATTGATGTGCTACTATGTTTCGATCGATTCCTCACATCCGCCAATCTATTACAAACTCTAGATAATGCTTTGTCTCTGTCACTATTCATACTATGTTTACACTTTATGACAGAGCCTATCCCAAATAGCCCGCTGAACCGTGACAATAGTTTAGGTATAAATAGAGTAGATTGTTAGCATAAGTTTAGATTTAATCATATCCAGATGATGACAACTTGGTTGACGAAACGCGCGTCGAGTGCAGTATATAGTGTTTTGGTGTTTCGTGGAAAACTACGTCAATGTTATCTTCACATCAAAGGTTCCAACCCACTCCAGTAATCTTGTTTTTTAAACTGCAAATTATTTTATGTTCAAAGTAAGGAATGTAAATTTCATTAATTTTCCAACTAACGGCTTATCTTCACTGCTGTTCGTAATTTTCTTTATGCTATCATTATAATATTTATTAACATTTTCTTCTATATTATCTGAATATCCATCAAATTTAATTTAGTCTCTTTTTTTGAAGTTCACTAAATCTTTTATACTTCTTCACATTTTTTTTACTATCGTCCTTATTCAATGCAGGTTTTCTCATAAACGGTACCTCCTACAGCTTCATATCAAGACTACCTTTTTTACCTAACTTTATCCAGAGAATTATGATAAATTTTACGGCCTCCACCGCTTCGCACACCCTTGGTCTTTATACCATGTACCCCTTGTACCAAATTTCACTGTTATGTTCAAAATAGTGTTTGAAGCAAAAATTTAAAACTGGTTTTTGGGTGTCATCTTCATTTTCAGACACCTGTTGACTTGAACTTTTATTGTTACCTATATTCCCAAAAATGCTGTAGTTATACCCGGACATCCTGTATTTGTACTTTCTATTTTTGACATGTAAAAATACTTGCTCAAGTATTTTTAAAAACATAAATTGTAATAAATATCCCATGTGGTACTTTAAAGATGTTATGTTAGCTATAAAGAGAAATAATCACCATAGAAGAATGTACTATAAATATAAAGTGGGCAGTTCTCAAGTTTTATTTGACTTTAATAACAAAATTCATTCTCAAAAATTACATTTATAAATGTTAATTTTTATACTTTTAGGTGACACTGGAATTGCCGAACCCACAGGCGTAAAAGCCATGATGAAATTATTGCAAAGTACAGGCCAGGTGAGCTTTCCTTTTTTTTTTTATTAAATATATTCTTTGTACGTTTTCAAAACATACACCCACAATACATAATTTCATAACAACTGACACTACAAATATGAAGTTATAATTAAATATTTCCCTGTTGGAAACTGTAACTTTATACAGTGCGCAAATTCGATAAAAAATTATTTATTTATTTATTGAAGAAAATTAATACATACGAACCCGAAAACAGTATTCACATAATGGTTAACAGAAATAAATAACATAATTAAATATGCTTGGAAATAATGTAAATTTCATTTAAATGTATTTCACATAATAATCCCAACTAACACCAAAGTGACGGGGATTGGCATCGGAACTTTAATATAGTATGCATTACATAACTGTCACGAAATTTGAGACTAGTGTATGCACGTGTATGTTTCTATGTGCTCATATGAAATGAATGGAATATAGATCGGATCGGCTAGCTCTACCAACTTAAAAATGAGGGTCGTAAAGTACGTGGAAACTTTGAAGTAACCTTAGTAGACGTCAATTTAAAGCTACTAAGAAAATGACATGATTCGTCGCATTGGCTACTTTAAACATAACTACATAGTGAAATTGTTGTAGTTCCCGTCACCATTTGTCAAGTAGCAGCAGTAATGTTAGACGCATCTGCTACTTTATGGTAAATATAACTTTGAAGGGAACTAATTTTGACTTTTGTCACCCCTATTAAGTGACCAATACTTTGTTGACAGATATACCACTATAAAGTTACTCGAACTAAATTCACGATTTTCTATTATTGAATGATCACGCCATATTGACGTATATAAACATATAATTCTGAAAACCATTTTTTTTGTTAAATTCGGTCATTTGCAAACATGTTTTATAAATATAGTATTATTACTTCATAATACATAAAACAAAAAAATGTGTATTCCATCAAAAATTTTGCATTTTCGATTGTAGATATAATTTTTTTACAACTTTTTTTTCTTTTTTATTGAAGTATCATGGTAACATTTTACAGAAAATAAGTAGTCGTTTTAATTTCAACACAGTGAGTGAAAAAACATAATGGTTTATTACCTACATATATTTCATTTAATCGCTTTAACTTGGACATATTGACTTTAAACTTACAATCAATAAGTTGCTATTGCAGTACATTATATTTTGCTATTCGAACGACAAAGAGAGCAAAATATAGTTTGTTCTCGTATCACTAAAAAGTTGTTCCAAAAGTTAGTCATTTCTACTACTTGGTTACGTTCAGTTTACGTAATAACCTAGTTGTCAACACGTAACAGGGAAAGTTCCGGAATAATAATTGTTACGTAATAACTATTCCCTATTTTGATAAATACTTAGTAGAAGGATCATTCCTATTTCGTAACAGTCGTTAGTTGCGAAAACATGTTCCACTGATGTGGAACGTATTACGTAGAGACGACTAAATGTAATGCTTGGGATATTACTAATAGGTGTTGGATTTAGAAAATGTGATTTTAAAATATTATAGAAGGTTCTTAGAGAATTAGAAAAAATATCATCAGATATGGTTTGTGACAAAATGTTGACAAAGTATTGGTAGCACGTTATAGGGGGAGAATTTAGATCTGTCTATAAAACATACATATTTGGCGAGTGTTTTGCTATTAACGATATATATTCAGTTAGATTATTAACTGCTTTAAAGATAAACTTCATATCAGTAATCAGCCTCCTTACAAGGCCATTATACTGAGGATTCTACGGATTAAGTGATAAACATTATTTATTTGTAGAAACCATTTTTTATTTATATATGAAAAGAATTTATTTTGTACTTCTAGTTTTATTATATATACATCATACTGTGGGTTCCATATAGACGATACGAAATTTAAAACGCTGTTTACATAAGACATATAGAGCGTTTTATGAACTTGCAAGTTTTTAAACTCGTAACAGGTTCGGAAGAGAAAACGGAGTGTCTGATTGGCTTTCTTGGTAATGTTGCTTATATGTTGACTAAATAAAAATTTAAATCATACGTGATTCCTAAATCTCTCACTTCGGATACGGTGAGAAGATTATGATTTTAGAGTTTGTAGTTAGTGATTATCGTATTTATATTTCTATTAAATGTTATCTGGTAAATAGTATGTCAAGGTCGCATTGAGAAGTACTCTCTCGTTAGCGCTACATATGGAATGAAATATTTTCAAATCGTCAGCACATATTAAAACCCTGGAAAATTAAAAGCACCTGGAGATGTCATTAACACTGAATAGTAATGGTTCTAAATGTGACCCTTGAGGGACCCCTGAAGTAGCGCACATATGTATATGAGGATGTAAAATCTCCAATAATTACTACTTGAAAACGTACAAGTTAAACCATCTAAGTAGATGTCCATGCACACGGACCCCAGCAGGTTTCCTCGACAGGATTGTGCGATCAATTCTGTCAAAGGCCTTGCTGAAGTCAGTTAAATGACATCTACCTGAATTTTGTTATTCATGTTTTCCAGAAAGTACTCGTTGTAAATATATGAATTGGTTTCTACAGATCTTTTTTTCATAAATCCATGTTGTTCAATTATTAGAATGTTCTTTACATTCGCTATATAAGAAGTCAAATATACTTGATTCAAAGAGTTTTGCAATTATACAAAGTTTTGAAATAGGTCTGAAGTTGTCTACAATAGTTTTGTCACCAGATTTGAAAATAGGTACAATATGAGTTTTTTTCATGCTTTTGGGAAGTATTCCTCATTTAGAGATTTGTTAAATATTAGATATAGTGGCTCGGTTAAAGATACACTCATATAGCTTGGAGATAATGCGGTAGAGCTCCACCTTGCTCATACCATAAGTCACATGAAGGACGATTTGAATCTTCCTCGTTAAGATATAAATTTATTAATAAGTGAACTAGACCTTCACTTAATAATTGTAATTAGCATTCTCCAGTCAATGCGCCCTCATAAATAATAATAATAATAATCTGTTATGACTATTGGATACTGTGACACCACCATACCCCCTCGTATATATTTTATGTTATTTATTTAATTAGTTCCCTTTATGATAAGTTTTACGCTGCCGTGAAGCGACAGGTAATACTTAGTTAATTGGCCTTTTTCGTAATCGTCTAGTTTTAGTGGTAGGACCCAAATTTGTTGTGTTATTGTAACTTTTCAGAATCATTTATAAAGTTTGATATTACTTTTTCTTAATGAGATTTAATTTAATTAATAATTTATTAATTATTTTAACTTTAATCTACACGACACTGATATATAGATTAAAAATGAAAAGTATAAGTAAGATTTTACTTTATTTTTATTATTACTAATTTCCTTAGAATTCACTTTTGTACCTGAAAATAGAAACAAGCCAAGAAAACTCAAATAACGTTTTAACAGATTTATTTCTGCAAATAGACAACGGTCTGCAAGAAATGCATAGAACATTACCTAGTTAAATATGCAATGTAACAAAACTTTGTCACACGTAGTGGAAACTTCCGCTTTGTAATGTAAGTGTCATATGTAAAACCTTACATTTGTGTAAAATAGAAATTTCTGTTGTATGGGGTACTCGAACGCCATGCTTTGAACTGACACACGGGCATGATGCCGCGATACAGAGTACTCTAGAGACAAATAACGCTGCAAATATTCGATGACACAACTGTCTAATTTGTTAAGCTTGTCGTATGCATTCTGCCATCAAGGTATGGAGTGTAGAGAAGGAGAAACGTCTCCGTAATTTATTTATGGACTATTAAAATTTCAAATTAATTTTGATTTGTTTTCAATTATTCGTTTAAATTTCCCAGTTGTTCTAATTCCACATGTGTATTACAGTTATGATTTTCAGGTATGTCATTTATTACTGAAACAACCAAGCAAAATGTAAGCACTTTTATCTATACTATTTATTTTCCATATGTATTGTGTAATTTTATCATTTTATAGACACTAGACATACGTAGAGGGTGTCCCATAATATATATGTCGTACCCACTTCGTGAACTGGAACCAAATCATGTAATCACAATCTGGACACTTTTTTTATCCAGTTGATGAAATGGAAAGTCAATTTATCCACGTCATGAAATTATCTCATATCTGAACATAAAAATCATTAACTTCATGAATTGTATACTGTACTTTTGTACAGTTCGCATAACATCGTAAACAATTAATTAACTGGATATATATTATTATTCAGTCAATGATACCTGGTGTAAATAAATAAAAAGTACAATTTTTTTATTTTGTTATATTAGAGGAAAAAAAGACAAACAAAAATAACAAGAACAGAAATGTGACTAACAAACATATAAGATATACATTTTTATCTTACTTGTTAACGCAAGAAAGGCCCATATGGCAATTTGCATTTGTACAAGTACAAATGCGTTTGTATTTAAAATAATTATATTGTTTTGACATACATTGAAACTTGGACGGTTTGCACAAACATGCAGCCATTCGCTTTCCACTTGAAATAATGAGTGTGTCCCATGAGATCTAATTCCCACGAAATCTAATTCCCACGAAATTAAATTCCCACGATATCTAAATACCCCGAAATTATTTTCCCACGAGATCTAACGCATCACCCTGTATATCTGTTGCGTAGGTATTTAAAAACACCGATTTCAAATTCCAATGAGATCTAAAGAGTCCGAGAAGAAAGTTCCATGCGATCTAATTCCCACGAGATCTAATTTCAACCAGTTTACTTATCACCCTGTATATCTGTTCGGCTTTCCGATTAGACCAATTCAAAAGTCCCACGATATCTATAAGCCCGAAATAAAAATTCCATGAAATCTAATTCACATGAGATCTACCTACTTGCCACGCGTCCGCCTCCTCCACCATTACCATTACCCAACTATGGCAAACTTACAATTAATGTCGAACAACAAATACAGTTTGAACTTCAGTGTTAATGTCGCTATATCACTTCATGATATATTTGTCATAAATTGAACAGCTTGTTTCCCTTAAAAAACCTTATGTTCACCTTACAGTCCAATAACATCTCAATACATCTTTGCATGGTTTATAGTTTAAAAAATAAGCAAATTCTGTAATACTTTTAAAATCAATATGTTTTTATTTTCAAGTTATATTCCCGCATTATTTTTAAAACTGGTGTAGTGAGTCCGCTGCCTTACTTGTCCCTACGCTTCTGAATGCTGCACATGTAATGCCTTACTTCAGTATCTAAGGTAACGTCACATTTTTAGATCTCGTGGGAATTAGATCTCGTGGAACATATATACAGGGTGAAAATGGCATCGGAGTTTTATATATCGTGGGAATTAGATTTCGTAGGAATTAAATGTCATGGGAATGAGATCTCACGGGACTTTTTTATCGGTCAATATAAAACTCATTCGGAAACCCAAACAGATATACAGGGTGGTTATTAGAATTAGATATCATGGGAATTAGATGTCGAGGGAATTAGATCTCATGGGACGTCCCCGAAATAATGCCCACAAGGTTACAACAAACCACCATCTCAAGCGTGTTACGCAAAGTGGACAAATGCGGATTATCCAGTACATAAACTGGATTATACAGTACATGAACTGGATGATTACCATGTCTAGATGATGTAATATAAGACAATTTCATAAAATAGATTAAATAACTTTTCGATTTCATGAACTGCATAGTCCATATCGTGAAAAAACCTGTGGTTACACGATCTTTTCACGAAGTGGATGTCCATTTCACGAAATGGACAATTGTGCTAAGTGAGTGCGATATATACACTCATTTTGAAGCTAAATTTCTCAGCAACGGAGAAAGCTGGAAATCTTCTTTTAGTCTCGTTGAACAGCATAGTTGTATTGGATAGCAAAAAAAGTTGTGTATTTGAAGTATCAGGGCTTGTCGTCTAGAAGAGCGCTTAGCGTTTCTTAAAATCGCTGCTCCAAGTTTTCAACATTCCCTTCAGTTCTCAGTAATTGATTCTCCGGTATATTTTTTTTTTAGTGCTGTGTAGAATTCCGAATTCCTTACCACTGTTGTATGGATTGTCTACGGAGAGGGTTTATTCCAAAATTTATGTATATGTTACGGTGAATGTGAATAACTGGGTATTGTACATAATCACCGGAGAATATGCATAATTCCCAATATCTTGGGTTAATTTGAGAAATAATATTGTTTTTATTACTTTCTCCGGTCATTATGAAAAATCTCTAATGCCGGTTGTACAATGCGATAAATCCTTGTATGTTATTCAATGTACTCATTGGATAATGTAATAAATATGTTTTATTACCCGATGCCGAGCCCATTGCGCATACATTTTGTGATGTAACTAATTTTTCTTGCCCTAAAATGTTCATTTTTTTGTAATTTTGAATGTTATGAAAGTCACAGTTCAAGGTCAAGTGTCGAAAATTAAATTATAGGCAAGGTGAATTAAGAGGAATGATATAAATTTGAATTGTTATTGTAGGGTAAGGAACGCAGTGAAATCAATAATATACATGTTGTAAACTAATAAAAAAATTTTATATTTATATGCTACTTATTTTTTCCTATAATATTTGTGGCCTGTACATCTAGTAATTATATAGTCAAAATTCTCAGAATTACTTTTGCGCATATTATTATGATGTGCAATACTAGTGAAAATAGATGTGTTGTCGGGTATTGGATATTTTATTTGCTCATTACTAAATAGTTCTGATAATTTTTTTCGAGTATTAACCGAATTTGCATATTGGTTATAACATACTTATTATTATTTATCACATTATCTAAAGGAGCATGGGGATTTTTATAATCGCCGGTAAAAGTGAGGAAAACTTATTATTCTATCACATGCTTGGGAAGTATGCAAAATCAACGGTGAATGTGATAAAATTTTATTACAATTCATAAATTTATTACTTTCTCTAAAGTTGCCGGTGATTATTCATAATATTCGGTGATAATGTATATTTTCCGGATTTTCCCCTTTGACTTGATATATTCCGAAGTAGTATTACCAATATCGATATATTCCCTTATATCCTGTTTTATATCAAAATGTAATAAGGTATGATGTCTTTTCTGACATTTATTGTAGTTGATGCCTTGACAGTTAATATTTTTATAAATTCCCTTTAGACAATTAGTGCATCTATTATGCTTTTTTACCATATTGTACCTGATTTCATTCGCGATTTTCTCGGTAATTTTCAATACATATTCATAGTTCAAAAACTAATGTGATATAGTTTTTTTTCCGAGAATCTGATGCCGCCAAGAAAGAAACAATTGAACATTAAACAAAAAAAGTTATGGCCGAAAAACCGATTTTTCCAAAAAAATCAAAATGGTGAATATTTATATTTTTTGTTATAGATTATTGCTGAAACAAATTCCTTATACTCAGTTCTTTTATATCACTTCCAGTTTAGCCGGAAAGGGATTTTTCTTCCAAGAATTTTGAATCTCCAAATATATTTTGGTTGCATTCAACAGAACATTGGATTATCTATCAAAAATGCATGAACAACTTTTGTGATACCTCTAACCGTTTTGGAGATATTAGTAGCTCTTTGACTTTATCCTAATACCTACCATACAGCACTTACTTTCAGTAACATCGCAGTTAGCTGTGGTCTTGTGTTAGAATTAATACCATTATTAGGGCCAAATCGTAGTAGGCAGGTGTCAAACTAAGATAATTGAAAAATAGCTAACTGCGATGTAACTTAAATTGCATGACGTATGGTAGGTATAAGGATAAAGCCAAAGAGTTTTTAATATTTCGAAAACGATTAGAGATCACAAAACTGGTTTGTTTTTTTGATAGATAATTGAATGTTCTGTTGAATGCAACCAAAATGTATTGGGAAATTCAGAATTTTTGGAAGAGAAATTCATTTACGGCCAAACAGGAAGTGGTATAAAAAACTGAATATACGAAATTTCTTCCAATAATATCATATAACAAAAAATGTAATATTTTGATTTCTTTTTTTTTGAAGAAATCAGTTTTCCGGCAATAACTTTTTTTGTTTGAATTTAATTGTTTCTTTCTTGGCGACATCGAATTCTTCGGAAGAAACTGCATCACATTAGTTTTTGAACTACGAATTTCTTTTGAAAATTACCAAAAAAATTGCGAGTGACTTCTTAGCTGGGACAATTATTTAAAATAAATAAATGCGACATTTCTTAAAATTTAATTTCTTACAAAGAACAATAGCGTTTTTATCGTTACGATGGTAAAGGTAAATAAAAAAATTGTCGTGAAAAAATTAAGTTTTCAGTTTTGTTTTGTTGCTAGTAAACATTTTAAATTTAGTTCTAGAGTGTGTAATATTTGACAAGAGTGGAAATTCGCTTAAAAACTGAATTAAATGATTTATTGATGATAATTTTCCGACTCACGACGCCGAAGTGTAGCTGGATCAAATTTATTTGAAATTATGTATATGATTGTCGTGTCCCATTGTTGACCGGTGGACCCAATTACTTTAATGCTCTAGATGACTTGTTAGACCTTATTTTAAAATCTATTTAATAAATTGCCATGCATTAGCATAATTTGTTGATGAAATTTCTAATGAATGAATGACATCCGAAGCCTCACCTTTTAACGATAAGCGTATATAATGAAATTTTTGCACGTCTGATGTTGAACTATTTGAATGAATACTTGGCATAAATGTATAGCCACTGACTATAACAAACAACCGTCAAAATTTGGTAAGTTAATAGTTGACAATTTTATATCATTATGCTTGCTACCTTGTGTGTCGTAACAAGATTTTATTGTTAAATTTTCTTCAGTATCTGTATAATCATTGGTGAGGCGTTTGGCTAAAGCTTTATAATCAAAATATTTATCTCCGAGGATTTCTCATTCAAAAGTATGAGCCGAAGATATTGATGGAATATCTTCTTGCAACTCTATTAATGTTTGCACTTCACGAAAGGCTTCAAACTGATTTTCAAATTTATTTAGTCGCAGTTTTAACTGAATCAGATCAAGGTTACCTAGATTAGTATTGCCACAAAACGTTATGAAACGAGTTATATTGCCCTTAATTAGCGGCACGCTTATATAAAAGTAGTAATGTAATGTACTTATTTGTTTTATGTTCCGGAAGATTTCCAACGAGAATTTGTATAATTAATTTTCTTCAATAGATATTTATTGTATTTGTATAGTTATTTAGTTATTTATTCAATTCCAAAAAGTTACATGTTTTTTTCTTGTTATTTTTTTACTATTATCCCATAGTTACTAAATGTATTTTATTTATTTTTAAAACTAATTTGAATCAAATTCTGTAATCTAAAACAATAATAAAACGCTGCAACAAAAGCCTTCCGTTTTTAACATATTTTAATTGACCTTTGTCAACTTAAGTGACAAATTTTTAAATATATGCATTGCTATTTGCACATAAACGTTTGATAGTAATTTGATCATTGTATTAAACACATCGTTACATGTTGCGGTCTAGTTATTTGTCTTTTACATTAGGTCGACTTCCAAACAATGCAGCAGAAATTATATGTGACATAAATTGAGATTAATAAATAACATATCCAACAAAAGAGTTAAATAATTAGGATATTTGTATCATGCAAAGGAATCTAATTACTGTGTTTCTATTTTTCTGTATTCTTTTCTTGCTCTTCTGACCAAGATATTAGTATATTAAAAAAAAATAAAGAATTGTCAAGTAAAAAAATGAGAAAGATAGGTAAATAATATTGAATAATTTTGAAAAATAGAAAACTTTATTATCTTGAACAAACCTGATTATGATAGATTTAATTAAAATTAATTAATTATTATGCTATAAATAGCATAATCCGCATTTTCAGAATAAAATCCTAATCTACAGGGCGCTTTATCATTCTCTTGTACTGCACATTTCAAGCGCAAAATTACTGGGGTCTTTTATTTTGATCGAGGTTTTGATTGTCTACTAGATAAAAACGTAACTTAAATACACGAACATATGTAGTTACTGATTACCAGGGGGCGGAAAGTTTTCCATTTTTCAGAGCCGGCATTTATAAAACAAATTTAAATGTGAATAAACACACCGTATAAAAATTAATGTGGTATCTTTATTTATAATACTGTACAACTAGTATAATCAGTATCGAGGCTTAAAGGTGCAAGGTCTTTACGGATATCCAAGACTCTACCATGTAAAATTATAGGCAGCTTGGCAGCCTGTCCGGTGGTATCCCGACTTCAGTTATCTTAGCAACATGAAAGTGTGGGGTTCGTGGTGGTATTTGGTTTGAGTCTCGCATAAAACGCTCTTAACAATGGCGCAGTTACCACCGTTTGTGCATAAACTACACAAAATGGTTGAAAACTACGATAACTTAACAACAGATGATTCACATATTCTGTGTACTCCATGCAATCGACATTAAGTATCTCATACACACCGTGATTGTGAAAGATATTGCCGGTACAGTTACAAAAGACGATTTTTTGTTTTGGGCAATATTATAGAGGACGTACGAAATAAATTTTTGTGGGTGACAGTGGATGAAACAACTGACTTTCGGTGTAATAAGGTTGTTAATGTTTTACTAAGAATTTTGAGTGTTCAAAAGGCTTTGTCTCTATTAGACGGCAAAAGTCGAGCTATAAACAATAAACTAAAAAATATTTTACACAGGAACCTGGAATACAAGACAATGTGTAAAATCGTGAAAATTATCTGTGCGGTTTGTCAGTGCCTGCACTGCCTGCCCATGTGAACTATTTGGAATTTACACCATTATCCTCGGTAGATGTGGAACGTTCAAATAATAATTTATTGACCAGACAACAGAATAAATTTACATTATACAACTTTAAAAAAATCAGTAATTACACTAAAACAGATAGGTTGATAAATTAAATTAAATTTAAATAATAAATAATGCAAAATGAATGTGAAAATAAATATTACGTTAAACTGAAATATTTAAATATTATTTGTTATATTTGGTTTATTTAAGAATTAATTCAGATAAAACCTACACCTTCTTAATTATGTTATGTAATTTTTACATCCTTAAATATACGTACAGGGTAATCATTTTGCCTCACTCGATTTTATTGCTTTATTTTTTACCTAGGAAAAAAATTCAAAAACTGTACTTATGTATTTTTTCCGTGGAATTCAAATCCGAAAATAAAAAACAATTAAAAGTCAAATAAAAAGTGGACGAGCAATGAAAAATACGAAAATTAATATCCTGTATATTAATGCTGAAATGAACATATGATATATCAGTGACTATAAATACCTATCACATTCATATTTTTCACTTCCGGTTTAACAGGAAATTACTTAAACTTTATTATTTTAAGCCATACACCCTATATATTTAACTCAATAATATACTATCATTATCTTCCACAGTTAATAATATATTGGACTTTAAATTTAAATTAACATCAATATGTCTTTTAAAACAAGTTCATCTATGAAAACAAACACATTTAAATATTTCAGAATATTTCATTTATTTCAGAAACTAAAGTAATTCTGTATATTCTGTTTACAACAAATGTTCGAAAACATTACTATTTTGTGCAAACGGAGCCAAAGGCGTTTGATCAAATTAAAAATTCAACAAGAAATAGAATTAATAACCCAACTATTTTAAGCAGATGCAGAGAGAATTTGGCCAAAAGCCTTCACCACTGGTTGCAGCAAAATGATGTTTTCGAATAATTTCTGTGGTGTTTATGCTTATGTTGTTATTTGTTGTAATTAAAATCTATGGAATTACTTCTTGGAATAAATAAATTGTTTCAATGTTTTTATTTGTTTTCATAGATGACCTTGTTTTACATGACACGTGGTTTTTTAAATGTAAACTCCCAATATCTAATTAAATAAGAAAGTCAATGATAGTATATTATATATTTCTGAATTCAGAAAGCAATGTTCTTTATTTTCAGCTATATATATATACATTGTGTATCACATAAAATAAAAAAGTTGAATTAATTTCCGGTTAAACCGAAAGCGAAAAATATGAAGGTGATACGCTTTTATATTCAGTGGAATATTATATTGTTACGCCACTGGACTGTGTAGACTGGTTAGATGAGACTGGAACTGTACGCGAACGGCCGGGAATATTCTGGAATGCCCTAGACCGTGTGAATGGATGTATATCACACGGACACACAGTGGGCCGAGACTCAATCTTAAATTGAACGTGAACGAGTAAAGAAGAAATAAGAAAGAGACTTATATGGTAAGTGTTCAAGTGTGATTATAGTTAAGACAGTAATTAATCTATTGTTGTTAATTGTTAATTAGTAAATACAGTAGTGAGTAAGTGTTACCTAGACTTTCAATCAACGATTCTACGAGTATAGGTGTTTGTGTACGCGCACGATTCTACTGGGTGAACAGCCGCCAAGATGTGGACGCTTGGTGCCGCAAATATGAAGTTTGTGCGGCAAGTAAGGGGCCACATACAAGCTCTGGTAGATAATCTAGTATGTCGATTTGGCGTGCCCTTAGAATTGCATTCGGATCAAGGAAGAAACTTTGAATCAGGGGTGTTTCAGAAGATGTGTCGCTTACTGGAAATTCATAAGACAAGAACAACAGCCCTACATCCACAATCAGAGGGAATGGTGGAGAGATATAATAAAACCATGGAGGAGCACCTATCCAAAGTGGTTGACAAACATCAGAGAGATTGGGACCGTCACTTACCTCTTTTCCTTATGGCCTACAGGACCTCCATTCATGAAACAACAAAACAGACGCCGGCTCGCGTGATGTTTGACGTGAGATTAGACTGCCATGTGACTTGGTGTTTGGCACACCAGATGAGGAGCGACTTTCCATAAATGACTACGCTGATGAAGTTGGTGAACGGCTAAGAAACATTCATGAGCTGGTACGAGACCGAATTACCATAGCGAGTGATCGCATGAAGGCTCGTTATGATCTTAAGGCGAATTCAGGAGGGTTCCAGGCTGGAGATTTGGTTTGGCTATATAACCCACAACGAAAGAAAGGCAGGTTTCCGAAGCTTAACCCGCCCTGGGAAGGTCCTTACACTGTCGTCACCAGACTAAACGACGTTGTATATAGAATTTAGCAAAGTCCAAAATCCAAGATGAAGGTGGTGCATATAGAGAGACTAGCCAAGTATGCAGGGAACAATGAATTGTCTGATTGGAACGTTCAGACTTAAGGAGGGGGCAGTGTTACGCCACTGGACTGTATAGACTGGTTAGATGAGACTGGAATTATACGCGAACAGCTGGGAATATTCTGGAATGCCCTAGACCGTGTGAATGGATGTATAAATAAGACACACATCGGGCCGAGAGTCAATCTTAAATTGAACGTGAACGAGTAAAGAAGAAATAAGAAAGAGACTTATAAGTAACAGTAATTAATCTATTGTTGTTAATTACTAATTAGTAAATAAAGTAGTGAGTAAGTATTACCTGGACTTTCAATCAACGAATCTACGAGTATAGGTGTTTGTGTGGATAGCAAACACGTAACAGTATGTTTATTTTAGCGTTAATATACAGGGTGTTAATTTGTGTATATATCAGATTTTCGGCCATAACTTTATTATTTGAAGTTCATTTGTTTATTTCTTTTCGAATTTGAATTCCTCGGAAAAAAATACATAAGTACAGTGTTTGATTTTTTCCTAGGTGAAAAATAAAGATATGAAATCGAGTGAGGCACTTAAAATTATCACCCTGTACTTTGTATGCGATTCAACATAAAAAAGAACAAAATGAATATATCCGTAATGTAATTTAATTCAGACCTATTTTATGAAAACTTTTTAACCAACAAACATTTTTCTAACAAAGCACTTTTCAACAGCAGTGTACAATTTTCAACAGTAAATATTTGAATCATTTATTATTGCACTATACAGGATGTTTCATGACTGGCACTGGCTATACGCTAGTGAGGAGTATAGAACTCTGAGACGAATTCAGAATTACCTTTATTATATCCTTAATGCCTTTCGTTTCTGATATAGGTACAGCATATTTTTTATTTTTTGCCAAAATTTCGATCGGCTATATTTTTTGAATGACCACCGAATTGAATCAAATTTAATAGGCATATTCCACTATTTGAGGTCTTCATAATTCAGTACCACAAACGAAAAAAGTATCAGGACCGGTCAAAAAAAAATTTTTTTTTTGAAGACCTAATAATATTACCCTCTGTATACGGATTTTATTAATTTACAATACCAATTTTTAAAATATTTTAATAATGTACCTAAACTATGAAGTCAGTTTTCTGTTAGGTACATTTTTAATGCTTCGAGACTTAACAGCTAAGTTTCACAATAAATCCATTTCAAAAATCTCGTAAGCAAACAAACATTAAAAACGAAATTGAAATTTATTAGAACAAAAGAGTAACAATTATACTGAAGTGAAATAACCTAATATTTAGTTTAATTAACTAAAAAGAATTTGATCTAAAACAATTACACAAAATTAAGATAACACATCTAAAATGTAATGAACAAAAATTATAAAAAAAAACCGCTGCCTATTACTTGGGTATCAAAACTTCCTTACCGTAGTAAAACTCGACGTGTGGCGGAGTTTATAATAAAAATAATTTTTGACGTTTCAAAATTGTCAGATTTTTTTGTCGTTTCAAAAAAGTCGCATTATACCGTTTTAAAATAGTCACTTTGACGTTTCTAAAAAAAGTCACATTTTTTTACGGTTCAAAAAAAGTCACATTTTGACGTTTCAAAAAAGTCACATTGGTGGAATGTCACTAATATTTCTTTTAGACATTGGGACCGATTTTGCTCATCAACGAACTCAATCTCTTCCTTGATCTCTAGAATGTGTATACCAAATTTGAAAGCTTTATCTCAAAAACTGTAGCTGCTATCACCAACCACACAGACACACAGACAGAAAATTTTTTTCTGTCTGAAATTTTGTGTATCGTCATAATTCGTCGAGATTCGTCCAGAAATGCAATAAAAATTTTCAAAATTTTTTTCACGAATACGTAACTTCCTCACTTTAAGGGGTGAGGAAGTAAAATAACTACAACAAATATTCAAAATGCCTGCTTCCAACCTCAACACATTTTCTTGAATGTAACTGTAGATTATTTATGATCATGCGTGGATTATTTCTTAGTACAGTGCAATCCTGTTCTATGCGTTCTCTTAAATCCCCTCTGGTTGCAACTTCATAGTATACACTTTTTGTTGTAAATGGTACCGTAAGAAATAATCCACCGGAGTCAGATCTGGGGACCTTGCAGACTAGGAAACTGGACCATTATGACCAATCCACCTATTGGGATAATGGTCATTCAAATGTTGCGTCACCTCTCGTAAGCAGTGTGGGCCTGCACCATCATGTTGGTAATGAAGTCCTTGCCTTGTAATATTGTGGTAATGTATCTCGCAAAAAATTCAAATACATTTTGCCATTCAATGTACCCTCAAAGAAATGGGGTTCAATTAAATTGATATCTAATAGCCCACACCAAACATTTATAGAAAATTTGTATTGTGAATTTTTTTTGTGACATGCCGTGAAGATTTTCCTCTGCCCATAAGTGCAAATTTCTGCTATTATTAATACCGTCTCTAGTAAACTGAGACTCATCTGTAAACAAAACTCTAGAAATTGTTCTTCTATGATTTAGTACCCAACGATAAAATGCTCCTCAAGAAATTTCATCTCCTTCAAGGCTTTGAACGAGTTGTAAATGAAAAGGATACAAATATTCGTTTTTAAAGTTTTCCAAACTCTTACATTCCTAAAGCTACACCTACTTTTCGCGTATTAATTAAAGGATTTTTCACTATCTCTAAAATTAAATTTTCTTCATTTACCTCTTGTCTAACAGAACTTTCACGTCGTAATGAAGCTGAAGGAAATTTCCCATGTTGTTTTGTATGGTTACAAACAGAAGAAAATGTTGAATAGATTAAGATATGTTTAACTTTAAAAAGTACTTTCGGTGCTGTTTCAAACAATAACTAATATTTTTGACAGATACTCTGAATGTTATCTGTGGCAAATGTTTATCAAAGCTTACGAGATTTTTTAAATGGATTTATTGTGAAACTTAGCTGTTAATTCTCGAAATATTAAAAATGTGTCAAACAAACTTACTACATGGTTTAGATACATAATTAGAATATTTTAAAAATTGGTATTAAAAATTGCCATAATGAATTATGAAGACCTCTAATAATGGAACATATCTACTAATTTTGGCTCAATTCGGTGAAGCCATTCAAAAAATATGGCCGATGGAAATTTTGGAAAAAAATAGAAAATATGTTGCATATCAGAAACGAGGGGCATTAGGGATATAATAAAGGTCATTTTGAAATCATCTCAGGGTTCTGTACTCCTCACTAGCGTATGGCCAGTCACTCACGAAATACCCTGTATACACAATGTACACAAAACTTTTAGCTTAATCAGTTTATCTTGTTATAGTTCAAATTACTTTAATTCCTAAATGGATAAACGGATTAATCATATTATTCAGCAATAATTATTAAATATTAATTTATTTTGCAGATGACAACTTTAGAACCTTTACAATTAAATAATACAAGAAGGGCTAAACAAGATATTATCTTTTTTAATCGTGTTCCAAAAGTCGGGTCACAAACTTTAATGGAGCTATTACGAAGGTTAAGTGTTAGAAATGGATTTGGATTTCATCAAGACCGAGTGCAAAGGGTAGAAACGATAAGGTTGTCACCTGAAGATCAAGCTGCGTTATCTGCTTTAGTATCCAGTTACGAACCTCCAGGAGTTTACATTAAGCATGTTTGCTTTACCAATGTATCTGAGTAAGTATTACTTACTTCTTTTTTATTACCGTTGATAAATATGTTACCATTTTTAACTATTGGCTCAAAACACAAGTTTTAAATTGCATTCAAGATTCGATGACACTAAAATTGCTATTTAATCTTAATGTATGGATAACAGTGATAACACAGTTGTGACCAATAGCGTAGGGCGTAGACATTTAAAATTCATATACTTAAATTATTGTGTTACTCACATCTTTCGTATGCCAAATTTGTATCGCTTATAGTTTATTAGATTTTAATTTAAAAACTGTATAGTTTTTTGGAACACTCTGATGTACATGCCTGAAGAGTCCAATTTTAAAGAAAATATATTTTTTTTGGAAAAACGCATTTTTTGGGTTTTTTGAGACGAAGCACGGTAGGTAAGTGGGTAAAACGCTTATAGCTATTTAATTGGTACCGAAGATCGATAGTTCGATTCCATCCTGGAGCAAGTTATAAATTTTATTTGTAATATGTTTCGGGCTAAAATGGGAGAAGGAATTGTTGTGGTTTGGAATCCACAATAAAATGTTTCTCTTAACTAACATAAAATCCTAGGGTTTTCAGGGGTTATTTCGGTAACATGAGAGGCGGTTAAGAAAATGTTTTGAAGTTATTTGAATTTTGTTCACAGTTTACCGGTTTTGTTTTTGTTAAAATGGATCTCAAACAATTACTCGTTTGAAACAGTGCCCTAACATGGAAACTTATCACCAATACAATGTAGCTTTTCAGATAACCTTGTATATAAAGTATTATTGTAGTATGTTGATACTATTTTTTTTGTACCGGATTATTAAGTCCATTCTCAATATTCGTTAAAGTTCTATCAACAAAGAGTTCAGGATATTTGTTATTTACTAAAACCGCTTTGATAAATTTTTCCACATCATTTATTATCTGATCATTAGAAGAAATTATTTTTGCCCTATCACACAAACATTTTACAACACCGCTTTTGTCATTAATCGACTAGATAAATTTAATATTTAAATATCTATTAGTTATTTTTCTATATACACTAGTTTTAAACATTTTTTCGATTTTCTTAACCAAATCATCCAAGAAAAGGTAATTCATTATTATTATTTACTTTCAAAGTACACTGTGCACAGAAAGTTAAGAATATTGGAAAAATCACATTTGAATGCGTCCCTGAAATAATTTTGTTCCGTGTATATGCTTTTGCATGGTTTTTAGATGTCCAGAATAAAAAATGGTCTCTTTTTCATCGTATTTTTATTTTTATAATTTTCGAATAGCTACAGTTACAAGAGACAACATAAATTTGGCACCACCAAAATCATACCGTGAGACCTCCTCTATCTACACTGCACAAAATAATTCAAAATTTTGAGTAACATGGCTGTATATTTCCCCCCCTATCATCGACGATAACATTAAAATACTTGCCTATTGTGTAAGTAACGCCTGTTAATACCTCTTGCTGCTGTAGTTTTTTCTTCATATACATATATATACATATATATACATATATATATATATATATATATATATATATATATATATATATATATATATATATATATATATATATATATATATATATATACAGTCAAATGAGTTTTTTTACTGTGAATTACTTGAAGGTATGAATGAAATTTTAATATAGTTTCTAATTTATTAACATTTTTTCTGTTACATTTGTGTTAATCTAGATTCTTGCACAAATTTTAAAACGTTTTTGTAAAATTCTTTTAAAACAAATAAAAAAATGTTTACGTATTTTATTTAGATAACTTGTTAATTATTAATTAAATATGTTAATTCGTGTCTGTCTTGAATAATTATTATTTAATATTGATATGCGGTGTAAATAAAAATAATGACACATTTTCACATTGTTTATTAGCTGTAACACTTTGATATTCAGTTTTGCTTACAATAAGCTGCTTTTGTTTTTATGTGTTGCAAAGTCTTTACATACTTTCTTTCTAGAGAAATTTCATAGAAAAAAATTTAGAGGTACAAATCATACATCGTAAATTATTCTAGAGTTTTTAACCAATTCTTTAACTCAAAAAAAGGAATTAACTTACAAGAGAGGATTAGGAGATTAGGAAGTATTGATGATGTAAAAAAAATCAAGTAATATACTATGATAAAAATTGATGAATACCTGTAGAAATTGTACAATTTCTCTTATTAGTTTTGGAAATCATCGGGAAATGTACCAATTACTGACTAATGCTGTCGCCAACCTACAAATTTCACTGCTAAGTACTCTATCAAAGCTTCTAGAAAGGCTAAAATACAATATAATAGTAACATATTTAAATAAGTTGAATATCATAACACCCTACCAACATGGTTTCAGAGAACATATGTCAATAGAAACAGTTTCATATCACTTATTAAATTTCGTTTTTAAAGAACTCGATGACAGTAAATATGTCATGCTACTAATATTCGTTTTGTCTTGAGCTTTTGACACTGTTGATATTACATTCCTATGTAATTTTCTACAGGAATAAGAGGGAATATGTTAAAATAGATGCGGTCCTATTTAGAAAATAGGAAAATGCTTGTAAAATATGACAATGCTAAATCTTCTGTACAAAATATAGATCTAGGGGTGCCACAGGGTTCAGTGTTGAGACCTCTACTTTTTATAATATATATTAATGATCTCCCGCAACATTTACCAATTGGTTGTTACTATGCTTGCAGATGATACCTCAATATCTGTATCAGTGGCTACACCACAGGAACTTGTCTTAAGGTAAATCGCATGTACGATGAATTGAACGCAATAAATGGAGGCAAGACAATTTATTTAAATTTTCATATTCCATATAACCACTATCTACAAATTTCGAAATAGAAAATAAAATCTTTAGGAACACATTTAGATTGTCGATTAAGGTGGGGCAACCATATTGATTTTGTATGTGTCAAACTAAACTTTTATGCAAATTTCAAATGAAATCTAGCCTTAATAGGGAAGTACTGAGTACTAAATATATCTCTTTAGCATACATATAGTCATATGACAAACAATATAGTATCTTGGGAAATAGGTTGTGGCGTAAGTAGAGTATTGGTTTCTCAAAAAAGATTAATTAGGTCAATTTATAACAAAGTCTATGACTAGTTGCAGGGACTATAATAAAAGTGAACATACATATATAAACCTATATTTTTGTGGAAATGTGTGTTATATGTTTTTAAAAATAAAAACAATTTCGAAAAAGTTGGACACAGTTCCAAAACAAAGATATGGTAACAAATTATTGATACAGACTCACAGGACAAGTATGATAAAAAATCCCCTGACTACAACTTTATAAAAACGTTTGATACCTTGCCTCAAATATAAAATATATAAAAAAAATGTCTAGCTTCAAAAAGCAAACAAAATCATTTTTCCTGGAGAAGGCGTTCTACTCTGTACAAGAGTTTTCATCTACTTAAATAGAGAATACCCCTTATATTTTACTTTGCCTTTTATGTTTATTTTTATTTATTTTTATACATAAAAATCCGTTTGTATGCGAATGCTGTGTATATGTGTTTATGTACGTATTATATATTTTTATGTTATATTTTATTTATTATATCTTAATGTACTTAGAAATACTATGGGCTTGCAATCGTAGAAAACGATCAACATTTTATGTAGTACCTAGTTGTCGCGTTATGGTACATATTTCTCTGTATCGTTTCCAGAGCTTCCACACGGTTCCCTGTACAACCCCAAGCTGCTGGACAACATAACGTTGTGAATACCCTTCCTGGGCCTACTAACTGCAATCGTCGATAATTGTTGAGTGTTATTATTGTTTTGTTGAGCCATTCATTGCCTCTTTTAAATGTTATCAAGATGTCAAACTTGTCTAATATTATTTAACACCAAAATCGCTTACGAACTTAAACATTTATTCTTAAATTATTTTATTTTTTGTGGCATTCGAACATTCGAGGCTATAATTTGATTATAACAGAGAGCATTTGAGTAAACAAATTTTATTAATTAAATAATGGTGGTTCAATATACAACAAATATATTGAAAAGAGTGGCTACTTTAATTTTTTGAGTAGTGTAGATAATGAACTGAACTGAAATGAAAAAAATTGTATTCACTTTCGGTAAAATCTAACTTAATGTTCGTTTTGTTTTTGTATTTTTAATCGCCTCTCAAATCACCGAAGTAACCCCGGAAAATTCTAGAATTTTGTGTTGAGCAAAGACAGTATTGTGGAGTCCGAACCACATTTTGACCATTGACAATTCCCTTTCCCAGCTTAGTCCGAAACAAATTACAAATAAAATTTCTAACCTGCTCCAGGATGAAATCGAACCATTGACCCTGAATACCGAATAAATAAACCCATAAACGCTTTACTCACTAAGCTACCATCGACTGATATTTGTGGAAATGACATCAGTGTTATCAACGTAATTTTTTTTCCTCCGAGATATAAATTTACTCTCTATCAGACCGCAAAATTTTCCAATTTTTTTTAAATACTTTTATTTTGTATCTGCTTTTATAGAATTATCTGCGAATAGTTTTGTATATAACTCGCCTGCCTAACACGTGTTCGTACTGTTTTTTATTAATATCATTATGTATTTTGTTATCTATATTTTCTTATTAATATAGACAGACATATTTACTTTTCGTCCTATTTTAGTCTTAGATAGAATTTTTTTAATATGCAATTATGTTATTAGAAAGGATAAATAATTTTTGTTTATCATCATTTATTTCATATTAGATTTATTGTGTTTACAATCATTAATTTCTTAAATTTATTACCTGCTTCTTATGAGCTATAATTTAATACTTTCAAATGTTTTACCATTAACCATTATAACTGTTAGAATTTAGGTATTAAATTCCCTCTAACAAAGTTCCATCTTAGGTTCCTAAAAGCAATTTTGTTTTTTTTTTTTGTTTGGAATCTTAGGCTGCTAAAACGTTTTTTTTTTGACATTTCATTATTGGTTGTCAAAGTTTACAAAAAAATATTGAGGTTCATGATGAATAAATATAAATATATTTTTGATAATGTAAAATCGGCTTTTAACGAGTATTTGTACTAAGAATCTTTAATTTCATTAAGAATATTTTTATATTTTAACACTATGATAGTTTTGACAAAATGTAACCCCTTTTTTGAAATTAAGAATATATACATCATATTTTCTATTTTCATAACTGGGAATTCAATTTCATCGCATTTGAGATCTCAAGTAAACTTAATAATTATTTGATGGCTGTCATATAATATTTGTTTCAGGTTTGGCTTACCAGAACCCATATATATTAATTTAGTTAGAGACCCAATTGAACGTGTTATTTCTTGGTATTACTATGTTCGAGCACCTTGGTACTATGTGGAAAGAAAAATTGCGTTTCCAGATATACCATTACCGGATCCTAAATGGTTAAAAAAGGTTAGATAATTTAATATTAAATTACCTACATCAAATGCACTTAACTTTACCAAGAGAAATTGTTTATTTAAACTACTGTGACTTACATTCACCTACTGTATGTGAAAACGTATTATTTAGATTATTTTAACTTGATAAGAATGAAATTCATACAAATAAATACCTATTAAACTAAATAAAATTAATTTTACGATTAATTTAAAAAATTCAGTACAAATTAATAATTTCATACTGACTGAATAACCGTACCGAGGGAGGATTAAGCCCTTTTTTTAAAATCCGTCACTGTGTTTTGGTTACGAATATCAGTGAATCTGCATGAGATATGCAACCATCGGTGCTACAATGAACTGTTGTGGGTCCTCTCTTAACACAAATTGTATATTTCAGAAGATTCTCTGGGTGGCTTGTTTCATTCTTGATTTTTTAGACAGAATAAATTTTGTATTGTGGATTAAAATATTTATTATAGGTACGCTGACGGCTTTTCTTTTATTCAGAAAATACTTAGTTAGGGGATGATCAATTTCTTGGCTTTATTTATATTTGAGCTAGGGGAAAAATTCTAATACAGTGACCAATTCTGTTCCCAATTGAAAATCAACTGTAAATCTGAATTTGAAAACGTTTATGTTAATGGAGAGAAATATGCAAGTGTGAAACTATTTCTTTCTAAACATTATTTAAAAAAGATTGTAGTATACTAAAAACTTCCGGGACCATTTTCTCGAAAACTAAAAGAAATATCTGAATTCCGTAAGAGGCATTCACTAGAATAGTAACAAAACAAATTCGATTCAACTTCCGGTTTGACCGGACATTATTGTTCATTTTTGAATCAACACTCTGTATATTTCTATAAGAAATGAAATATTACTTGCAGTATATTCTCAAAGTGTCTGATTCAAAAATTAATACTAATTTCCGATCAAACTTGAAGTTGAATTGAATTTGTTTAATTACTATCTAAATCAGTCTGATGCATACTATAAAAAATCGTCCCAAAGTTATGGCGATTATTCACATAAAAGTTTCTTAGAATTCAATGTCATTTCACGTGCGCCTCTTTTCAAGGTTCCTGAGACCGAATAGTTTCTTTGCATCGTAACGACATCTGTACCTCAATTTGAAAAAAGGTCATTTTTACTGAAGTCATGTAGCGCTAGTGAATGTCTTTTACAGAATTCAGATATCTCATTTAGTTTTCGAGAAAATGGCCTTAAATTAGACACCTTATATTTTTGGGTGATAAAAATCAACCATATACGCTTTCTTTGCTGTTCAGTTGTTATCCTATTTCTATATTCGAATTCCCTGGGGGAAAAAATTAAAACCTCCATTTATTTCGTATTTAAAAATAAAACCAAGAAGTCAAGTGAGCCACCCAAAATGACCACCCTGTAAATACTCTAGAACGGAACTAGTAAATATTTAAATTTACGTTAATATATGCTAATTAAACTTTCCTTTATGTCTAGCATATTGCATTTACAGATTGCAATATTTCTTAGAATGGCAAATATCATTCTTTTGAACAATGATTGACAGAAGAGTTGTTAGTTTCATTTGACTTGGTTACATCAATAATAATCTCATTATTTTAAGTAATTTTATATTCTTTCCTGTTAGTTATATAAAAGGCTTGAAGTACTTAAATAATGTTGCTACATAGTACGCAGTAAAAGTACTTGTTGGAATTAAATTATAACATGCCTTTTAAATAATTGACTGATGTTAACCTAAATTACAACTCAAACAAGTTTAAATAAAATATTAAATGTAATAATGTTTAAAATTGTCTTTGAGATATTTTATTACATAATTATTAAAAATTGTATATCAAAAACCGTTTCGAGCTTAAGGTGATTAGTTTTGGTCAGTTTAATGAAAGGAATATTTATCAGTTATAGACGGAGAGCTGGCTACATAAAAAAGCAAGGTATAAGGTACATGAAATGTGAATAGCTAGAGAGGTTCCATTAACGCTCCCTAACACCGAGTGGCCAGTCTGCCAGCGCGATTAGGAAGATTAAGACGGGGGCGGACGGTCAAAGATGACAAATTTTACAATGAAAAAAATGGTAATGCTCATGGATAAAAATTATTGGGAAGCGAAGTATTTGTTGCTACGAAACGCGGAAAATTATTGGCAGACGATTTCGTGGAAGAGAAACGGCCGGCAGACTTCAACAAAGCAGAGTTATCTTTAGTGAGAAAAAAATGATAAGCCTCATAATTAAAATTTTTTGAGAATGATTGTTAAACTGTTGAGGAAGCTATGTTGCCAATGGCAGACGAAAAAATGGAAGACAACATCGGGGCAGACTGTATTGAAAAGCGCGGTCTCGAACGCGGTCTCGATCGCGCTTAACGAGTTAGTTCCGTACGATGCATTATAACGATTTATTATTTTGTTAATTATATTATGAGGACAATAAGTTAACAATTCCTATATTATACAAGTGCTAAAAGATATGTTTACCATTAAAATAATTTTTTTATTAACAAATAATATAAATAAATTGTAGACTTATTCTATTTCGCTGTTTGTGTCGGATTCATCGTACTGCATATCTTCTTCGCTTTCGCAATCGATGTCATGCTCAGATTGGATTTCGGTAACATCTGTTGAAAAACAAAATTAAAAATTAAAAATGGCTATTAACAAATATAAGAACGAAAGCGTGTGGAAATATTTGTACCTTCAGGCTGTTCTTGATCGATAATAACATCTTTAACGCTAGATGGTATCTGAGATCCATCGAACCATTGGAACTGGTATTTGGAGTCGACTATTATCCATCCGCAGTCTTCTGGCACCAAATTAGTCGGAATTTTCTTGTGAGCGTGGCTCCACAATCTGGCGATATACGTGGATCTTAAGAATTGTGGTCTAATTCAGCTGCACAAGGAGGTATCGATGAAGCAAAATTTTGTAGGTTTTTTTTTTGAAATGGTTCGTTGACGTTATTGACTTTGTAATTTTTAAAAAAAGCGCAAAACGAGCATTATCTACGGAATCAAGTGATTTCATCTTATAAAGTGAACAATCAAATTTTTCAATATTTCGAAATACAGTAAGTCTATCACAATCTTCATTGCTTAATTCAGTAAATGCGCGTTGAAATTGTTCGCTTAACAATAATAATTTTAAAGGACGCTGTTTTCCTTTTCTAAAAAAAGATGGATTGAAATCACATCCAGTGAATGCATGAAACCCTGATAAAGATTTACAAAATAATTCTCCGTGTCTATCATAAAGTGCTGACAAGTCAATTAGTACGCTGTTTGCATAAAATACCCGTTTGAATCCAAACTTTACTATTCTTTTTTAGCTTATCCATGTTGGCTAGCATTATAATAAGTATGTCCGTGTCGGAACATTTTATTATAATGTTAGTTTCCTCCGGAATATTGCACGCGTGAAAAACTATTTCGTATCAGCTTCTTCATGAGCTTATCATTTTTTTCTCACTAAAGATAACTCTGCTTTGTTGAAGTCTGCCGGCCATTTCTCTTCCACGAAATCGTCTTCCAATAATTTTCCGCGTTTCGTAGCAACAAATCCTTCACTTCCCAATATTTTTTATCCATGAGCGTTATCATTTTTTTCATTGTAAAATTTGTCATCTTTGACCGTCCGCCCCCGCCTTAATTTTCCTAATCGCGCTGGCAGACTGGCCACTCGGTGTTAGGGAGCGTTAATGGAACGTCTCTAGCTATTCACATTTCATGTACCTTATACCTTGCTTTTTTATGTAGCCAGCTCTTAGACTATTAATAAATGAGTGGTGACTTTCTAGTAATGGTAAGGATCAAGTCAGAAAGACGATGGAAATTTAAATTTTCCTGGTTTTCCGTAATATAAATGGCGAAGTAGAAAAAATTGGAAAAACTGTGTGGTCATTGTGCATTGTAAACCAGTCACTATTATTTAATTGTTCCGTTGAATGGTTTTGAAGATTTGTTAAGTTATACCTATTTAGAGGTCGGATATCGACGAGTCATGACGTCAAAAACAGAGTCAGCTCAAGAGAATATTTTCTATTATATACCAATTGAAACCAAATATTTTTAAACTATTACAGCAAACTAATATGTTTCAGTGGATTGCCTTGTAAGTGTATAGGTTCTAAAAATGGTTACTGGAAGTAGTAAAGTGAAAGTATATTGGCACTGGTAGACGAGTGGGTAAAGCGCGTATAGCTAAGAAAACATTCAAACTAGCAGTTTACAACAATATTTTTTTCATTGTACTGCACACTTATTCACAGTTCTTGCTCCGGTATTATTCCTTACAAGCGAAGTATTTGTTAAAAGTTGTCAGTTTTTTATAAAGACGGACCTAGATTTTGATTCTGATTTATGTAGTTTTATCAAGTAAAATAAGTGAAATATGCATACCAAGTATGAACCGATTATACAATTATGTGACGTCAAACTAATATGGTCCGTTGTTGTTATTGGAAATACGTTAACAGTAGACACGTACTTTGTGAAATATAGTGTGAAATGTTTTTTGTATCGATGTTCTATTTATCTTACAAATAAATTTCATAAAATTATGAATTGTCAGTTTTAACGGACACTATATAAAGGTTTTTCAATTCTTATTTTTGATTTTTAGGACTTTGAGAATTGCGTTCTCTCTGGTGACAGAGAATGTAGATACATAACAGGGGAGATCAGAGAAGGGATTGGAGATCACAGGCGTCAATCTATGTTTTTTTTTGCGGACATCACGCTGATTGCTTACCTTTTAATACAGATGGCGCTCTGGAACGGGCGAAGAGAGCTGTTGAACAACATTATGCTGTTGTTGGAGTATTAGAAGAATTAAATACTACCTTAACAGTTTTAGAAAATTATGTTCCACGATTTTTTGAAGGAGCTTCAGATATCTACTGGAGTAAGTACTAACTACGTTGCATTTTACTAAATGTATTATCTATTTTCAAATGTGTTTCAAAAACGTTTTTTGTCTATTTCTTTTTGTTGATTAATGTAGTTTTTTTACTAAAATATATATTAAATAATGTAAAAGTTGTTCAGCTACTAAGAAATATCCAATAAATTCTCTGTCAAACATGGATGATGTTTTTCTTCGATTTCCTAAATCTTGTAATTTTCAACATATCTCGGAAACCTCTCAGTTACATAAATTCTTTTATTTTATTTAATTATTGTGAGCCTTGATTTATACAAATAGTTTCGTAAAAACTGGATAGGTTTAATTGCGACCGAGAAAATCGTAACGTTTCATTTGCCTTTGTAACGATGGTTTTGCCCAGTGGCTTGCACCAAAAATCCAAAAACAAGCTTTTGAGTTCTGATATACCAATAATTTCCACCAGAGTTATCTTATTAATGTCAGGACTGACACAAAATTGGGATTAACGCAAAATAATACTACAGAAAACCTGATAGCTCGATAAAAAAATCACCTGATAGCTCGATAAAAAATCGTTACGATTTTTCCAGCCACAATAGTATACAGGGTGAGTAAATCTTTTCTGCAAGACTTCAAAAATTAATAGAACAAGTCGAAATTATAGCAATTTACTGAAGAAACTTAGTTCCAAAACTTCACCGTTTTTAAAGTTTCAATTTAGTTTCTGTTTATTTTTTATATCATTGACATTTATTGTAATATCGATTTGAAATTTGGTACACATAGTATACTTGTCGAGACCAATAACACGAGAACTATTTTATTGGAAAAGATATACCTACTGGATCTGTTTTGTCACTCACATTTTTTTTGTCACTTTTGGTCTTCGATATAGTCTCTGATTTATATCGAAACTTTTATGTCACTTGTTCTATCGATTTTTGAAATTTTGCAGAAAAGAAGTGACACCCTGTATATAAAGATTCATAATTTTTTTCTAAATCTATAATGAAAATATATCCGACTGATATGCAAATTTTTCAATAGACCTACTAGATCTACTAAGTTTTTAATTTTTTCTTTTTTAGATGAAATAAGCCGTTACAACCCAATAAACAAAAATGCGTTTAAGCCACCAGTCATGGAAGAAGTAAAAGATATTGTAAAAAGAAATTTTACAAAAGAAATTGAATTTTACGAATTCTGCAAACAGAGGTTACATAAACAATATTTAGCTTTAAAACTCCCAGATAAGCCATAATTACTGTAGTATTAATGAAACTGCATCGGCTAAATTCTATAAAATATTTAATAAAAAATAAGGGCAGCAAGGAGCTTTAGCTTTTACACTGTACTTTTTTTACTTGTGATTATTTTTTATAATTAGGAACAAAACTTATCAGACTTTCATTATTTAAGATTTGCATAAAAAACGATACGAATATAAAAAAAAATTATAATTTTCATTTTTTTCCCAACAGTTTTTTATGCCCCCACCCATGCTAACACAGATCATTATTTTACTTTTATATTTTGGAAATGAAGATTGTTAAATTGATGGCGAATGCTGTAATGAAACTCTTTTGTCCATATTTTAAAAATTAATTAATCACTTTTTTGAGATATCTACAAGTATCATACACAAATTACATATTAGCATTGTATATTATCATTAAAATAGTAACATTCTATCAACCACAGTAACATCTAAAATACGTCAGTATTAGGTCGTCTTTAAGGAGGGGCAAAGCCAGTAGTTTCGTCTAAAATCGGGCGTGAGTTGTATATGCGACAGTTTGCAAGTTCTGTCTAAATTATTATTTTCGCCTTTCTTTATCTATGCTTGTCTTTCTGTAGGTCGCTGCTGAATCGTCATGTAATATTATTCGTCGTATAGTATTATGTCAAGGATGACGTAATTATGACGTTCAGATGACGGGAAAAGTCTTATCCAATACGCTCATAGCCCGACCTAAAAATGACTGTATGGCGATAATGAACTGAACACATACCTAGGTATGTGTGTGATAACAATGATATGACTTTAATTTATATGTATGTGTGGTCACATACCACTTAAAACTAATATGAAATTATATAGAAATTTGTTACACTGGATTAGTGGATTTATTATACGTAAACTTATAGTGGTTGCAAGTGGATGTGGTGTACCTGTGTAAAAAACAACTGCATGAGGCATAAGTAACTTCATCTGTAAAATTAACCGATTACTCTAAATGGAACGTCAAAAAAAAAAACATAGAAAATCAGGCGTTTGTTTATGATTGAATTGTTGTTAAATTACTTAATAATAAAGCGAAATATTTTATATCTTTTTTTAGAACTGTTTGAAAACTCGCGAGTGATGTAGATATTTCCGACCATATTGTTGGCTTAATTGAAACGCCAAACGGATGTCACTCTAAAGCATGTAAAACATCTTTCTTTATATGCAAGGTTAGTCGTGCGACGTCGACGGCAAATAATCGCCACGTCGCACAGTGGACGGAAACGCCGAAAAGCTGGCCAAAATATAAAGGCATTGAGCTATTTTACTGAAATTGTGCATACAGGGGTTTTTTGTGTCGCTGATCAAGCATCCGAAGTTGAATTTTGAAAAAAACAAAATGGCGGCCATGAAATCCCCCAAAACCTACCAAAAATCGCCAATTATCACTGCATTTTTACAAAACTTTGTATACAGTTTCTTTGGGTCGCTGATGAAGAATCCCATATAGAATTTCAAAAAAATTACGGTCAAAAATATATACATAGTTCAAAAATTATTATTGAATTGAAGCGAATTCATGTGTTTCATTTGTTTCGGGAAAATTAGGATCTGGGGAATGGAATAAAAATGTGTAATGACTTTGAAAATTAATTTTATTCAATTACTATCTGAATTACATTCATCGTCGCATTCAAAAGGAGCCCACTTTATGGTGCACGAATGTGCATGCATCCGTGCATTCGCGCACAATTTGGTCAATATCTCGCAAAGATGCAAAAAGATGCAGCTAATTTTTTATACACTTTCGAAAAAATGTTCATTGAACACATTCCAATAAGTTTCAAGACCAACCATCACCAACCGCGTAACATGCCTTTTTTTTGTGGAGTTTATGAATCGTTGCATGTACAAAAATGCACTCCACTTCGATAATTATTTACTAATTACCATATAAATAAACTGATCTGATACTGAGACATTTTAATTGTACTTACTTTCTGATGCAGAATCCATTTTTATGACACAGAAAACTGCACTTTGAGAATTTTTTACGCTGCAGACAAAATTTATCGATTTTTGAAGAGTTGCGAGCTGCCGAAGTGACGCGCTGCACGGTCGCACAATAAGTAATTTCCTCGCTCAGGTAGTGAACCCGGACCGGTATTAACGATCGTTTCTAATGCCAGGGGTACCACTACAACGATTTAAAACGTTTCCATTTCAAAAAAAAAATCTTAATTTTTTTGATTTTGGCCAGCTTTTTGGCGTTTCCGTCCACTGTGCGTCGTGAAAATCATGACAGTATACCTACTTACTGGGATGGTATACTAGACGTATAGTTAATTTAAATAAAGATATTTATATTATCATCAGGCTGAATGTATGTATATATGTATGGCTCCGTGGTCTAGAGGTAACGTACTTGCCTCGAAACTTCGGGGTCCCGGGTTCGATTCCCGGTCGAGGAACTGGGATTTTTCTGTGAGAGAGATTAATCGTAGTATACTCTAATACTGGGTGTGTGTCCTTTGTCTCTAAATGTGTAGCCCTCTCCCACACAAGGTCATTCCAGACCTTCAGGGATAAAGGGGGTTGTAATTTCATGTGGTGTTATATACAGGTAACGAAACTGTTGATCTTGGTATAGGCTTGAAAAGTGCCACTCTCTTGTTATTTCTATCGACTAGCGCTGATTGCTACGGAAGCCCTGAAGTGCCACTGCAAATTTTAAAAAATCTTACTATTGCTACTTAATACGAAGCAATTGTATGTCTGGAAGGTTGCACGCAATTGCGAGATATAAAGTCGCAATTGTGAGATGTAAAGTCGCGATTGCGAGATGTAAAGTCGCAATTGTGAGATATAAAGTCGCAATTGTGAGACGTTTGCTGATCGCTGTCTAAACTCTGGACCTGAAGAAAACAACGAAACGAACACACGCGTATCTATCATTAAAAAGCGGCACTTTACACCGTGTTTTCCGATTTCTTAGATCAAGATGCTCATTTTCGTTACCTGTATGTATGAGGTGTAGAAATGCTGATGTATGCCCATGTATGACTGATAGCACATACTTAGTAGGTATAAAAATGTCGCAAAATTTCTGATGGATACAAAAATTTTGCTACCTCGGCTGCACTTGCCCAGATGTCCTCAAGAACTGCCTCGAATCTGCAGTGCTGCACTACTAAACGAATAAAAATAAATAACAGATTTATACAATTTTGAAAAAAAAATGCTGTTTTTGTAAATTCACATTTTTATATTTTATTTTTTATAGAAATGAAAAGATCATAACTGAACAAATCTTCATTATTCTGTTTAGATGTAATTTAGATGTAATGTAGCTATGTGTAGCATTTGTCAACTAACCACTGCTGTACAATTTGCGAAACTAAATTTTAATTGTTAGAATATTATATTATTTATAAAAATCAGTCTCTGAATTGATTTATATCGGTGATCGAATAACGAAATTAAAAAAAGGTTTGCCATATTGGGGGTAATAGGAGCTGTCGCCAATGATCTGGATCCAATAGAAAACTACGATGTAATGTACAGAAGTATATCAAAGAATAGAGGTGAAATACTTTGGTATCAGGGGGGGAATGAAAATTGATTAAATTATGGAACTTTAGACTGAAGTTCCTGCAATAGACTATTGAATCCTAGAATTAATTTTAGTGAAATTAAAGTTTTAAAAATACAAAATAATTTTTCAAAATATTTTTGGTAAAGAACAAGTAGTGTAGTTACTATTTTGGTCACTAAATCTACCTGCCTGCATCCTCGTGATAAATATAAAAATATTTATTTTGTAAATTTCATTTACATTTTATTGAAAGTTAAAATTACTATACACCGATTCGATACTATGTTTTGATGATTTTTTACACACATGCAGACATATTATTTTATTGCCTATCATGTGTATTTATGCTTCATGAGAAAAGAAAGAGACTATTCAGATTTGACAAATTGCAATTCAGTCTAAAGTTACCTATTTTATATTTGTAAGCCACAAATCCTTTAATTTGTACTTGCAAGTACCTACTAACTACAATAGTGATTCTTCATTATAGACTTTCAGTTTCTTACAAATTTATTTTTGATTTCTCTTCCGTCCCCTAAATTCTTTCCTGTCACTGGAAAACTTTTTGATGCGATTATAGTATTTTGTAAAGTTCAATAACCAATATTGGATCGTTGGGAAAAATTAGTTATCACGATACGATGTCTATACTATCTATAAATTTGTGACGAATATGTAAAAAACGCAACTCAATGACAAATTTTGACAAACACTCATATTGATACTCTTTCAAATAAATGACATATTACTGAAGCTTTCATCACATAAAAGTACAGATTTTATTAAACACGCACTTTGGCTATAATCCAGTAATTTCTCCAATGATCCTCGCCAGACAAAAATGAATAATATTCATTATATTTAGAAATATATTTATATTATAGAAAATTTTTCCTATCACTTTATAAATTCGAACGCATAAATATGTCACCCAAACTCAACAAATAGTCTGAGAATGTTACTAGTTATATTATTATTATTTAAACTGTTTTATTTATATTTACCCATCTATTTTTCTAGATTATATTATGTAGGTACTTATTTATTTGATTGAATATTTTGGCGATTTGAAAAAGTAGTTTAAATGACACAAGCCGAAAGTTATGTAGAAAAATATTATAGAAATAATTCCTAAACTGAGGTAGCGTATATTTAAAAAAAAAATTAGTTTGGCTGCTATACAGAACACTTCTACTATCGCATTATATAAAATAGACAGTTCTATTTTATGAAATTTTACTATAGACAACCAACGTGTCACCTTTTAGAATAGTGACAGCTTCAGTGGTAGAATAAATCAGACAGAATTAAACAATTTAACAAAACATTAGGTAGCTATTAAATTTAATTTTCTTAATAAACGGTTCTTAAATATTTGAAATACTTATTGTTTCACGCAATTTTTGGTTTAGGTTAGGTTAGGTTTCTTGCGAGTGGGTCCCTGTGGACTCTCCATTGCGGTCATCAGCAAACCTATTGTGAATTTTGATTTAACAAGGAATTTTAAAACATGAACAGTTGAACCCCATATAGCACAAAAAAGCACTATGATTATTTCATCTATATTCTCAACAAATATTGTGAATATACTCTGTATATGCAGAAAGTAGAAGAAATATGTGCATATACTCTCTTTTACCTAAAATGAATATACATAGTATGAGTCAATTTTTATATGAAATATATACATGCATCTTTGTACAGGGTTATTCATTATAAATTACCCACCCCTTATCATCGTTATTATTGCCTATAGAAAAAAGAGTTTTAAATAAAAGTTGTGTGGTTATGACTGAATTTTGTTAAAATGCTATCAAAAGTATAGTAGCGTGCAGATTCCAGGGGATACAAAAAAATTATATATTTTTTTAAGTGGGATACCCTGTATATTATTAAATTTTTGGAATGATCCTTTGTTTCAAAAATATATCATATGTTACCCCTACCATATACCGTTTTTTAGTTATTAAACGTCGAATATCTTAGTTAAACTAGTTATTGTAAATATGGAAAAGTTAACATTATTAAAGTGAGCTATGAAAATGACAACTATTATGTTTGATAACTGACATTTCTTTAATGAAATAATCAAAATGGTTTACAGTGAGGAAGAAAAAAACCTAATATTTATACACAATAGATAACAAAGATTTATTTAGGAAATTTAAATATAAATAAATGATCTCATAAAAGATGTTCGATGTGTCCACCATTATTCTCAATGCATAATTGATAATGTCTTCTTATATTTATAATAGCACCGGAAATGGCTTCATTATTTACATTCAGATTGTTTATTTCAAATCGAATCCTGTCTTTAATGACTTGAATATTATTACTATTATTATTATTAATGACAATGTCTTTTAGAAATCCCCAAAAAAATTAATCCATAGGGGTCAAATCTGGACTGTTAGGTGGCCATTTAATACGTCCATTAATCCCTATCCATATTGGGAATACATTATTCAAATGATCTCGAACGGGTAGGACACTATGCGGAGTTGCCCCATCCTGCATCCAAATCATATCATCAAGTTCGACTTCCGGAATATTTTCTACTTCTGGGATAATTATTTCTAGATAGGTAGCTCCAGTTAAAGTATAATCATAAAATATAGGCCCAACAATTTTGTTTCTCAAAATTCCACACCAAACGCTAACAGTTTTTCTTCCTGTTTAGTTTAACTAAGATATTCGACGTTTAATAACTCAAAAGCGGTATATGGTAGGGGTAACATATGGTATATTTTTTGAAATCTGGAACAAAGGATCTTTTCAAAAATTTAATATCCCATTAAAAAATATATTATTTTTTTTATATCCCCTGAAATCTGCACGCTACTGTACTTTTGATAGCATTTTAACAAAATTCAGTCATAACCACACAACTTTTATTTAAAACTTTGTTTCTATAGGCAATAATAATGATAAAGGGTGGGTAATTTATAATGAATAACCCTGTACATAGTATATTTTATTCATAAACCATAAAATGAATTCATTTATGTGTATGTATATACTTAGCATGTCTTGAGCTATGTAGGAACGTTTCTAGTTCTTAGTATCGTCTAATAAAAATTCTTTAAATATACGCCATCCATAATCAAATTGTCTAAAGAATAAAATGTATATTTTTTAAGTAAACATTGACTGGGCACATTAATGTAAATTTTAAATTTGCATCAATCCATTTTAATTTCTATTATGTAATTGTAAATTAGGTAGGTAGTTTAATTTTTTTTTTTTAAGAATAAGAGTTTCTTATAGCGAATTATTTTCCTCAATAATATTACCGCTTGTATAATAATAATTCTACCGCCTAAATATTTTGTATTATATTCTCTGAAACATTTAACTTTTTCATTTTTGTGTCCATCTGTATATGTGTAGGCATAGTTTTTAAAAATGTTTTATAAATTGTGATGTATTCTAGTATTATTATTATTTTAATAGCATTTGGTTATTTATTTCTGAAAAATGAAATGTGTTGTGTATACTATAATTCACTGGTACTTATTAATATAAAATACGCTAGATAAGGCTGACTAATAAAGATTTTTTGTTCAATCTGTCTTAGTTTTATTATTTAATTAACCTACAATTTACCTTTACCAAGCTTAGCTAAATATTTACCTCATAAAACCTGAACTAGCTAGATGCATTCGTCATGCCACTATAAAAATCTGAGGGGAAACTCAGTTTTAGAATAATAGAATTTAAATTGAAAAAAAAACTATTTTATAAATATTTTATATTAAAATAGTATTGGCCGTTGGTCATCGAAAAGTCTTCAGAGGGAGAGGGGATGCAGCCCATCAGTCCCCCTCCCTCCCCCTGAATTTGCCTATATGATCTGTGATACGAAACAAAAAGTACTATGGATTTATCTTTTTATCTTAGATAGCTCTTTTTGAAGAAAACCTTTGGTTTCTTGAAGACACCAGCAATTCCGGGCTGATGTGTGAAAATAATAATTACAAATATTATGTAATTATAAAGTGTTAACTATGGGCGAGCATAAATCCGACTCAACATGCTTGTATTCTATACGAAAAGTTAAGCAACGGTAGTCGCAGTCAGTAACATGGTGGTATCAACTGAAATTGGCGACTTCGTCCCATCTTCTAGGCAGCTTGTATATTAACGTATACGCAGAAGCTATCTTAGGCGAGGGTTGTGTAGGTGATATACTATATCTCGGAGGGTTGTAGAAAAGTCGGTCCTTTGTCTATTAGATGTTAGGCAAGTAAATATTACTACCCTTCTATAGAGAAGAGGTTCGACAAAATTTGTTAGTAGGAAATCCACAAGGTACAACATTTTTTCTTTGCTGGACTCGAACCGACCCTTGCAGAAATTGAGATTGAACTTGTATGTTACTTTGTGAATCAAATTTGTGGTCTCACATATTGATTAAAAGGTTGACAATTTTGTTTTTGCATATTATAACTTGTGCCTGGATTAGGTGTCTTTTTGAGACGTTAATAATGTAACAGCCATTCGGGCTCTAAAGATCTCTATCCAGATATAATGGAAAAATTGTACAGTGGCTGAAATCAAAATATTTTTTTATAGTGGGCCTTCTCTGTAGAGCCCTCGAGATTAAATTTTTGGGGGAGATAGGCCCACTGGCTAGCGTGTTCTGCGGGGGTCGTGGTTCGTTTAATGGTGGTAAAGGAAGTGTTGGATAATAATGATACGCAATCAACGGAATTGTACTTTCCACGGTTTATTAAAGAAGTGTGAAGTTTAAATATGAATATAATTAATTGAAAATATGTACATGACAATTTCCATAATGGCTTAAAATCAAACGTATGATATCCAAAATTTCAAATCCGGCGCACGAGTACGTGATCACGCCTTGCGACGCCGTCTTTTTACAAATATTACCATAAAATCTATCCAAAATTAAAGTATATATTTAAAAAGTTGCTAGAAAATTCGATATGCGTATTTGCAAGAACAATCTTCGTATTTTTGCGTTTAAATAAATACGGCAATGATAAATAATGAAATGATGAATTTACCAAATGAACCCAATGCGTTTCGGGTTTAAAAGGGGAGACTGTTCGTGCAATTAGCATATAAATTACACAAAAAAAAACCCACAATAATATTAAATAATCTCTACAAAAAAAAAAATCAGTCGTAACTTTAAGGGCGAAGTTACATATGTATATATACGGATCAAAAACCTGGAATTCTCACAATCCTCTGTTCGAATCATACAGTACAAAACAACCCCATATTGATACATAACCCAATACTACTAATATATCTAATAATAATGTCAAACAATCGACGTAAGATTATTTAATGACAAAAGGGAATAAAAAAACTTCCACAACTAAAAATAACAAAAAAACTATGATTAATAAAAACTCAGATACAAAAGAAGTTTGTTACAGCGTGGTTCACGTTAAACTAAATTGATATGTTTATCGAGTATCTTATATAAATTAATTATTTGGAAAAAAAAACCTGGAAACATAGGCTTGTTGTTCTCCGCCTCGCGGGTGGTGTACCCTCTCCTGCGGTGTTCCAATGTGTCTCAGTCGTCTCCAAAAACTTCGCTGCTGCACCTCGTATACATAGACGTCCACTCCACGGCGATATTTGGAGTAGGAAAAAAAAAGCCTTGAAGTTATTAAACGGCCTGAAGTAGCCTCCTTGTCCTGAGGAATAATCGATTGACGTATTCGGCGCGATGAGAAAAAAAATTAAAATCCAGATAACTCTGCTTACGGGACAGGAAAAAAACAAAATCACAACAGATCACACAAATCTCACTAGATAATTCACTATCCCCTTTTAGGACCAATTTCACCATAAATCCCCAAACTGGGTGAGTAAAAAAATACAAGCTCGATGAAAGGTCTATTTATTTCCACAATCGGTCGAACAGTAGTTATTCTAATCTAATAAAAAAAAACGTCAAAAAAAACGAATCGTTCACAAGAAAGCTATCGACGGCATTTCAATAAGTACTGCTCCAGGCAATTGCGAATTCCGACAACCAGTAATACTTCCCTTTGTAATTAACGGTAACCTATATTAATTTATACCCGGCTCCGCGGAGGTTATTCCTTGATAAATCTTTATGTTAAGTTAAAGTTACATGGCCGTGAAAACGACTGTAACATCCCCCCTTTGCCTACACAAAAAAAAAATCGAAGATTTTTTTTAACCTAGTATATCTAAAAGTTCACTATACAATAATCCCCCTATATACATACATAATACGCTATACATACATAATACGCCTGTCAAAAAAAAAATGTCGACATTTTTACTTTATTTGCTCGATCGAAACAGAAGAAGTCGACATTCAGTCGTAGCTTGAGGAAGTGTCGGGTTTTAAATCCTTAACGTTCCATATACCCGACAGTTTTCCATTTAAATCTTTTAATTCATACGCCCACGGTGATATACATTTGCTGATAATGAAAGGACCGATGAACCTCGGTGCAAATTTAGCTGTGAAATATTGACCTGCTTTTGACTGCGGATAATTTTTACGCCACACTCTTTCGCCCAACTCGAATTTTACGTCACGACGTCGTAAATTATAAGTTTGCCGACTGCGTTCGAATGCCCTGTCTAACCTTTTTCTTACGTCCTCGAATATTTTGGTAAACTCAACTGGGTTATTCGGTTTTCCGGAATCCGGCAAGATATCGGAGACTTTGTGGTCGTCCCCATGCAACTTTATCTCTCGACCAAAATTTACCAGATATGGCGATTGACCGGTACTTTCGTGTTTAGCCGAACGTATAGCGCATGCTACCTTTTGCAAGTTAGATTCCCAATCGCGGTGGTTATCTTTGACATAAGCCCTTAACATAGTCCCTAAGGTCCGGTGTTGTCTTTCGCAGGGATTACTCTGCGGATGGTAAGCAGGGGTGCGAATAATTTCGACACCATACTTATCAGCCAAGCCTTTAAAAACATGACCAATAAATTGACGGCCATTGTCGACAATCAGTCTACGCGGAACGCCAAATATTAGGAAAACGTGATCTTCTAGGATCTTGATAACATTCTTGGCCGTCATTGCACGTAATGGGTGAAAAATGCAGAACTTACTAAAATAATCGGAGATGCTCAATATGTACATATACCCCGATTTACTTTTGGGCAGGGGCCCGACTAAATCGATCGAAATCGTCTCCCAAGGCTGTTTAACTTCAGGTCGCCCTGATAATAAACCTGCAGGGGGCCTTTGTTCCGGCTTCTGTTCAAGACACACTCGACAGTTCCGTATATAGCGAGTTATATCATACTTCATTTTAGGCCAGAAATATTGTCGTGCTACCCGATGATAAGTTTTAAAGATCCCACCGTGACCAGCTGTCGGCACGTCGTGGTTATTCGCGATGATCCTGCTCCGGTGATTTTTTGGTACTACCAATTTCCATTCCGAAGTGACAGTTTCCAAATCCGACTGGCCGCGGACCTTTTTAAATAGATTCTCATTCTCTACGCGCCATAGGGGGGAAATTTAATGGGTCTTTATTAACAGAATTGAGCATCCTACCATACCACTGATCTTTTATATCTGAGAAGATAGTATCAGATTTTCTTATTTCACTAATTACGGGCACTGCTCTGGAGAGAGTGTCAGGCACTACATTATCCTTCCCACGACGATGAATCACGTCAAAGTCGTACTGTTGAAGCTTTACACTCCACCGAGCTAATCGTCCAGTAGGGTCGGTTATTGTGTTTAGCCATTTCAGAGCGAAATGGTCCGTAATGACCCTAAAGTGAGTCGCTTCGACATAAGGTCTGAATTTCTCTATCGACCACAATACTGCTAAACACTCTTTTTCCGTGGTACTAAACTTGCGCTCATTACTATTTAAGGAGCGACTTATATAGCTAATAACCCGTTCACCATCTGGAAACTCTTGTGTTAGCACGGCCCCAAGGCCATAATCACTCGCATCCGTTTGTATGCAAAACGGTTGAGAAAAATCCGGACAGTTCATCACAGGTGCCGAAACCAATAACTCCTTGATTTCTCTAAAGGCCGCGGTACAAGACTCGTCCCACACGAATTTTTTATTTTTGCGTAGCAAACCATTAATTGGAGCCACTACGGTAGCAAAATTGGGTATAAATCTTCGATACCAGCTCGTCATTCCAAGAATGCGGCGAACTTCTTTTACATTTTTAGGTAAGGGGAGGTTAAGTATCGCCGACACCTTGTCAGGATCTACATGGAGACCGTGTTCGTTAACAATGTAACCCAAGTACTTTAGTTCCTTACGACAAAAGTGACATTTACTCTTACTGACTGTAAGTCCAGCCTCCTGAAGTCTTCTAAAAACTTCGCGAAGTATTTCTAGGTGTTTTTTAAAGTCCTGCGTGACAATGATGATGTCGTCGAGGTACACGAATACGTATGGTTCCAAACCTACCCCAAAAATACTATCGACGAATCTTTGCCAAGTGGCGCTAGAGTTATGTAAACCCATTGGCATTCTCCGAAATTGGAAGAGACCTCGTGCGGGTACAGTAAAAGCGGTTAGTGGTTTTGCCGTATCCGACAACGGAATTTGCCAGTACGCACTTTTTATGTCTAACGAAGTCAAATATCTAGCATCGCGTAGTTTATCCAAGGTATTCGTGATATTAGGCAAAGGGTAGGCGTCCCGTTCAGTCACCTTATTCAACTTCCGATAGTCCACACAAAAGCGGTAACTACCGTCCTTCTTCTTCACCATCACAATCGGAGATGACCATGGTGACGAGGAGGGTTCGACTATCCCCTGCCGCAGCATCTCATCTAATTCTACATTGACGTGAGCTTGTAACGCTGGGGATATAGGATAGTATCGCTGCCTAATAGGATCTGCACTAGTTTTGATGTTGTGTTTGACCCAAGCCGTGCAACCCAAATTATCTGGCATATCGCGAAATATCTCACTAATTAATTGTTCGAGTTCACCTGATTGCCTCGGTGTAAGTTGTGTGTTATCCGTTAAACTCATGAGTTGTGGCGGATCGACCGACGCTGAAAATTTCCAATGGTTATGCCGGAAATCGGGTACAATCCCCATCCGCCTAAAGAAATCTATGCCCAGAACTAACAAATGGGGAAGGTCAGGTAGAGCTAATACTTTGATAATTTTGACGCAATTTTCTAGTTCGAACGGTACTTCATAATAGCCAATTACTTCGCAGCACTTGCCATCAGCAACGCTGCAGGACTTGACATCGGGGGATAGAAGTTTTAAGCCGAGCGCAGACAAACAGTTTATTCCGTGTTCACCCACTACACATCTGGATGCCCCTGTATCTAGTAGACCCAAAAATTTTCGGCCTAATACACTGACCTCAAGATAAGGCCGTTCATCACCCTCTACGTTCTCTAAGATATAATCGAGTTTTCCCCGGATACGCAAATCTGGCTCAAGTTTCTTTAAAACCGCCGCTTGAGAGCGCAGGTTCACAACGCGGGGCGATTGCGACCTGTATTGGCGTTTCCCGAACATGTGGGACAAGTACGTACCGTGACGTTACTCTTACCACAGTTATAACAACGTTTGACCCTTGGATGAGGACAGTTTCGATTATAGTGACCAGTTTGTCTACAATTAAAACACACGACCTGACTCTGACGCTGCATATTATCATGAATATTACTGTTTTCTGTATTTGACGAAGAGACAGTGTTAATAAACGTCGGAACTCCTTGAGACAACTCTATATCACGTGGCGTGCCGTCCGTTAATAAATTATTGACTAATATAGGTTGGTCGGTAGAACCACCGTGAGAAGCTGCGTTCGATTCCAGAGTATGGACGCGATCATACCGAGATCTATTAGGGGAATGGCGATAGAATTCCGGTCGATACATCATGTTAGTCTCTGTTACCAAGTTCGGGTTTGTCGGAGGAGGCTTATATCGTTCACGACGCCTAATGTTGCTTTCTACTAATTGACACACTTTGATTAGTTCCGCTATTGTATTAGTCTCCTGAAAGACTAAATTTCGATGAATTTCGGGCAGCAAACGCTCTCGAATTATTTTAACCCGTTTTACTTCTCTTGGTTTACGGTTTAGTTTACTAAACAGTCCTTCCATGGTATAAATGTAAATCACAACGGGTTCTAACTCCCCCTGAGTTCTACTACGGATATCATCCCAAACATCCTTATCAGGATCATCAGTGGAGTACACTCCTCGCAACTGTTCAATCAACTCATCCCATGTGGTCACGCGATCTCTGATTCCTAAATAAAAGCTTCTTGCTGAGTTCTCAAAAAAGCCTACCTGCGCACCGTAACAACTGATGTTTTGTTAGCCCGCATGCTCGCCGTAGCTCCTCCACCCTTTCAATAAAATCGGTAACACCACTACGACCGTCAAATGTTATCTTCCAATCCGAGACTATTTTAAAGACACTGGGCTGATCAATAAGATACGGGGACGACCTATGTCGAACATTGTTATCGGTGTCGTCCAAACGTAAAGCGCGTAATCTTGTTTCAAAGTCCGTCGTTCCTTGTGAGGCTATGTTGGAATTTAAACCATTAACGTTGGAACAGGGAACATCAAAATGCGGATCCGGTAAACCCCAATTCGAACTCAATTGACTATCATGGCGGTTAAGTGGAAGAATCGTGGAGTGCAAATTCGAATTCGTAGCCCCTTGCGTTACATTGTCTAATCTACCTCGGTCCACTGTCGGTGCATTATCTAAATTAATTAAATCAGCGACAGGCTGCGGCTGAAAAGATACTCGTCTCTCGTAGTTTGACGGTCCTGCGCTAACCTGATAACAATTTTGGCTCGCCTCCACGTTAACTGACCGAGAGGTCCCTACATTTCCGTGAGACGAAGCAGTAAAAAGTGACCGGTGAGGAACGGAAACATTCGGATTATCCTGAGTTGAAATCTCCTCCCCCCCTACGAATGAACTTAGATGCGTGCCTTCTCCATTATTTTTTGTTTGACTTTGCGATACCGGCGAAACGTTATTATGACCAAGTTGAGTGGGAAGGGTCAGTTGCTGAGCTAACGGATGACTCATTAAGTTTATCATGATCGTCTCCAAATTGTTGCTCAGTTCCGTACATCGTTCCATTAAGGCCCGCCTTTCCCCTTCGAAACTGCTATCGGTAATGCGCTGTAATCGCCCTACTACATGCGAAATTCGAGAGGAAATTTTATTGTATTCATTTTTACCATTATCGCTTTCAAAGTTATCTATCGCCTCCAACAATTCGTCCAATTTTTTGAGACAAATGTTTATTTCCAAAGCCGGATCTATGGTTACACTGGGTAAAGGTGAAATTCCCCTTGATCTCTCGGATTGGACGTAAGGTCTGAGCCGCATGCGTAATTCCTCGACCGTGCCTTCCTCCGTCACACCTCGAACGCGTAATTCGTATTGCAATTCATCCCTTCTTAATCGATTGACCTCCATTCTCACGACTTAAGTTCTAATTACGCGAGCCAATAAAAAAAGTTATTTAAAAGTATTCAAGGTAATAAATAAAAAAAATTAAAAGCGAATCCACACTAAAGCTAATGGGCAAAATATTAATATCCGTAAATAGCTTAACCTCCCTATCTGAATATATCTAAATATATGAATAGACTATATATAAGTTAGGTAATATGTATTTTTTTTTTGTGCCCTAATAGGCACAATCCCCCTCCTAACCTACAGGAAAAAAAGTAACAGAAAAACCTAGTCTGCAACCAGCCATGCAGACAAAACACAGTCCCCGTAAATGTGGCACGTCTATGTAATTATTTTCCTAATATCTAAAATTTGCAAGTAATAACTATATAATTAACTAACTAATAACTAATAATTAAATCAAAACTATCAATAAACCGTGCCTAAAACGTAGGGAAACGTTTACATCGACTGAGAAAACCCAAACGCTTACTTTTTTTTTCCCGTAGCTAAAACAGTTAAAATTAGTTTTAAATGCAAGTGTAGGTCAGTGATTTTCAATGGAGCTGTATATGTAACTATAGGTTACATAAATCCTAAATTATGAGAAAAAATGTAAGTAAGCCCTGTATATGGTTCTCTACTAAAGTGTACTCTACATAAAAAAAATTAGATCAATTCTACCCACAAAGTTATTTTCGGAGTATTTCCTAAGTTACCAAAAATGTTAGGACAACCTGTATATAACCTTATACGTTAAAACGACAAAAATTTTATGTACTTATATTTCCTCGAATTTGTAGGATTAGCTCTGGATAAACTTGTATGATATGCTTAACCGTACTAAAATTTATAAAAAAAATTCGATATCCTCCTGAAATACAATTCTTATTACACCTTTCAAAACGCTGATGCATTCGTGAAAGAATAATAAAACTTTTTAATCTAAGTGACCAAATCACGATCCGTCCGGTATACTATACCATAGAGCGATGTTCAATCAAGTTTTAAAATCGTAAGGAGTGTCAATTTGAAATAACGATTAACTATTGCTAAGGAAAAGATTTTCGATAAAAAAAAAATTTGTATACACTTAAATAAATCTGGTTGGCTTCGTAAGTGTGAATATTTGTTTTTGATCACAGATGATATAAGTATTGCTAAATATTCGAAATAGTATTACGTGTTTGTAGAAGGTAACAGTTATATTTTAACACCCTGTATTAACAGTATACATCACTACTGGAAAGTTCCAATAACACTCCAATTTCCTAATTGAGAACTGATTTGTTACGCGAACATAAATATACTGTTTGAAATAATTTGTTAAAGGTTAATAACAATTTTTCTTTGTGGTATTTTTAGAGTAAAAATGTTTGAATTTACTTAGACTATCCGATGGGATAAATTACAGGAAAATATCGAAAATCAAGCAACCTTTTTTTATTAAGAAACGGGGAAAAAAAATAGTAACAAAAACCTCTTTTTTCTAGCACTATCCACTTAAAACTTTAAATTCCGTTCAGGAGATACAATTTGCATGAAATGACAAAAAAAGACGCCTAACAAAAAAGATTATTTACTAAACAATAACAAATCAAAATCACCGATGCAGCAGCTTTGTTAAAAAAAATATATTTATAAAAGGTGTATTCTAGATTTCTTATGTCATGCCGGGTAGACCATAAGTTTTAATCAACAACATGTATCGTAAATATCCTATAACTGTATGAAACCAAAAAAAATGCGAAATTATTAACCAACTCCAAACCACCACTAAAAATAAAGGTTGGGCGCCATTGTAACAGCCATTCGGGCTCTAAAGATCTCTATCCAGATATAATGGAAAAATTGTACAGTGGCTGAAATCAAAATATTTTTTTATAGTGGGCCTTCTCTGTAGAGCCCTCGAGATTAAATTTTTGGGGGAGATAGGCCCACTGGCTAGCGTGTTCTGCGGGGGTCGTGGTTCGTTTAATGGTGGTAAAGGAAGTGTTGGATAATAATGATACGCAATCAACGGAATTGTACTTTCCACGGTTTATTAAAGAAGTGTGAAGTTTAAATATGAATATAATTAATTGAAAATATGTACATGACAATTTCCATAATGGCTTAAAATCAAACGTATGATATCCAAAATTTCAAATCCGGCGCACGAGTACGTGATCACGCCTTGCGACGCCGTCCTTTTACAAATATTACCATAAAATCTATCCAAAATTAAAGTATATATTTAAAAAGTTGCTAGAAAATTCGATATGCGTATTTGCAAGAACAATCTTCGTATTTTTGCGTTTAAATAAATACGGCAATGATAAATAATGAAATGATGAATTTACCAAATGAACCCAATGCGTTTCGGGTTTAAAAGGGGAGACTGTTCGTGCAATTAGCATATAAATTACACACAAAAAAACCCACAATGATATTAAATAATCTCTACAAAAAAAAATCAGTCGTAACTTTAAGGGCGAAGTTACATATGTATATATACGGATCAAAAACCTGGAATTCTCACAATCCTCTGTTCGAATCATACAGTAGAAAACAACCCCATATTGATACATAACCCAATACTACTAATATATCTAATAATAATGTCAAACAATCGACGTAAGATTATTTAATGACAAAAGGGAATAAAAAAACTTCCACAACTAAAAATAACAAAAAAAACTATGATTAATAAAAACTCAGATACAAAAGAAGTTTGTTACAGCGTGGTTCACGTTAAACTAAATTGATATGTTTATCGAGTATCTTATATAAATTAATTATTTGGAAAAAAAAAACCTGGAAACATAGGCTTGTTGTTCTCCGCCTCGCGGGTGGTGTACCCTCTCCTGCGGTGTTCCAATGTGTCTCAGTCGTCTCCAAAAACTTCGCTGCTGCACCTCGTATACATAGACGTCCACTCCACGGCGATATTTGGAGTAGGAAAAAAAAAGCCTTGAAGTTATTAAACGGCCTGAAGTAGCCTCCTTGTCCTGAGGAATAATCGATTGACGTATTCGGCGCGATGAGAAAAAAAATTAAAATCCAGATAACTCTGCTTACGGGACAGGAAAAAAACAAAATCACAACAGATCACACAAATCTCACTAGATAATTCACTATCCCCTTTTAGGACCAATTTCACCATAAATCCCCAAACTGGGTGAGTAAAAAAATACAAGCTCGATGAAAGGTCTATTTATTTCCACAATCGGTCGAACAGTAGTTATTCTAATCTAATAAAAAAAAACGTCAAAAAAACGAATCGTTCACAAGAAAGCTATCGACGGCATTTCAATAAGTACTGCTCCAGGCAATTGCGAATTCCGACAACCAGTAATACTTCCCTTTGTAATTAACGGTAACCTATATTAATTTATACCCGGCTCCGCGGAGGTTATTCCTTGATAAATCTTTATGTTAAGTTAAAGTTACATGGCCGTGAAAACGACTGTAACAATAACTTAAACTGATAATTTTAAAATAACAACGACTCATTAGCTAAACAAAGTAATACAATATTATTTTATTTTTCATGAGGCAAACTAAGCACAAAAAAATAAAGAAAAGATAAATAACTACCGACGCGACGTTAGTAACGCAACTATTAATAAAAAAAACCAACTAATTAAATGAGCACAACCTATTTCAATCACATTGTAATTTTCCCGCAAAAAAAATAAGCAATTAATAGAAAAACGTAATTCACAAACGTCAATGACGTGTGCCATTAATCTAAATATGACACCTAATTAAATGAACAAAATTACACACTAATATTACAATGTTCCAGGAGTCTAACATAATCAAGAATAAACCACCCACAAAAACCTAATTCTTATTATACCTTCCAAAAATAAAAATAAAACCAATAGTGAAAAATAAATGAGAGTCAAGGCGTAGTTCTGACTTGTAAGCAAACAAGCACAATTTTCGAATTTGAACCCCACTGTTAGTATACATATATTATATATTGAATAAAAAAAATAATTATAAAATACCCCTCCTCCTGGTAACTCCTCAACCAAAGAAGAAAACTCTCCTACACCACTCATTTACCCCTGTCAACACGAGTCTGCACCCAACTATTTAAGAAAATGATAAAACAATTCAGACGAAAATACCGCCCCACACCACTAATAACCCACCAAGGGTTACTCCTTAGTAAATAAAAATTACACAAAACAAAACTTAAACTCTTTAACTAGGAACTCCCCTTAATGTCCGCCGTTATTATACCGCCAAATAAAATAAAACCGCCCCTAAATAAAAACCTTTAATGTACCGCGTATTACACATCTGACAGCTACCGAACCGTTGTTGGGCCAACTCTCTTAAAATAGAATAAACGCCCAAGAAGTAAAACCTCCCCTAACTACAATCACTTGGCGTATCGCACACATTACGTCCGGTCTCTACCGCACCGTTGGACCAACTTAAATAGAATCTAAATAACGCCCTTCCAATAACTATTCTCAATGACAGCCCTTGGGGACCGCGTATAACACGTCTGGCCCCTCTCAACCGTTGGGCCAATTCCCTTAAATAATCACCAACACAAAAAACTTAATAAACAACCCTCGCTAACCACCCTTAAGGAATCGCGTACAAGTTGACCGGCCTCTCTCAAACCATCAGGCCAACTCTCTGATTCCCCGCTAAAAATAAAAAATATGTCTCCTTAAATTTTTGCTGATTTCAAAATTTCTTTTCTAGGCTTCTCCCATTGAAAACTATATTAAAAAATTATAATACCCGAGAATACCCGTAGCGCCCTCTATCCAATTGAACCTTCCTCTCGCCCTAGCAGCGTTGTACATTATGCCCACTCAAACAAACTCATTTCAAATAGATTTAACTAACCGATAGGCTTTTGATTGACCAATTCAAATTTGCCCAGTACCTGGACGACTATTAGACCGTCAAAAGACTCATAGAGGCCACTGTAAGTCCATTGTCCCTAATTTTTCCAAATTATGGTGCAACGCATATTCTTACTACCTAAATAGCTGACAAAAGCAGAAATACTTGTGGCGAGAGAATTCCCCAAAAATATGATAAGAAACTGCTTCAGCTAAGTTATTTCTGTTAGCGAAGACAAAACATTCTCGCTAAAATCATTTGTACAGGGTGGCTCACAAAATAATAAAAATAAAAAAATTCCATTATACAAAGCAAGGCCTAGCCTTGCTACAATACTTCCTCTTTAAAAAAGTTTTGGCCCTAACCTGGCCATAACTATTAGCTGTTAACATTTTAAAATTTCATATTTCACAAATGCGTTTAACCTCCCATAATACCCTAGAACGTTCCCCCTTAACCTGGCTTAACTTGTGCTTACACAAGCATCAATGGTTCCTTATTACTAATATGTTTACAAAGATTCCCGACAATCAAAAATACCCACTTCGCGCACAATACACATCACATTACCGACGCAGTTCTTCTCACATTGTTCTACAGTCCTGCTCCCTGTACTATGGCTAATCTACAGTGGACACGAGGGTAATACAGGATGTCAAAATGTCTGTATATATGGAGAAATGAACTGTCTTATTTCGATTCGGTCTCCGTCCAATAAGGCGCAGTGGATAAGTTCGGGTATACCCGCACTTGCTTCTTATATTCTCCTTTATTTTTATCACTTCCGTCGCTAACAACAGTCTTAAGTCCTTCACTCCCGGTGTTAGTGTCCTTGCGTACATAATTGTTCCAGGCGCGGATCCAGTTCTTCATTTTGGGGGGGGGTCATCCCATAAACTACAATATCAAAAAGGGACAATACACAAAAATGCGCCGCAGGCGAAAATTCGGTATTTTCAAGGTCAAACGCTCTAAAATGAAGAAAAGTTGCAAATATGAATTACATAAACAGTTTCTTCGAAAATAGGTTTCATCAAACAAATTTTCTTTTTTTCATGTATGTAATTGCAAAAATTATTTTTTTTGGTTTTTTGTTTTTTTTTTGTCATGAACAAAGCTCTGCCTTCGCAGGCAAAATGTATCACAGACGAAAATTCGAAACTGAGTTTCGTCAAAACAAATTTAATTTTTCAGATCAGGATAGGATTTTGTTAAAGTTAAACAAAAACAAAATAAATGTACTTTTTTAATTAATAAAACGGCATTTAACTAAACAAAATAACAAAATACAAAAAAATATAAAAAATAGAAACCTAATAACAAATTCATATTGCACATTGCAATTGCACATAACTTAGTGTAGTAGCATTGGCGCATGTCACATGCCACAGACAACCAAGGAACAGGGAGCGCTTCGCAAATTCACAAGAGTGATGATATGTGCGATATAACGTGAATGTTTTTGCATTTTTGTAATACATAGGTATACGTTATACTTAGCGTTGATTTCGCTAGTTAATCGGCAATAAAATATTAGAATATTTTATACACTCTTGATGTTCTGGGGGGGTCACGACCCCCATGACCCTCCCCCCTGGATCCGCGCTTGAATTGTTCATGGATTGATGGCAATGAATCACCCACATCATAAGCGTGTTCCACAAGCATACCAAAAGCGCTAATCCTCCACTAACTGTTTGGTACAAATGAAATCCGTTGATAACTCCTATAATGTACTTAATGATGCGAAATATAGCATAGAATCCTATCAGGCCACTTATAAATATTCCCAAGTCTGAAAACCATCCCCACAGTTGTTTCATACTAGAATAGGCCAATTCTTTCATTTCTTTGGGATCAAATATTTTCACAGTTGAAAACCTTTGTCCGCCTATTTCCATCCCTGCAGCTCGGCGAGTAATAATATTCTCTACTTTTCTCTAAATACCAAACGCGAGGAATTTTTGTACCTTCCCAATTTCTTCCTGAGTATAAAGTCCTTTTGCTCCAAGGGGTTGAAAGGGCTGAAATTCTATCTTCGAATATGCAGCAACTTCTAACTCTTTGGGAGGGTGTTTTACGATTGGGTGCAGAACTAATCGAATCCACTCTCCCTCAATATAATTATTAACTGATTATTAACTCTGTGGTCATATGCAAAAAAGGTCTTAAGTCAAAATTCTCTGTTGTACAGGGGAAGGTTTTTTTTTGATATATAAAAGGTCGTAGTATGATCTGTATTAAAAATATAATGTTATACATTCTGTATATACACGGTGAGCCACGGTGGGTGGAGTATTAGAAGTATATGGAGAACGGATCAACCGATTGCTTTGAAATTTTGGTTGCCAAGATAATCGAGTATGATCTCTCCAACTAAAATATTTTCGAAAGTGCGGTATTGCCACATACGTAAAACTGGCAACATCTTCGTTATTTTAAATGGAATACCCTGTATATTTTTGCGATTTTTGGATCGTCGTCTCTTTCTGAGTAACTTTTATTAATATTTCCCTATACCTATCTCAAGCCGATTTCGAGATAATAATTCTTTTCTGAATTTATTGCCAAAAATTTGACTTTCAGTAAATCGTGTTTTCTCCTACCTACGCAGCAATTAAAAGATAATTTTTTAGTTGCGGCTAGGCAAGGCCTGGGGGCATCTCCTACATTAATCAAATGTTTCGAATATCATACAGGGTGAGTTAGAGAACGCTTTCTACAAGTGACTTAGAAAAATGCACGAAAATCAATTTTTTTAAATGGAATGCCCTGTATATTATTACTGATTCGGAAAGGCGATACATTTACCTCTTTAAAAAGGTCATATACTCTATACCTAATGCACACCGTTTTCGATTTATGGGCACTTTTCTGTAACCTTACCAAGAATATTAGTCTTCTGGTATATCATAACGGGTGGGCCATGAAATTTTTGTTTTGTCATTTTGTAATGACAACAGATGTTATTTTTCTAAATAAATTTGACGTTAGTGATATTTGCACCTAATTTGAATAGCTATGTAGCACAAATATGGCAGAAAATAATCATACAAACACGGTTTTAATTGATTTGTTTAGTATCCATGGACAGTGCAATAAGATTATCAGCAGAACTTGTAGAAGATTTAATGAGAAATATCCGAATTTGCCGCAGATCAGAGGAATTTTATAAATTTTGGTTCATCATCAAGAGAACAATAACAGTGTCAGTATTAGGAAAAAATAATAACTAAGCAGCAACAACAGTAACAAAGTCTAAGTAGCAATAACAAATAATACCAATAACAGTAATAAATATAAAAATCTTAAAAATATTGTTATAATTGTTCGAAATGTAGACCGTTAACTTCCAGACACTTTTGTATACGACGATGGACGACGTTTGTTGTAGCAGCTCTTATTTCAGCGGGGTCCAAGTTTTCAATCTCTTGAATCACTCGACGTTCTAATTCTTCCCTGTTGTGGACTGAAGTTTTATAAACTCTATCTTTAAGAGTACCCCAAAGATAAAAATCTAACGGGGTAAGGTCAGGGGACCTCGGAGGCCAATTCTACGGTCCCAAACGTCTAATCCAACGATCATCGAAAAAGCGGTCCAACTCCATACTAATTTCGTGTGTACAATGTGTAGGAGCCCCGTCGAGTTGATACCAACAAGTTATATATTTTTCAATTGACATAATATCAAGGAAGTATTCCACAATTGTTCTAATTATATCTAAATATTTTCTGGAATTCAATTTTTCGTCGTATATGTAATATTTTATTTTGTCATCCATTAACATACAAAACACATTGAAACTAAATTTGACTTGAAAGCCAGCCTCTCTAGTAACGTGGGGTTATCTGTGGCCCAATGGTGACGATTTCGTGTGTTACAAATCCCTTCCCTAGAAAATTTTGATTCATCAGTCCATATAATTTTCTTTAAAAAATTGGTGTCCACTTGCATACGTACAAGTAATATTTCATAAAATTCTATTCTCTGTAGATAATCCTGAGGCATGAGAAATTAGACTTGTAAATTTGTAATTATGCATTTTATGGTTTGCTAGTATTTTTCGAATGGATGAATATGGCAATGCTAAATCCCGCTCAGCACAACGTATGGAATACTGGGGATTTGCATGAAAATATGCTAGCATATTGATTTCATTGACCTCGTCAGATGTCACAGGTTTAGGTAAATTTCTTGCTTCTCTTAATGACGAGCCAAAATTTATAAAATTCCTCTGAATTCGTAAAAAACTTTCTGTTGTTCATCTGCGGCAAATTCGGATATTTCTCATTAAATCTTCTGCTGAAGTTCTGCTGATAATCTTATTGCACTCTCCATGGATACTAAACAAATCAATTAAAACCGTGTTTGTATAATTATTTTCTGCCATATTTGTGCTACATAGCTATTCAAATTAGGTGCAAATATCACTAATGTCAAATTTATTTAGAAAAATAACATCTGTTGTCATTACAAAATGACAAAACAAAAATTTCATGGCCCACCCGTTATAATACACCAGAAGACTAATATTCTTGGTAAGGTTACAGAAAAGTGCCCATAAATCGAAAACGGTGTGCATTAGGTATAGAGTATATTACCTTTTTAAAGAGGTAAAAGTATCGCCTTTCCGAATCAGTAATAATATACAGGGCATTCTATTTAAAAAAATTGACTTTCGTGCATTTTTCTAAGTCACTTGTAGAAAGCGTTCTCTAACACACCCTGTATGATATTCGAAACATTTGATTAATGTAGGAGATGCCCCCAGGCCTTGCCTAGCCACAACTAAAAAAATTATCTTTCAATTGCTGCGTAGGTAGGAGAAAACACGATTTACTGAAAGTCAAATTTTTGGCAATAAATTCAGAAAAGAATTATTATCTCGAAAACGGCTTGAGATAGGTATAGGGAAATATTAATAAAAGTTACTCAGAAAGAGACGATGATCCAAAAAACGCAAACATATACAGGGTATTCCATTTAAAATAACGAAGATGTTGCCAGTTTTACGTATAAGTGGCAACACCGCACTTTCGAAAATATTTTAGTTGGAGAGATCATACTCGATTATCTTGGTAACCAAAATTTCAAAGCAATCGGTTGATCCATTCTCCATATACTTCTAATACTCCACCCACCGTGGCTCACCCTGTATACTGATGAAAAAATGCATGACTAATAGACAAAATAATAACATGTTTCTGATCAAATTGCAATTAAAACTGACTTAAGTCCTATTATATTATAAATATTGTCAATATTAATAGGCCAAAAGAGCATAAGTCATATTATGCTGTTTTGGCTTATGTTTCCTTTTTTAGAGTGTCTGGTTTTCTGCATTAAGGTCGTAAGTCTACAACATTATGATTTCAATACCTAATAATTATTATTAAAACACGATAAATTCTAACTTCAAAATATTATTATTGTTATAAAATAAATTTGTATTTTATAAAAAAACTACAGCTAAAAATAAATTGAATATGTTAGAGGTAACTAAAATTATTATTACAACTCAAAGAAAAATGACACTAATTACGTCCTTCAATTCTATTATTAATAATTCTGTCAATGTCAGGGTCAAAGTCTGGTAAATCAGCCTCAGATAAATTTTCATAAAAATCAGACTCACCTATTTAACTTTTTGGTTTTTTAATGTATAACTTTTAAATTTTGGGAATTGCAATAACAAGTAAATTTTAGCATGTGGAATGAATATAACTTTCAGCATATAATATTTTCAGCTAAAGAGATTTTGCCAACAGGGTGTAAGTCGACATATTACTTTCTAGCAGCCAATTATAAATTACATTTTTGTAATTTAGGTGATTAATTAGACTTACTACCTTCTAACTATTAATGCATCGACATAAAATATGACTTTCTGATATTTTCAAGGCATAAGTGAACTTAATCCATTTAAACATTTGTCTTTTTATATATAACCATAATATGTAGACATATGCCCTTTTGAGTGAACGATATAAGTATATCAGGCTGCCTAAAATAATAGTAAAGTAGATTTTGTTGTAAGTTGACTTATGACCTTTTAGCATGGGACCACAGAACTAAAACTGGTAGCTCCTGATAGCATCTGTTAGTTCGTTGTATGGTCATCTGCTTAGGTACACATTTTAGGATGTACAACACCACCTAGGACATGGCCGACATAACCTTCGTTATCTTGTATTAGCTGGCTCACCGTATTTGGCACTATACCTAGTAGCCAACAACAATCGATTCTTCAATATTTCTCGCTGCAACATGCATCTTCTGTGTATAGTATCTACATATAACGTATCTAAGCTACGTTTATATGACTGCTCGACGTATAAGAACTTGCTATTGATATATGGCATCAAAGCTGTATCTTGAGTTAAAATTAATGTAGATGGGTTGAAAATAGCTTCTCTCCCTTCACAGACAAGCAACTGAGGGTGCTCTGTTCCATAACTCCAAATTACATAGTCGTACTTTCTTCACTATCGATACCGCATATACTTTGGACTCTCTATCCACTACTATATATTGTTCGTTCGTTAGTACGTTCGTGACTTTTTCGGCTCGTCCACTATAGATTAAACTGAACTGTCCTTCACACGCCATTTTCTCCTGATGATCTCACGTACTCTCTCCAAGAATTGAGTCAAAACAATACTGTTTCAAGAATGGGCAAGTTACTCCTCCTTTTAGATTAATTTCATTATCCTTTAACTTTACAACAGCGACATAATCCATAACTTTTATCTTTACTGTAGCTGTTACCACTACATTACTCTAAGAACTACCGTTCTCATGGTAATTAACACCATCGCATTTTCTAGCGTTATCCAGTGACCCATACAAAGTCATGGAAGCAGTTGTAGTACCATTTAGTATAATTTGACCAATGGTTTGCTGATTAATTTTCACCATTCGATAGCGAAGAATGTTCCGGCATCTTTCCGCGCCTACTTGATGAACATAATTTAGCAGTCCTCCCGCCACTACGGAACTATGGCTATGCACGTTACAGTATCTAATAAGTCGTGTAACATCTATTAAACAAGTCCACACATGTTGCAGTCCTATTTCAGTCCTTTGTAAAACCCGTACCTGCACCGATTCACTCTCATACGCGGAACTTGGTTCCGGACACTTAGCATGTCTCTCGGTGATATTGCAGTAATGTTTGTGTTTTCTTCCTCACAATCATACTCGATTAACCCGATTACCTGATGTTACTGAGACATACAAGTACATATTACTAAAATCGCTGCAACCAGCGGCTGATTCATCGGTGCCATTTCACCTTCCTCTTGACTCCTTGCCTATCCAAAATACACAAGTATATAAATAGTACATCAAATATTAATTAGCTTTAACATTTCCTATAATAAGATATTACAAAATTCAAATGTTTACCCCCCAAATCTAATGCTTGCATTGGGTCCCAACAGTGCAACCATTAAACCATAAAGAAATAGAAATATATTCAATTATAAAACTTCATTAAAACTTTCCTGTTTAACTACTTATTCCGCCCCTCAGGAATACTTCTGACACTCCAGTAATTAAGGCATACCAGCCATATATTTCTGTATTTCAATTTCTAATTCTAATAAAACATACACTTGCCCAAATGACAAGTGATGTCGGGGTAGTCGGCTGTCCCACTCATAAGGTAGCCTATAGGTCTCCTCCTCGGTACGCGTAAAATTATGATAGTTAATAAAACAAAAAAAAACAAAAGAAAAGCTCCTACGATACTGCCGTATGTGGAGAGGGAGTGGCTTGAAAATCTATAATCTCTATCATTTTGGCGAGTCGAGCGTATAATCAATCCGCTCGCAATATGTTAAATCACATAAGGAAAGCTATTACTACTATTCCGGTTGCTAATACTCCAACGTCTAATCTATTTCCCTAACTTTTTTCTACATAAATTACTTACTATTTAAACAATAATATTTTGACAACTCTTACTAACCTATTATAGTCTATCTAGCATATTGAAACGCTCGACTAAGGAAATGGAAGATGTTTACAAATTAAGCCTATCCGGAGGCCGCCATGTTCGCGTAGACTCTCAACGGTACCTGAAATTCTGGAGTTATTATATCATCGTCCCCTACCTTATCATCACCTTCCCTTGTATCTCCTTGTACAGCCGCCATATCCTTTTCCACGCTTTTATATAGTTCCACCCATTGTGGAAAGACAGGTTTCCAAGTATCTTGAGCGTTTTCATCTGTGCTCAATTCATCCTGATCGTTCTTATCTTCATCAAGCTCAGTGTCATCATCATCACTCATACTTCCTGTTTGAAAAAACCTCTTCAATTGATTGACATGAACTACTTGCTCCTCTCAGCTTCCTATATCCCTTATTTTATAGGTTACTGTTCCGAGGACATCTATCACACTACATGGCCCTTTCCATGGCTCAACATGCTTCTTTGAAAATCTTCGCACTCATGTCTTTTATATAAACATAATCACCTTGTTTGAAAGTTCTAGGTTTGGCCTTCTTATTGAATCTAGTGATTCTGGTACTTTTCCCCTTCTCCGTATTCTCAACGATTTCACAAACTTCGTGCGCTTCCTTATTGCCTATTTCTACTGGTTCACAGACGAGCGCTTTCCCATTAATTTTTCGTCTTGGTCTTTCCAGACACCACTTCTGTTATGGGTGGTATAACAACTTCTACAGATAATATTTCGGTCTCTATCCTATTATTAGGCTTCTCTTGTCCATTGATCTTCTTCTTGCCTCCTCTGCTGCGTTCATCCCCACTTACCATGTACAATTTTTCCCTTAACTCTGCCATGGCATTTTCCAGACTTGCCAACCTGTCTTGAAGACCCTTGATTCCTTGTTGTTTAATTTCCTCTTCCTCTACTCCATAAACGGCCTCACCACTTTTCCTATCCTCATCACTACCTTGTGGATTCGCCACCCATTCCACTTTAATTTCTTCTATAATTTCCAAATCAACGGCTGATTTTTCATTCATATTTACTTCATTTCTCCTGTTTGCACTACAATGCACCAGAGTTTCAACAGTTATCTGGTTATTTTTATTTCCTGAACCCCCGTTAAAAATTCTTCCGGTAGCCAAGATTCTCATTGATTTCCTTGTTCAATTTTCTCATCGTCCATATCCATAAGGACTTCACCCATAGAATTTATCTGTGTCTTTCTCGTCACCGTTGGTAGTTGAGCCTCTAGCCTAACCACAGGTTCTTCTATAAATTTTTCTGCCAAACCATTAGAAGATCCTTCCAACAAATATTTACCATATATTTCGACGGCCAGTACTAAACCACAATTGATCACCACGTTATGCGCTGCCAAGAAGTCTCTTCCTAACAGTATATCAATTTCCTCTTGGTTCCCAAATATTTCGTCCCCACATAAAATAAAATCGCCGCTAACTTTAGTTTTAGCGGTAGGTGTCTCAAGGTTTACATGTATTATACCATAGGTACTTAATGGATGACCTGTAATCCTTGTTACCGTCGTTTCCATGTACTCTTTTATTAGTAACGCTTTTTCAGTCGCCACCCTTCGTTGCATTAGTGACACTGCTGCTCCAGTATATCGACTATACATCTATACGAGTTACCATTAAATTGCAGGGAAATTACATAAGGCATGTCTGTTCCTTGATCTACCTTGCTGAGCGTTGGTTTCACCGACATAATTTTCCTCTTCCCCATTTTATAACAGATTTTATTAATCTTCAGTGTTACCTTTTCCAATTTTGGGTCGAACACCCATAACACCTTGATCCCGTTCCTGATAAATGTTCCGCCTTTATGAAACAGTCGCGATTTTATAGTGATTCCCTGTTTCTCGACGGTCACCCTCTGTCTCTCTTCTCGTATTTTGCCACCTAGAGTCATTTTCTGCACTTCTATTTTGATTTCCATAGTTAGTCCTATTCCACTGTTCCTTATCATTTTTATTTTGGGGATTATTCCTGTCTGCCCGGTATATATTAGTTCTTCCAGAAGAACCACCATATCGCTCTTCGTTATTCCTCCTCTCTCTTCTTTGTTCGAAACCATGGTCTTCTATTTCCATTATTTTTATTGGGACACTCTCTTGTCCAATGTCACTGCATATTACATAAATAACAAGCACCTTTTCTTTCGTACCTCTGAGTATTCTGTTGTCTTTTACAGTCCTTAGATATATGTCCTACTTCTCCGCAAGTATAGCAATTTGCTTGAAAAATCCGTTGGCCTGAGTTCTTACCTTGTATCATCTTCAGTGTAGTCTCGTGCAGCTTCACCAACTCTTCTGCCTTATCTAAGGTCAACTTATCTTCTCAAAGCAACGATACACCCACTTCTTTCATTATCTCTTTTCTTAGCCCAATCTTAAATTGATTTAAAACTAAATCGCGATTTTTCTTCCTTATCCCCGCTTGCTCTTCAATGGTGGCGTTTCTTAAGTCTTCTTCCAATACTTTGGCTCTCAAAATCCTAAGCCTCGTGTAGTATGATGAAACACACTCATGCCTCTGGTAACACCAACTTAAATCAACTGGTTATCCCCCAGGAACTTGCTTATTTCAAAGTTGGCTATTAATCTAGCATCAACGCCCGAAAATTTAACCCATCTAAACTCGCATCTGACTTTAAAAAATGTTAAGCCTCCCCAACGCATTTAAATTTTAATAACCTCAAGGTCTCATCCTCCGTCCAATCTGGCTCTTTGTTCTAATTTTTCTAAGTGCCTAACAACGTTCCAACCATTAAAATTTTCAATAGTGGATGCTATCATCCCTAAAGAATAAATAGCTGGAACCCTAGGAATAACTCCTAAGTTCTGGAATGCCCCTGGTAGACCTGCCCTAGCTGTCGTTACAATGGTATCTGTTATCGCTGTTGTAAATTCTACCGTAGTAGTAGTACACTAGTTATGTTAGTAGTGGGGTTCATTTTTATCAATAAAATGAAAAATAAAAACAAAAGGGGGAGAAAAATAACTAACTTTGTAACAAAAAGAATGAATATATTAACAAAAGCAACTGTGGTTACAGGCCTCAATACCGTAATCTAATAAATGACAACTAATTTCGTGTAAACAACATAAAAGAAATAATTTTATTTTTCTCTTTTTGAGACGTTAATAAAGCGAACTGATAATTTTAAAATAACAACGACTCAGTAGCTAAACAAAGTAACACAATATTATTTTATTTTTCATGGGGCAAACTAAGCACAAAAAAAACAAAGAAAAGATAAATAGCTACCGACGTCAGTAACGCGAATTATTAATTAAAAAAACGCAACTAATTCAATGAACACAACCTATCTCAATCACATTATAATTTTCTGTAGGAAAAATAAGCAATTAATAGAAAGAAGTAAATCACAAACGTGAGCTATTAATCTAAATGTGGCAACTAATTAAATGAACAAAATTATACACTAATATTACAATGTTCCGAGACCCCAACATAATCGAGTCTAAAGCATCCAAAATAAAAAACCTAACTCTAATTGTAAACCGCCCTGTTTATACCTTCCAAAAATAAAAATAAAATCAATAGTGAAAAATAAATGAGAGTCAAGGCGTAGTTCCGCCCTGTAAGTAAATAAGCACAATTTTCGAATTTGAACCCCACTGGTTAGTATATATCATATATTGAATAAAAAAAATTGTAAAACTCACCCCTCCTGCTGGGTAATTCCTCAACCAAAGAAGTCTCTCCTACACCATTCACTTACCCCTGTCGACACGCGTCTTCACCCAACTAAGAAAATTATAAAACAATTCACTGACAAAAATACCACCCCACACCACTGCGACCCACCAAGGGTCACTCCTTGGTAAACAAAAATTACACAAAACACAACTAAAATTTTTTAACTAGGAAATCCCCTTAATATCCGCCCTCATTGTATCGTCAAGCCAACTCCTCAAATAAAATAAAACCGCCCCTAACGAATTTTTATTAAAAATATAAGTGTACATACAACATGTACTGTTAATATGAATGTTTAATTTGAACTGAATATAAAAGCATGGATATATGAATAAGAAAATCTCTATACTCGGAATTATAAGGAAGAGTTAATATTTTGAAATCAGTGTACTTTCTGGTCACCCTATATAAACTGTAGTATTATTGAGTATTGATTAGATAAAATGATCCCCTCTTCCACGTTTTTAAACAGAAAAAAAACCTTCCAATTTTTTTAATAATTTTTTTCACAAATTTATGAATTATAGCCTATAAGAGCTATCATTATCAAGTTTGGTAAGTATATTATCCTTACCCCATAAAATGGGGTTAAGATAAATTTAGCAGTTTGACATTTGAAAAGTCTAAATTAGTTACAAAAATGTCAATGTCACTGAAAAGAAATTATTAAAATTTCTGACATGAATTACTATTGACAGTGTCGAAGGACGTTGATAATTAATTATTTAAAAATTGTAATGAAACATTTCAAGGTACACTATTAAAATTTAATTGAGGTAAGTGAAGAATTAAATAAAATGATTTTTTTAGATCAGAATTATATATACTAGTATAAGAAAGGTGTGTGCTGGTCACATCAGATATTTTTAACTTCTACTCGTACATTATATTTAGCAAAATTAAAAAGTTAAATGTGCTAGATAATTTTATAACAAGCATTTTTTATTTTGGTACATCTCCTCCAGAATTATTTGTTTTTAAGTAAAATGCAAAAACGAGTTTCATGACTAGAAAAGTAATAAATGCAAACAATGCAAGCCGTGGAAACCCAAAAATTTTTATTTAATTTAAATCAACCTTTTTAATTCTCAAATAATTTAACTAATCTAGTTATTTTGAATTTAGTTGTTTTAAGAATAACAAAATTAGGATTAGAATATTAATATTATTTTATCTATTAAAAATCGGGGCTTGACATAAATTAAATTAAAAACTGGGATTTTCCATGGCTTACTAGCACTTTTATAGTCATGCAATTGATTATTTGCATTTTACTTAAAAGAGAATCGTAAATTAGTAGAAGAGACAAAAATGTGTTATAAATGTGTTTTTTGTTTTATTGTTAACTGTCAAACGCCCAGTAATTATTGTAAACTTCATATAAATAACGCTTTTCTTGAAGAAGAACTACCATACAAATTTCGATAACATTTGTGTAGAGGGTTTTAACTCTTTTGTGCAGGATGAACATTTTAAATGTCTGACTCGATTTCATTGCTTTATTTTTCACCGAGGAAAATAATTTGTTACGCTCTGAGTAGGTAAATAATAATAAAGATTACTAATGAAAAAAAGGACCAAGAAAATAAACAGTTTGGACGCAATTGTGCGTAACAAAAGTTACCCAAGACTAGCTCAGTCTCATCAATAAAAAAAATACATATACCACTATATGTCCTGGGCGCCACTAGCAAAAACAAGAAACGCAACCTTGCTATGGGGTCCAAACTACTTTTTTGTAAAGGAAAATATTTTTGAATACATTAACTCTATAAGATAAACTATGTTGCGTGAATTTAACAGTTTATTAAATCATTCATGACTCATGAGTTTAAATATTCTAATCAGACATATTTATATATATTATGGATAAAAGATGTATTTTTTTGCAAGCCAAAAAAATAGATTATAGGTTGTGAATGTGTATAATATTCACAATTGTTGATGTATTATAGGGGGGTAGTGTCCTTCAGTGATAACATCCGGTTTACAGTAAATCTGTTATTATACGATAAAAAGAAATATACATATATGGATATGTACGTATATACATATATGTATATGTACGTATATGGATATGTACGTATATACATATAATCTATATGTAGAAATTGTTTAACTGAAGGCAAAAAAAGTTTCAGAGTGTCTATTTTACATACTAGCAAAATAAATATTTTTCCTCTTATTCATTCAACTAGACATGATATCTAGATATGTATTTTTTTTTATTTGTGGAGTGAATAAAAAAATGAGATTAAACGGTGGTTTACTCTTGTCCTCCAAAACTGTAGCTTGATAATAAAGCGGCAAGGTGAAAATACAGGAAAATACAATAAATCCAAGGAAGAAATATCAGAAATTCCAGAAAGAAAAAGATCCATTAAAAAAAAGCCCTGAAATAACTCGAATTATAAGGTACAGTTATATAATAAAATAAAATATACATACTCAAGGATGGATGGCGGCTTAGTCGTAGCCCAGGATACACAAAAGCTGGAGTATAATCGACAGCATCCTAATGAAAATCATTACAATAAATATGTGAACACGAGGTGTAATGAAAAAAAAATTACACTCAGAAATAACAGCAAGTTGTGGAATCCGAACAAGATGTAAATTGTGAGGGATGATACACAGAACCAAATATCACAACTTAAATTTGTGAATTTCCAAAGAATCCCGAAAATTGGGGTGCTCAAAGACTGAGTTTTAACTGATGTTTTTTTCTCTTTTCTTTAATGAAAAAAAGACGAGTAAAGAGAGAAGTAGTATATCTTCTACGAAAGGAATTAATTATTGTGAATATAGATAGGAAGAAAACATTTTCCTTGAATTTAATGCTAGACCAGTATAATTTAGGATAATTACTGATAAATAAATACGTCAATAATTGTTTAATTATTAATTACTAATAATTATTAACTTTTAAAATTTAAACGTACTAGTATAATATCCATATTCTCACAATCCTAGTAGTGTTGCCAAATGAAGAAGGAAATAACCCATTCTAAATATATCTAAACCTGGAGAATTAATAACAATATACCCTATTAACAATTAAGAGAGATGTTAATAGTCGTAATAATCCTAACTCGATTACTAAGATGAATTTAATAATGGAATTATTAGAATTAAATTATTAATTTTAGACGATCACGTGAACAGCTGATTCGTTAGCTCTAAGGCAGATTAATAGAATTTGACAGCAAGCCCATAGAAATATACATGCTGAACGTATATAAATAGATGCAAAATTAATTTAAAACCACATATGTTAAAACTGTAAATCTAATCATTAAATAAAAGTAATAATAATAATAATCTAAAATCCAGGGAGGTTTACTCTAGCTTATACATAACTATACTATAAATTAGATTAGATGACTCGTTTATATTTAATTCGGTATTTATTATATACAAGGTGAACCTGCAAATAAATGGATTAACCTCCATTAACTTTTAAATGAACAACAATAAAAAATTTAACATATAGAAAAGTGACCGTAACAAATTCTAAAACTGTTCTTATGTTTTTTTTTTTTCGGAGGAATTCAAATTCGAAAAGAAAAAACAATTGAACGTCAAATAAAAAGTTATGGCCGAAAAACTGAATAATGCAATAATTAACACCCTGTATATTAATGCTAAAACGAACATATGATATTCCACTGATTATAAGTACGTATTGCATTCATATTTTTCACTTCCGGTGTAATCAGAAATTACTTCAACTTTTTTTATTTTAAGTGATACAATCTGTATATTCAGTTGAATTTAAAGAACGTTTTTCTACTCCCATATTTTAATTAATTTATTAGACGTTTACTACCTCTACTTTAATGAAATTCATTATGATACAGATTTTTCATTAAGATACAAGTTTATAACCCATAGAAATACAACATCACAGCAATATTTAGTCAATATCAAATATTGCCATGAGCATGGCAATTTTGACAGTTCATATTTACTGTTTAACTTTTAAATTCCTAAAATTTGTGCTCTTTGCAAATAAAATCGGTAAAAATGTGCGATAGTGAGAGTGAAATTGAGAATTTAACTCCACCAGAAATTGTGGAACAGGCCACAAATACCACAAACAATTTATTACACGTTGTTGCATTTTAATAACTAATATCCAGAATATACCTACCTATAAATCAAAAATTTCCGTTTTTTTTTATAAACCTTGATTTTCTGACATTTTTATGTTTTGTTTGTGATACAGTTGCCATAATATATCCTTAATTCATAATTTCATTATAAATTGAATAAATCTTAAAAATAAAGTCTTATTTTTCATTATTATGATCGGTCGTAGGAAAAATAGTGTATGCAACTGAATTTAATGGCTATTAAGACATTCGTATTCATTACGATACTCGCCTACGGCTTGTATCGTAATTCTCATACTCGTGTCTTAATAGCATAATTAAATGGTCGTTGCATAATATATTATTTCTTTCCATAAAGATAGTGGCGTAATGATTATTACATCAAAATATGCACATTTAGTTATAAAATTTATCCATATTAATGAATAATACAAAAATAATAATTCTCATAAATTTAACGCAAGAAATCGGGCACAAAATAATATACCTAATACCTAATAAATGACATTTAAATCTAAATACGTTTATTGTCAATCATCGGTCCAGTATTATATACAATAAAGTCCCAATTCATATAGGTAATATCCAAAATAAGACAAACAGAAAGAAAAGAAAAAGAAAACAAAAGGAAAAAAAGGAATAACTAATACATAATACAGAGTGTTTCTAAAATAAGGTTTCAAACTTCTACAGTGTGGCATAAAACACACTCTTAGAGAGATAGAGGTCGTTAAAGGACTTCATATGAAATTGTTTTTTTTCTATTATTTGAAGAACGGTAAAACATATCCAGGGTGTCCCGAAATTAGTGTGCAATATTTTACCAGCTGCTTCTATGGCCAGAAATAGGAAAAAAGTTCATATAAATATTGGTCGAAAAATTCTTCCTAAGGGAGCTACAGGCCCCTAAAGGTGGGCCCCTGAGAAAGGTTTTTATCGAATATTTCCAAAACCACTTAGTCAAATATTGAAAATTTTACACAGCCGCTACGCTTCTTATGTGGAATAAGATGAAATTGAAATAATTCGAAAATGTTATCCAGGGCTGTCCCAAACTGGGGGGGGGGGTTGTGGGGGTTAAAATAACTCCAACTTTTTTTGTATGTAACTTTTTTTCTATTTTGACGGTAGAAACGCTACGCTTCTTATGTGGAATAAGATGAAATTGAAATAATTCGAAAATGTTATCCAGGGCTGTCCCAAACTGGGGGGGGGTTGTGGGGTTAAAATAACTCCAACTTTTTTTGTATGTAACTTTTTTCTATTTTGACGGTAGAATATGAAATTTTAGAGTTTTATACGTAAAAAAAGTTACTGATGAACATCAATAAAATGTACCGTTTTTGAATAATATCGACTTGAAAATTTTATAACGTGGTATGAAATAGGTATTGGGAATCTAAACTAATTTTTTATTAATAGTAGGCCATGAATAAAAAAATAATGCTCATGCCGTTATGATATAATTTGATGTTAGAGCTGTCAACAACGTTAATAAATTTGTATAAACAGTTGTATGATATAAAATCCTAAGAACGCGTATCGGGAAAAAAAAAACGTTTTGTCCCCTTTTCTATCAGTTATTTCATTTGTGCGCATTTAATCATGATTTTCATTAAGTCGATTATAAAATCCCAAGATTTACAGATAGGGAAATGACTGATATGCATTTTGTGTACGGTTTTTGCAAAGGTAGTGCATTAGTCACAGAAAGGGAATACCGACGAAGATTTCCCAATCGTAGAGTACCTGGGCGTCGAATATTTGCAGTTCTTCACCGCAATTTAGCAGACCATGGGGATTTTAAAATGTCTCGAGGCGCAGGAAGGCCACAAGGAAATCATCGTATAGATATAGTTTTGAATCATTTAGAAAATGATCCACAAATAAGCATTCGAAGAATTTCAGAAATTGTCAACATACCTCGCTCAATAGTTAATAAAAAATGTAAGTACCTAGATAATTATTTATCTTAATTAATAATTTCAGATAGGAAGAATGACGGTAATGCAAGGAATACACCCATACCATTTAACGGAGGCAGATTTTTTACCACGACTCCAGTTTTGTCAATGGATATTAGCGAACAGAACTATTCTTCCTAGCATATTATTGACTGATGAGGCAATGTTCACTATGAACGGAGCTTTTAATATGCACAATATGCATCATTGTCAGATGAAAATCCACGAGTTAAATTTAAAAAACAAATAAAATTAGTTAAATTTTAAAATTTTCAAGTCGATATTATTCAAAAACGGTGCATTTTATCGATGTTCATCAAGAGTACCTTTTTTACGTATAAAACTCTAAAATTTCATATTCTACCGTTAAAAATAGAAAAAAGTTACATACAAAAAAGTTGGGGTTATTTTAACCCCAGAACCCCCCAGTTTGGGACAGCCCTGGATAAAATATGCGATAGAAACCTTTCTCAGGGGCTCACCTTTAGGGGGCCTGTAGCTCCCTTAGGAAGCATTTTTCGACCAATGTTTATATGAACTTTTTTTCCTATTTTTGGCCGTAGGAGCAGCTGGTAAGATATTGCACACTAATTTCGGGACACCCTCTATATATCAAATTTTTGGCATTCACTTAGTTTTGTATGTTGAATAAGATGCGCGATAAGTTCGTTTTTGGTTGTTAAAATCATGGGCGTCCCTTTCAGGGAGGGGGCATGGATGTTTCACCCTATAATTTTTTTTCTTCATTTTATTTTCATATTTATCTTAAATTTAGAAATTTCAAACTCAATATAATCGATAACAGTTGCCGGCTTAACAAAGAAGGAAGGCATTCTTTAAGTAAAAAATGTCTAAAAATTACAAGAAAGTTGAACAACAACACCCTTGCTCCCTTCCTAAACGGACGCCCACGATTTTAATAACTAAAAATGAACTAACGCATCTTATTCAGTATGAAAAACTAAGTGAATGACAACAATTTAATTCATTTATCTTATACCGTTTCTTTAAATAACAGGAAAAAATAAATGTCATCTAACTCTCTAGGGGTGCGTTTTGTGCCACGTTTATAAGAACTTTTTGGGTTATATTGATGAGTACTGCACGATGTAGAAGTTTGGAACCCTGTTTTACAAACACCTAAGAATTATTCAAAAATTATATTTTTCCTAATAAATATTTTTACTTATTACATTTGAAATTTAAAATGCAAGTTAACTTATATATGATATTGATAATATCTAAAGGCCAGCACGACCTTAATGTTTAGTGCTTATGTTTCAAATAATGAAATAATGTAGAATATGTTGTAATTAATAAAACATTTGAATTTCTAGCTCTTTTCATAAATAATTTGTTTGTTTCGTTTTGGTACATTTTTAGCAGAAAACAACAACAAACAGCATAAAATATCACAAAGGTGCAACGTGCAGCACAAAATTTATTTTTTGCTAAAAAATGACTGACCTTAGTGACTTGAGAGAAGCATATTTTTATTCAGGGAATAATACTGTTACGCCACTGGACTGTGTAAACTGGTTACAATACTATTACAATACTATTTTTGGAAAAAGCTTTTAAAAAACGCGCATAAAAAATTATTTAAAAAAGGCTACTAATGTCCTCCATTCGATTTTCCACTGTAGAAATTATTAGAATAAAAACTAGTGTAGATAATTGTAGTAGCAAAATTTGATTTTATTCTAGACAGTGCGCATCAGTAATAGGTATATCAAAAATATTTCTCAAGATTTCTCTTTTTCCTGACAATATTTGATAATGATAATGGCATACTGTCCTGGGACAACCTATAAACTATAACACAATGTAGTTTAAAAAAAAAAACAACTGATATTTGAAAAAAAGATTTATATTACACAAGTTATACAAATTACTTTTCCCTATACAGGTACTGAAAAATACAACACCTTTAAATCCGACAATTTCAGTCTTATTCATTTCATTAGATAAATTTGCCTTTTCTGAAAAACATTTAGATTTTCGTAAAGTTTTTGTGATATATAAATACGTTTTTCTATATTACATTTTTCTATGCCCATAACGGGTTAGTTTTAGCTTATAATTCATAAAATAGATTGAATGCCTTGGTGTCATTGTCTTAATAAATTCATCATTTTTCAATAGTAAGAAACTAAAGCTGAGAAACACCCAACTTCTAAGGTATAAATAAACCTAGTATTTCAATTAATGATTAATAAAATAAGTCACAATCATTATAGCTACCAAGAACAATTTAAATTAATGGGAGGTAGAAATGGACAAGTCAGTAATGTGGCACTTTAAACTATCACTTCTTTTATAAATTATATCTAACACCCTATTTTATATCTAAAGACTTGTTTTTTAATTAATGCAGAATTGTCTAATTGGTATAATTATATACGCCTTACATATTTATAATAACTATAAATGGTAGAACTTGTCGCTGTTGAAGGACTCCTGATAAAAATCATCTCACGTAAGAAGGTCTGATATACAAAAAATTCGAGAGTAATATATCCATAAATACGTGTGTTGTAATTATAACAGCATAGCCATACAAATCAAAATGTAAAAGTTAAAATTATATATAGGTATTAAAAACTGTACAACATATTTACGAAAAAAATTTTAGTAAAAATTTTTTATTTTTTTATAAATCTTAGATAGTATAAAAATATGTACCTCAAAACACAATTACATATTTTGCCTTTTTGTGTAAATAATTTTGTTCTAAAACTTAAAATGTCTGCTATTTTGCAGATGATTTAATATATCGGTTTGTACAAAATCTACTTGGATTATTCCTGTGGTCAATAGCTGTATAAAAGATAAAAATTAGTGATCGATGCAGTACCGATTGATAGGATGCACATGTAAAAAATTAATTTTGTTTTACATGTTTTGAAATATTAGAATTTAATCTTAGTCATAGTAGAAAAATAATATTTATCAATAGATCTCTCTGGGTATAATTCATCCAATTTATCAATTATCATATATACACAAATTATAAAATGTTATAAAAATTAGTCATTACGAATTAGTCAATATACAGCATAAAATAAAGTTATAAATGGGAAAAAAATGAGATATTGACTATAATCAGTAATCACTTCTACATTTGAAGTTTAAATACAGAATAAATATATGTATAAACAATTTACATATATAGCGAAGGATTCATTTGATTTTTTAAAACCTGAACTTATTACAGGCACTTGAATACTAATTTAAACGTCAAACAATACAAAAAGTTAATTGACAATTATGTAAAGTGTAGAAAAATGATTTTGAATGAACTATACGTTAAGTAAAACGTGCACTTATATAAAACTTATGACCTCATAACTGCATCAATATTATTTCTTATTAATAAAAATGACACTACAGTATAACTTTAAAAACTCCAATTTACAAACAGAAATTGTGTATTTAAAATTCTCAACATAAAACATGCTTAAGTACCTACTATTAACTGGACACATAACTTTTTAAATCAGTTTACTAATTGTTAGAAATAGTTTAAGGCACGAAAAAAAAAACAACTCTAAACATGTATGTATCTGTTAAGCTATGTAGTGTTTCTCTCAATGAACTTTTAATATTTTGTGTCCAGTTAAAATTAGTTTACATTGTATCTTTGCAGTTCTGTAAACAGGGATATATTACTTTACTATATTACAAATATATAGATATATTTTTTCAACAAATAACATCATTATATCACGTTCTATATAAAACATAATTCTAATTAAAGTTTTGTAAAAATACTACTTCGTAAAATATATTGCTTTTTGTAAATAGATAAACAAGACTGAAAATACTAAAATTACAAAAACTGTGAGTACGTCGATTTTCTTATGTGGCGCTCGTTCTTTGGTTGCTAACGAATTTAATATGAAATCCTGAATGGCTGTGGAAGTCAAATCAAGTTCAACAGGATCTATTTTATTAACTGTGTCCTCCTGGCTAGATACACATCTAGATTAGAAGCTTTCTGCGGTTGGCAGCAATGCACAACCTTGGCCAAGCTTTTTATTTAACGTCAACCGTTTCTGACGCTCCTGGAATAATACATGTTTTTGGAATACAACTCAATACAAAAATATAGTTCTTCACTACCCAAAAATTCATTGCTGTATAATTATTAGCTGAAATCAACATATAACAATAATTATTAAACTTAGAACATACTTGTCATGATACTTCGTAAAAATATGACATTCGCAGAGTTCGGATATTATTTACAGAAATGATAAATCTATAAGACACATGCATGCTCGAAAAAATGAAATATTATCACTACTTTATATCTTTTCGTTTTTAACCAAGCCTATCTACAGAACGTTTTGTAGAATTTAGGTCCAGAAAATGTTCGTATATTTGTGTCATTTGTGTCACATCATCCCTTATTTGTTGTATTAGATCTGCGCCTCACTCTTGCCAAACCCTGTATAATAATATTATACATTGCTGAATTCAGAAAAAAAAATCTATACTTAAATTTGAAAATGTTTATTCGATTTATGAGGAAATAAGCAGGTACTTCATCATTTCCATCTAAACCGGAAATTAGAAATAATTATAATATACATACAATTACTCTTAATTAATCATGTTATACATATGTGAAAAATAAAATTTATTTTTTTAAAATTTTGGTCGTCCGAACATATTTACTTTGGTTTATATTCATCTCCACTTCTATCAGTTGTCAAATCAATAAGTTGTTTTAGAACGTATGTTTTCTATTATTTCCCATTTTCTGACATTTGCGAGTTAGGTTTTGAATCTAAGATACTTAAGTATGACCATTTACTTATACAGGGTAGGGCAATAGTGCGCCCGACTTCGAAATGTCGAGTTCTATGATAGCCAGAAATGTAATTTAAAAACATAAATAAACTAGACAAAAAAAATCTATCAGGAAATTATTTTTTTGAATATACAGGGTGAGCCAAGACGATTCTACAGAATCAACTAACATTTTTTTAAATGGAATGCTGAATTTTGCAGTTATTTGTTCAATACATTGAAAATGGTCACAAATAGCCATAGGAATGTACGTACAAAAAATTTTCGTTTTTCAATCCTACATCACATCGTCCAAAAATATGCAGGGTGTTCGATTTGAAAGAATTGAGAAAATTCAGTTCAAAAAGTTGTAAATTTAAAAATACTTTTGTTTTAATTCTATAATATTATTAATTTCCTTTAGATCTGCATATCTTTGTAGTTAGATTTGTTCTTATTATAAACTCATTATTCTTTTCCGTCAAAATAAACTTTGTTAAATTTTTAAATTCATTTTTTTAAAAAGACAAACCGCTCGGCGACGATAATAACTGGCGCAGTCAGGTCAGATTTTCTTTGAGGTATTTCAAGCGGATATTGAAAAACTCGTCGTTCCTTCGACTAATCAGAGAAAACCTGTGAAAACTTTACCATACCTTTGGTATTACAGTAAATTTAGGAAACATTTTAAAAAGCAAAAAAAATATCAAGAAAAGAAGATTCAGCATATCTAGTCCATTCCTTATTATTGAATACCTATTAACCCTTTCAGATCTGAGCTATAAACCTGTTACAGCTCGTTCTAAGGAATCCCACCTTAGAAAAGTTAGCAAGACCATCAGACGCTCAGTAACCTATCACCGGAAGCACCGTGAGGCTTAGCACTTGTGATTTTTTCACATGAGCCCTAGAAGAAACCAAGACAGTGCACTTTCTTTCCTAAGACTACATGTGACCTTAAATCGTGTACAGGAAAGATCGGCCCAAGAAAGAAAACATCTTCAAAAGCACGTAGCCTTGTGCTACTTAAGGAAGTGACATTTAACGACTAAAACCGACGTAACAATAACTGCCCTCCTGCTCAAGAAAAAATATATAATCAATCAAAGAAGAAGAAAATATGAACTACAATCGTCAACAAAAGTTAGGTTCCAAAAATAACTTTCAAAAAAACAATCAATCTCAAATAAGGACATCGCAGATTAACTATAGACATCAAAAATACAACCCCACCTATGCACAACCGTTCCTTCCCAGAACAAACCCTACAATGAATCGTCCTACAAAAAATGTCCCCAAACGTCTACCAAATTATTTCACTCCTCGATACTCACAACAAACAATTCAACAGAACCGTTTCAAACTTTCCCGAAGTTTCTACGTTAGAATCCTTCAACTCAACAAAATTTCCAGAATCAAAATTTCCAAACTCCACCAAATTTCAAAAACAATCGAAACTTCCAAAATTTCCAAAATCCAACAAACATATCCCCAACCGATGAATACCTCATCAGGAACTACTAGAAGAACAAAAATCCTACAAACAACAAATTGCCCCGAGATGGACGGCGCAAGAATTACATTTACAAGAGATACCGAGTACCTCTTCAGAAAACTATGAATATGAACCGGACTATTACCAACGAACAACATTTAATCCAGAGGGTGTAGAAAATGATTACTATTCTGAAGAATAATTTGTATTTAGAATACTATCAAAATTTTAACTAGGACGAAAATTTTACTATACCAGCCTCGGAGACGAATATTATGAACCTTGCAAATATGAGGAACTAAGCAATCAACCAACAAAACAATTAGAAACAAATGTCGCAGCTAACACAAATATATTATTATTCCGGAATTAGAAGCCAAATTTATGATAGATACAGGGTCTACAAAAACATTAATAACTGAAAAAATTGCTGAAACCTTTTTTTTTGTATCAAGTTAAAGAAGATCTTTTTCAGATAAAAACACCTCACAGTATTTCACTATATTTCTACTCAGCTGATATTCCAATATCACAAATTTTCAATAAATCAGGAATGATACATACACACTATATTTTCAATTTTAGTGAAACATATGACGGACTTATTGGCTTGGATCTTTTGCAATAAATAGGAGCCACTCTTGATTTGAAAAATGGATATCTATTAACAGACAAAGCAAAAATTCCATTATTCATCGAAGGAAAAAGAGTTTTAATTATCTACCATTAATGACAAAACTTAAATATGAATATAATATTCAACCTAAAACAGAAATTGTTGCAAAAATACCAACAACGCAGAATTCCGGAGAAGCTATAATAAACACTATAATATTTGAAAATCAATTAGAAATTTCAGCAGGACTTTTCAATATCAAGGACAATGAAACAACGATATTATTTATTAACATTATTGATGAAGAAAAATCATTAACAATAACCGAACCAATTCCATGTATACCTGGTTGTAAATTAAATAATTTTACAACCGAACCAATGGACATCGATATAATACAAATATAAATTACGATAACCTACAGAAGAAAAACTTGGAGAATCTTGATTTAAGACACTGCAATCAAGAAGAGTACGAAACTATACGAAAATTATGTTACGAGTATAGAGATATTTTTTTATTGTGAAGATTTTTCACTTACCTTCACAAACCAAATTAAACATGAGATTGGAATAGATAACATTTCCTTTTTCACAAAATCATACAGATTCCCATAAATGAGAAGTAAAAAACAAATTGTCTCAATGCTAGACGAGAATATAATTAAACATCCAACATCACCATGGTCTTCACCCATTTGGATTGTTCCAACGAAAATGGACATCAGTGGAAAGAAGAAATTTTGTATTATCATATACTACAGAAAACTTAACGAGAAAACTGTACCTGACAAATTTCCAATCTCAAACATAACAGACGTTTTGGATAAATTAGGCCGCAGTCAATATTTTACAACTTTGGACTTAGCGAGCGGATACCATCAAATCGAAATGAATCAAAAAAGATATTGAGAAAACAGCTTTCTCAATAGACGAAGGACATTATGAATTTTTACGAATGTCCTTTAGACCTTGAAATGCACTCTCCACTCTTCAAAGAACAATGAACCATGTATTATCAGGCCTTCAGCGCAAATGTTTAGTTTATATGGATGACGTACTAATATTCTCCACATCCTTACAAGAACACATAGAAGGAATACGCTTAATCTTTGACAGGTTCAGAAAGACAAACTTTAAAATACAATTGGATAAACCAGAGTTCCTAAAACAAACTGTAAAATTTCTCGGACATGTTATCACCACAGTAGGTATACTACCCAATCCGGATAGAATCGACGCAATTGTAAGATTTCCAATCCCAAATACGAACAAAGATATACAATTCTCCTCGGACTAATAGGATATTACAGAAAATTTATAAAGGATTGTTCAAAAAACAGGCTACTCTTACAACACACAGATCTTTCAAGACCGTTTATCCTCACAACGGACGCGTCGCAATTCGCACTAGGATCAGTTTTATCCCAGGTAAGCGTAGGAAACGATAAACTCAGTGCCTATGCATCCAGAACACTAAACAAATCTGAGAAAAACTACTCCGTGATAGAGAAAGAATTGCTCTCCTTAGTTTGGTCCAGCCAGTATTTCAGGTCTTATCTATACGGTAAATGCTTCACTGTATACCCAGACCACAGACCACTTCGATGGTTATTCTCAATAAAAGATCCCCAGAACTCTAACTTCAGCAAATGGCGTACAAATTTACAAGACTACGATTTTGATGTAGAATATAAAAAGGGTAAGCTAAATACAAATGCTGACGCATTGTCACGAATAGAAATTCACTCTATTGACACCAAATCAATGCATGTAAACATCGACGATCCTGAACTTGATAAAATTATACAAGAACTGGACAGAGAAAAATAATCAGCAACACCAACACCTGAAGAAGTCAACCAGACGCTTAATCCAACTGAAAATACCCAAGGTGAGACATTGGAACAAATGACTTCGATATCCCCGAAATCTTTACTGCCCGTTCCAACGAGGAGGATGAACCACGAGATACCATTCAAATTATAAACGACATAATAAATACAAAATCCAAACAAATATTCATAAAGACAGTTCCAATGAACCCCAGGATTTGTAGGACATTAAATGTAGACAATAATACCATCCTATATGCCGAAATAACCAATGAGGACAACGAAAATCAAATAATCAAACTTCTTAGAGATTACACAAGCGAGAAATCCACATTTTATATGCACTTCGATAGAGATAAAATGTACGAGGACTTTTGCCGAGTATATAACAGACATTTTAACAATAATGGACCAAAATTAATAAGATATACATATGAAAGAACATTTTTAAGAAAAAAGGAAGAAATTAATGAGGCTATTAAAATGTATCATGAAGGAAAAACAAATCACAGAGGTTCACAAGAAACAAACGACAAACTAAAACAAAGATATTATTGAAATAAAATGTGACCCACGATACAAGACTATATTAATGAGTGTAACATATGCCAAAGGGGCAGATACGATAGATAGACATGCACCCAAGATACTAATGAATCAAACACCCACACAACAAAAACCCTTTGAAATAATTTTTTATGGACACCTTTACCATCTAGCAGAAAAACTACCTGATCTTAGTAGATTCATTTTCAAAATTTGGAGAAGCATTTCCAATTAAATGTAAAGAAGCATGTGAAATAGCTAGATCCCTCACCTACCATTTCGAGCATTATGCGGAATTCCAGCCGCAATCACAACTGACAATGGTCGAGAATTTACTAACAGCCAAATAAGAAATGTATTAGCATATCATAAAATTGATATTCACTTTACGACACCCGTTCATCCAGAATCTAATGGCATTGTGGAACGATTTCATTCCAAACTAATTGAGCATTTTCGAATATTTCGGTTAGATACACAACTTAATAAAAAAACCGACGAAGAACTTATGAAGCTGTCTATTATAGCGTACAATCATACCAACCATTTCACCACAGGACTTACACCCGTTGATGTCATATTTGGACATTCATCAAATAAAAACTTATTTGATACAAAAACGAATCAAATCATCCTCGATTATTCATTAGATGAACACAGGAAAACTCTTTCCCAACTTTACGATTTAATCTATAAAAGAACTGAAACAAGGAAAGCAGCAACTGTTGACAGGGTTAATAAAAAAGATAACAAACCCACAAGAAAAGTATAAAATAGGCCAAAATGTTTATGTTAGAGCATCCAAAAAGAGAAGCTCTAAGACAGTCCCTAAATTTAACGGACCATTTCCCATAGTTTCCATTAACAATGATAACATTTGCATGATTAAATTAAAAAGAAAATAAAGAACACTGAACTCATTTGTCTGATTTAAGATCTACTTTTACAGATGGAGCATCCTTGCAGCAGCCGACGACATCCAACTAAAAATTTAGAAGCAAACCCTGGACTTTTACCTATTCGCCTAGGTACAGCAGACAACATCATATCAGAATGGGAAATAATTAATTCATTCGACATACAACCACTCTTTGAAACATGTATGCAGGAAAAAGAAGAAATTATTAGACTCCTGGCAAATATCAATAAGTACTTGTAACTAAATATATCCTGTGAAATAACAAAAAGGAAGTACCTGTAGCCAACACATATCAAATCAATAGAATTTTAACCTTTGAAATCAATAGAACTTCTATACTATTTGAACAAGTTCTACCAAGCCATGTTAGAAAACCGAGAGGACTGTTTAACTTTGTTGATACCTTTCAAAAATCAATTACTGGTACCTTAGATGCTAATGACTGAAAAATATGAAGAAAACTTCAAAAAATTATTCAACAATGAGGCCAAATTAAAAGTAGACAGAAAATTATTTATCTATCACTCATGACCTTATTAAACCCACAAATAAGTCAATCACGACGCGACACGTAGAAAATCAGAGAAGAATTAATTCAGCACTGGTCGACATTGAAAATAAAATAGAAAAAAATGGGACTTTGCATTCATTTATTAGTTGTAGAAAATACTCTCGAACAGCTATCACATTCTCTATCACTTATTTGCAACATTTTAGAAGAACTTTCCACAGCAATGTCCTTTGCGCATTAAGGCAAATGAATCAAACAATTATAAAACCAAATGACCTTAGAAAAGAATTAATAAACATCCAAAGTTACCTGAAAGAAGTAAAAATCCCATTTGAACCTACTTTTCAAAGCATTATTAAATACGAGAAACTGTGTAAAACTTCAGTCAACCAGAAAGACTCCTACACATATTTTATCATTAAAATACCATTAATAGAAGCAACACCCTATGATGACTACAAACTGTATCCATTGCCAGTTGAAAATAATGGATCTTATATTACTATTATACCACAAAGAAATTATTTACTAATGAAATCCAATAATTGGTATTCCTATGCCGATATACCGTGTGAGGAGATAGAGATAAAGAAATTTATTTGTATACACTACTCTGTTATACAAAGAACATGAAATAAACCTTGTGAAATTTAACTTATCGATTATTCTCAAAAACGGAATAACTGTAGATTCACAAAGATTAATATTAACAATCCTAAAATACAAAGAGTTGAGAATTCGAGCTCATGGATAATCATTAGCCCCTCTACCATCGTAGCTGACACAAATTGTGAAGAGAAGAAAAAGAAACAACTAAAAGGGAACTATCTATTAACAATTCCCGATAGATGCTACAGTACTGTCGATAAATACAAACTCACTTCAAATACTAACTTTAAAAAACACTGGAACAACGCTAAATAAACAATTTATCATACATAAAATATTATTCAAACATGCCCACAATGGATCATGTCAATCTAGATGAATTTTCGGCATTATCTAGACGTACAGAGAATTTACAAGAAGAAATCAAAAACCAGATATTAGAGCCAGCTACAAAACTAATGAACTCTTGGATTATTTATACCCTTATCATTGTCATCACTATTGTTGTCCTAATCGTACTATGGAGTATTTACATCATATCTATGACCAACAGATTTCCAAAATCCAAAGAACCGCAAGAGGAAGAGATGACGAACATCGGCCTTTTCTAAATAAAACCCGAGTTCTCATCTCACCCTGTATATTCGAAAACAATTTTCGGTTATAGACTTTTTAGTCTAGTTTACTTAAGTCAAGTTTCTAGCTATCATAGAACTCGAGATATCGAAGTCGGACGCACTATTGCCCCACCATGTATATCTCGGTTAGATAATTTTTTTCTGAAGAAAAATAAAATGTAATTGATTGTTATGTAATATAATCTAAAATATGGTAATTCCTAACTTTTCCTTGTTATACAAATAAAACCACGAAGGGGCGAACACGGCCATTAGTATGCGCAATTTACGTTTGACCGTTGGCAGTAGAGGAGGATTCACAGTCGCAAAACGGCGTGAGCGGTTCATCATTTCAAATTTCAATATAATTTTGCTTCGAACCTCAAACACAAGCGACAGAAATAGAGGAGAGTTCTGTAGACAATATATTGACATTCTAAAAATAATGGAAGTATGCCAGTTGCAAGAGAAAAACCAAAATCATACCGTAAGATGAATAAAAGAATTATTAGAAGATAGACCTACACCTTCTCTATCTACGCTGCATAAAATAATTCAAAATTTTAAGCAACATGGCTGCGTATTTCCCTCTCAACAGTCTCAACACAAGAAGCCTCCTGACGTCGGCGACAACAGTGAAAAGCTACAAATCATGGTTTGCGCTACTACCAATGAGAATCCGACATTTTTAAGCAGTAGACAAATTGGTTCGGCATCGGCTGTAAATTTAAATGCTCATTAGATGAATAATTCTAAAGAAAAATGGATACCATTTCTATAAAATAAAAAGAAAAAACATGAAATTTCACTGACAATATCCGGCGAATGGATTTTTGCAAAACAGTAAGGGAAAAAAAACGAAAATTTTACTCGAAACGTAATATTCACAAATGAATCTACATTTCCATTACTGGGTCGACATATTTCATCCAGAGTAAGATATTGGTCAAGGGAAAATTTACCATCGGCATTTTACAGTATCCCCAAAAATTAAATGTTTGGAGAGGGGTATTTTTGGGGAGGATATGGTTGGTCCATTCTTCATAGAAAGTAATTTAACTGGTTCTAAGTAATTGGATTTACTGCAACAACTTACGAGTATTGTTCCCGAAATTCGTCGGATTGAAGGGAAAAAAATTTGGTGACATTTGGTTTCAACACGATGATTGTCCGGCCCATAATTACGGTTGTTTAAATACTTGAACAATATTTTTCCGAACCATCTAATAACAGGAAGGAGAACCTTCTGTGATAAGTCAGGTAGCCAGATCTCACACCAAACGATTTCTTTTTGTGGAGGTATTGCAAATCCACAATTTATGGATTTTAAAAAATCTGACGTTTTATTTGCTTCGTATTTCTAGAAAAAAATAATGATATAAGTATTGGGTATTACATAAGCACCCTTTCAAACCTTAAGCACCCTTTCAAACTTAACACGATAACAATAATAAATACCTATAGTTTTTTATATTTTATACTGTCATTCTTATTTGAATGCGCTAGCATAAAAGTTTTAGGTAGACAACACTTTCAATACATTTTATCGTAGAAAATATTAAAATGACAACTCAATATAGAAGCAAGAATTGCATTGAATTAAATAACAGTATTCTTAGTATTAGAAGCAAATAAATATTGAAATAAAAAAAAATAGAAAATATTGACATCAAAAAGGAAAATTTTTACACTTAAGAAATGATTTACTCTAATTAAAATATAAAAACGAAGACCCCTGGTCCGATATATATCATCTTTCATTCTTCCTGAACTCCTCAGGGGGCACACTAACATATCATTTATGAAAATATTTAAATTACACAATTCAAAATATGAATTTTTGTCATATTTATTTTGACATTTTAAATTGAAATATTACTTGTAACTCACAATGACATTCACGACATCTAACCTAAATGAGCCCATTCTTTTCACTCATTTAAAAAAATCTGACGTTTTATTTGTGTGTTTTAAGAGTGTTTAGATAAAAATAATTTCAAAAACAAATTAGGTATCCTCTTCTTGGTAAAAGTTTAAAATATAGAGTGGAATGAAAAATAATAACGCTGAAAGTTTTTTGCTAATTATTATTTCCTAACTTAAAAAAAAAAATTCAGCGTTATTATTTTTCATTCCACTCTATATTTTAAACTTTTACCAAGAAGAGGATACCTAATTTGTTTTTAAAATTATTCTATTCTTACCGGGAATTTCCATTATATAATTTCAATTGTTCTGTTCTCTGAGGCCATTAATATTTATTACATTAGGGTTTACAAATGTTAGTTGCTTTAGATCCTTTCAATGAGCCAATTTGATAAAGCTAAAAGCAGAAACACGTGTCAGTGGATGTTTCAAAGTTTTTTAAAGTGATTGTTCCACTGGTGAGTACTTTTGTTTTATTTATTTTTGGTTTTACTGAACAGAATAGTTGAAATTAAAAATAACATTATTGAGTCAGTCGTACTGAACATAACGTGCAAATTATCTTTTTTGTAATCCAAGTTTCAGCGTTTTGGCAAATAGCCGGGAAAATAATTGTTTAAAAAGATATATGTTATACTTATCTGTGATAAGTTTTGTAAAAGTTAGTAAATAATAATTATCAAAAAATTTTCAGCGTTATTATTTTTCATTCCACTCTATAAAAATAATTATTAATTAATCATTACTCTTGCTTCTAGATTGAGTAGTCGTTTTCTACGATAAAATGTATTGGAAGTTCTATTTGATTCAACCATCTATCTAAAACTTTTATATTAGGCATTCAGATAATGACAGTATAAAATATAAAAAATAAATTAACACTTAACGTGACAACAATAATGAATACCTATAGTATTTATTATTGTTGTCATGTTAGATGTCAATTTTTTCCTTAATCTCAATATTGTTTGTCTTCTAATACTAAGAATACTGTTATTTAATCCAATACAATCCTGCCTCTAGATTTAGTAGTTGTTTTAATAGTTTCTACGATAAAATGCATTTGAGGTGTTGTGTTTATATAATAAATCATCTACCTAAAACTTTTATACTAGTGCATTCAGATAAGAATAACAGTATAAAATATAAAAAACTATAGGTATCTATTATTGTTATCATGTTAGGTTTGAAAGGATGCTTATGTAATACCCAATAATTATTATTTTATTATTTTTTTCTAGAAATGACCAATCAGATTTTACAATCATCACTAAATGGAAATTCCCCTTTTTGAACGTTTCTGCCTTTTCCCCACTCTTTAAAAAGTTACCACAATATGGGAAAATTCCAACGGGTTGGCAACATTGAGTCTAACTCACAGAGCAGACACAGTAAAGAGTAGATGTCTATCTAGCTCTGCACGTTATTGTAGTCAAGAAGTGGTTCGGAAATTCTCGGGTGTGTTATACACTGTTGGCGACGTTGGCCAATATTCAACGAATAAAATTAAATTGCGAATATTAATGACCGTATGTTCCCCTTCGTAGTTTTATATGTATATTATTATAATGCTATCTATAGAAATAATACAGTATTCTGCCAAAAACAATTTATTGGAAATTTTAGATTCAGACGATTTCTCTTTGGACACACATTTTTACAAAACAAAACAGTGGAGTAGCTAATGATCTCGATGCCAAAGGACAAGAATATTAGGTGCGGTCGTGGAGTGTCCCAATGTTGATATAAGAGCTAAACGCTGGGGCGGTAGCCCTCGAAAATTTTTTTGGAATGTTCGTAAATATTCAATTGTGTATCATTCTGATGTTTAATGGCACTATAGTACCTATTTTTCTGGTAACCGGTGAAGAAGGGATTTGATCAGCAAGCATATTTATAACTGACACTAGGTTTAGTTCGACAACTTTACGGCCCAGTGTTATCGATTTTAGAAAGTGCGGTGCCGCTGCGGCGATGGAGTTGCAATCTAGGATACTAGTAATTAAATGCGGCAGTAAAGTTCAGTTCAAACTTATCTGTGATATAAAAAATGTCGGCAACTTTGACTCCTTTACCGCCGTGAAAAGTGCCGACGTTTTGTATGTTCCTATAAGTTGAAATAAACTTTACACATATAGCTCCGGCAACATTGTGATACCGCACAGCCATCTTGCCTTCAGTTTTTGCCGCAGTCCCCATGGCGCCATCAACGCATCTCAGGTTCTTCAGTGCATTCATTTTCTTATCAGGATGTTCCCTTAAACTCGCAAAAGATGTAGCAAATATTTCTCTTGGGAGTCTTGAATCAACAAATGGATGAACCCAATATCATCTTATTCTTTCACAATGATTTTGTCTCGGTGTTTGTACACTATGTTTTCTCCGATGCACATTTATCTCGAAAGACAGCCTTAGAATATGTGTGCTTTCAATTCGACCGTAGATACACATTACGGCTCCCCTTTTATAAAACCGATGTGTGCAGGTGTCACGCAGAAGGATATACCATCATAGTAAATCGCATAAATGAATAATTTTGAGAATCTTTTTATCAGCACACCCTGTATATGAATTAATATTAAAATATTTAGTTTCAACATGCGATATAAAAGTAGAGCATTTCACAATGATAATCAAAATGCTGGAGCAGCATAAATTATAACAATGACCTGAGACAAAGTAAGTTTCCTAATGCTGACTAAGGGAAACTGAAGGCGAGTCCAAGAATTAAAGTAGAAATGCTAGTCAGTTGCATTTTAGGTTTGCTCAGGGTTGAACGGTTGTCTTGGGGGTGACACATCTTCCGCCCAGGGGGATGGCCTGGCCGGGGGATGGTGAAGTGTAGTTGTGGGGTTTAGGTGTAAGTATGATTTGTTCGCTATAATCAGTAATAAATTGTATTCCAAATTGTATATCTTACCACTGTCTTATTTTGTTCCCATTTACTTATCAACCAAGAGTTCTAATGACACCTCTCCGTTGCCAAGCGAGTAACATTTTAATATTTCATTCTAAATTAACGAATGGAGCGATGGGGTGGTCAACTCCAGCGTGGCGTACGGTGGAGGCTCCGTGGTGGGTGGCCAAAGCTGGTACTCGGCGTTTGGGGCTGGCACCAACCCCTGCGTGTCATACGTAAAGTTGCATACGGGACAAGCTATACGTGACATGTGGTGGAGGCTACACGATATATGTGACACAGGTATCGTCTACAGTGCCACAGCGGCACCGCATGTTTAAAAACCGGATGTCTGCACCACGACTAAGTAATATTCAGCAAGATATTTTCAGTCAAAAAAGTATGGGCCATAGTAAAACCAACAATTTTTAAACTGCTTATAACTTTTTTACTTTCTAATCGATTTTAATGATTCCAGACCTAAATAATAAGCAAAACTGTAATCTACAGTCCAATACTTTTGAAGAAATTGATAAATTAACATCGACCTCTCCAGTGGCATAAACATCAGAGGCAAGGTGTTCAATTTAGATAAAGATAGAAGTCAGTTTAACGTTGTTTAATCAATATAATAATTATAATTTAGAAGCTTTACCGAGCGTTAAGTGACAAACGTAGCTGGTTTTCTGCCTATCGACTCCCGGGTTCAAATCCCGATTTCGATTTTGACAAAGTTGAAGGGGTGGTTGTGTGTGCCCGCGTTTCTTTCAACTGTGTAACCCCTATCCGTACAGCTTCGGCTTTGGTTTGGGGGTTGTCTAATTTATGTGTTTTTATGTTTTTTACATTGTACTATATAATTTATTTGCTCTTTGATATTACAAAACACATATGTTATTTCCTGTCATAAGTGATTTATATTTTATACCTTACAACTGTAAGTACGTAAAAAAAATTACGTTGAAAAAAATAAATCAGTTTATGGGCACGTAGCTACTTTGCACACGAGCCAAGTCCTCTCAAGTTACGCCACTGGACTGTCTGTATTTTGTTAAATTTATCATTCAATAACTTTTTTAAAGTCCTTAAATTTATATGAGCTCAAGATCTTTAAACTCCGCTTTAAAATAACAAAGTTATTGAGAAACGAAATTAATGATAATTTAATTTGGACGAAAAATATGCCGGAAACAAGTGAATAGTAATTAATTAATTATCAGAATCGGACGATATATTGTTAGTGACAAAAAAAGTAAATTTTATTACCTTAATCAAAACGCTCCCTACTGTCTGCACATAATGATTAAAATTGGTTAAAATGGAAACAGGTTTTACGCAATTTAAAAATGTCACTATTTTATGATCTACCCGGTATATGTCTACTTTTTTTATTTAAATTCTATTTGTTACAATAATGGAAAGAGCGGTGCCTGATGAATTATAAGTTATGCCATATCTAACAATTGGAGCATGAGACCCATGTCATATTTTAAAATATAACTACCAAGACTAAATGTAGAAGTTTTGTAAAAAAAACTTGCGACTGAACTTTGCGAAAAAATTTCAAAAAATGGCCCCCCGGCCCAGGTTATTTTATAGACAATTTGTAAAATATTAGCAAAACATTTCGATTCATTATTAGCTTTCATGATCAGGTGGTCAATTTATCGACAAAATATCATAACAAAAAAAACGTACTTTTTTAACGAAATCTGAAATCTGTCGATAAATATTCCTCCGGATTATGAAAAAAATGTTTTGCTCATATTTTACAAATTCTACAAAATAACCTGGGTGGGCAGACAATTTTTGCAAATTTCAATCATATTTTTTTTGCAAAACTTCTTCATTTATTAGTCTTGGTAAGTTATATCTAAAAATGTGGCATAGGTCCCATGCTCCTATCGTCAGGGTCGTATTTACGCGCAGACTATCTAGGCTGCAGCCTATGTGCCCGTACCACAAAAAAAAACTTTAAAAATTTTAAGTTTGCACCTTCTAAATTTCGTGGAATAACCAACGCTTGTGCAACGTATATGTGCGTCTGCGCCTTTTGTAAACAAAAACAAATCGAGCGTCATTGTTTACTTTAGGTTATTGTTTTTACTGCCGCATTCTAAATTTTGTGCAACGAACAAGTATTCATCTGTAGCTGCACCTACCTACAATTCGACACCTATTACATTTGATAAGTGGCAATCGCTAAGGAAGGTACGTCGCGTTCGTGATCATAATCATCATTTATCATTTGTTTTATCTTAATATGTAGGGCTACTGTTTCACATTGTTATTAAAACGCTTCACTTTTCATAACAACAAAGTAAAGCTATCACTGTAATAAGTCGTTTTTTTATATTTTTTAAATATTAGGCTAGGCTAGCTGTTCATAGCAATGTTAATAAATCGTGTTGAATATGAAATGATTTTCAATTCTTTCCATTTTTATTATCTCATCAATTCATTATCTTCTAAATACTATTTAGTAAAAAAATTTCTACAATTTAATAATAAACCTCAAATGTTTTTTTTTTAGATTTTTAGTTAGAAAATTGCTCTAAAATGCGATTTTTGCAGGTTAATATTCAAAAAAAGCCCCCCTACCGTAGGGCGCTCACTGTAGGTTCAGCCTAGGGATCTACAGATTCTAAATACGGCCCTGCCAATCGTTATGGTATAACCTACAGTTCACCAGCCGCCGCTGATTGGAATAATTTTAAAAAATTCAGCTATCTTAAATTCCAACAAAAACAAAACTAAATTCAAATAAATTTTAAAAAATAACTAACACCAAAAAATCAATTACAACAAGAAAACTATTGGTACTTGCAAATTGTGGCAGTTTTTCTTTACCAAATTAAAAATTCCATGTGGATATGCAGACGATCATTACACTCTTTTGAGATTAATAATAAAATCAGATAAATTAAGCAAACCAATTTTTGGTTCAATTGTTTCCTGTGAGGATTTTTAAAATCCTTAAAAAAAATAAAAAAGAACACCTGGCACCTTGTCAGTTTTTAATGAATTAAAAACACACCTTTTTAAAATAATGTAGAGTTTAAGCAAATTATATCAAGTGAAGTTTAAGTTTGAACTTATCTTCTGTCAATAAATTGAATTTGACCTTGGTAATGTAAATGGAGTGATAAAAAACTTTTTTATATCTACAGTATAAGAGTAAAATAATCATGATTTGAATAAAATACATTCATGTCTCAAGACCAACAGAATAGAAACATGCAAAATGTTTTTGAAGAAAAAAAAGTACACTTTACAATTTCGTTCAACACGCTGTACAATAAATATCTACATGCAATATTTTTAAATTTGACTGACACTAGCCAATGGCAAATTGAGTTTAAGTTGGATTCATGCAAGATAATCAAAAATTGCTTCATTTAAACAGACCACCATACCACAGAAATTAGACAACCCCCGAATCCAAAGCCGAAGCTGCATGGGTGAGGGTTACACTTGCGAAAAAAACGAGCACACAACGATTCCCACTGACATTGCCAATGCCGTGGCGGGATCCGAACCCGCTGGACGATATGGAGATATAATCACAATTGTTGCCATCGCATGCTCCAGTCAACTGCTCCACCGATTACAGTACTTTTAAATTGGGTAAAATTTTCGAATGCACCATCAGAATGGTGCTTATTGCCATTCAAAGAAATATGTAGTAGGCGCAGGCATGCATTATGAATACTCATGAATAAAAAATATCCACAGGCTAAGTTAACTATATCTATTTAAAAAATGTATATATACTGGTTTGATTAAAAAAATCAAGAATTTGTTGAGAAATTTTGTTGAAATTTCCAGAGAAATGTTCTTTTCTTGTAACTAAACGATTAAAATTTAGACAAAAAAAATTACATTTTCTGACCTTTTTTGTGTTTTTTTATGTTAAGCATTATTATTTATTGTTATTTTAATTACTAATTAGTTCTGTAGCGTACTTTCCCGAATCTAAATACGTATTTAAGTTTATAATCAGGATTTCACAATATTGGCAATTTTAGCTCAACTTGGAGAAATTTGTAATTTAACAGACAGCAATAAACGACTGTAGTAAAGTAGAAAATTTCCGCCCATTATTATCCCTTTTACTCAATTACCTGGCTAATCCGAGAAAACAAGTCTAGCCCCAAATCTCGAAGATACACATGCAATGTATCTTCGCGCAACTGGAGGTTTCATAATTTATTTTGTTTTTGTTAAGAAATAACTTCTTCTGATTAAAGTTTTTATTTAGTAGCATCAGCGTTACAATTAGTGATCCCAACGTGATCATAAAGAGTCCGCATTCTAACGTGCTTCAAACGTTAAAATAAAATGCCGAACCTAAAGCAACAGAGTATTTTAGAAACCGTGCGTGAAGTCAATTGTGTGTCAGTAAAAATTCCGCCCTCTTGGCCGGACAAACCGGCGCCGACGCTTTGGTTTTGCCAACTTGAAGGCCAATTTGCGTTGTACGGGGTGACAGTGGATTCAACAAAACTCTCCCACGTTATATTGCAGCTAAATAACAAAATCGCACAGGAGGTAGAAGATATTATCACCAATCCCCCAGACACGCACAAATACGATAGAATCAAAGCTGAATTAATCAAACGTTTGTACACCTCATAGAAACAACGTACTAATCGTAAGATTTCATCATAAATCATTAGACACCTACAAAATCCGATAGGAATCACTGTTCCGGACAGTTTTTTACGAACCCTCTGGCAAAACCGCATTCCTATGTCAATGGAGGCCATACTTGCCACCCAAGTCAACGTAGAACTCGACAAAATTCCAGAACTGGCTGATAAAGTAGAAGAGACTAATCCGAGAAAACAGATAGCACAGATAACCGCAAACAGTGAGTATGAAAATCTTTGCGAACAAATTCGGGAAACTCAATCTGCAGGTAGCCGAACTTACACGGCCGCAACAAGGAAGCCGCTCCCGAAGTTGCGGCAGAAATTACTCACGAAGTCCAAGGAATAACAGCAAACATCGGGACAAGGACGGTAATGATAAGGCGGAAGATATAAACGATTGATATCATCGACGTTTCGGTGATAATGCTAAAAAGTTCACGAGCCCATGCAACTATTCGGGAAACGTTAGGAACCGTACTTATAACGGATCGGGTTTCAAAAATCTCGTACCTAATTGATACCGGCGCCGACTTGTGTTTGCCCGGGGACGCGCATCAACCGTCGATTGCCTAAATCGACATATGAACATTCCCCGGAAAAAGGAACAATCGCCACTTATGGGATTCTAACAATGGATCTCAACCTTGGACTTCGACACGTGTTTAAATGGAAATTTGTGATTGCAGACGTGGATAAAGCGTTTATTGCTGCAGACATTTTAAGTTTTTACAGATTATTTGTGGACATTCGGAATGCACTGACTGGTAAGAACGTATTCTCTACCTTTAACCACGTTTGACAAAACTTGTGTAACGAGTCTCACCCTAAGACTCTGACAGGATGTAACTTGTAACGAAAGCTAAAATTTAAGTGAAGTTCAAGATAACTTAGACCGAGTTGATTGAAGTTGAAGAAATTGTACAAAGGTATGGCGCAGGAAATGAATGAGGATCAGAAAGTACAAAAGGTATGTTTTGATGAGACTAGAGCTACTGCTCATGTGTACCATGAAGATAATCTTATTATGGTCCTAAAGACAGACAATATTGCATCTGGAGCTACTAGGAAGCTACTGGCAAAGTATAAAGGACCCTAGAGGAGGGTGCAAAAAGTTGCTGCCTAAGTTCAAAGGGCCTTGTAAGGTTCTTAAAATGTTACTCAATGAATATCAGGTAAAAAAAATTGCAAGGTCGCAAAAACTCTAATACCGTGATGGCGGTTGATAACATGAAATCCTGGATAATTTTGAAGTAGATGTTTAAAGTTAAAAGTTAACGGTTGGTACACGACCAACACCCCAAAAATACGGTTGGTATACGAACAACAAAAACCAAACCATTGCTATACGACCAACAACAGCAAAACGGTTGGTATACGACTAACAACAGTAAAACAGTTGGTATACGACCAACAACAGTAAAATGGTTGGTATATGACCAACAACACCAAATCGGTTGGTATACGACCAACACAAAAACGGTTGGTACATGACCAACAACACCAAAATGGATGGTACATGACCAACATCCAAGAAGTTTGGTAAACGATCAACATTTCAAGAAGGTTGGTAAACGACTAAAATTTCAAAAAAGGTTGGTAATCGACTAACATTCCACAAATGTTGGTATATAACTAAAATTTCAAGAAGGTTGGTAGACGGCTAACATTTTAAAAGGGTTAGTATACAACTAACATTTCAAGAAGGTTGGTAAACGACCAACAATACAAAATTTATTAAAAAATTGGTAAATGATGAGGTATGAAAAGTAAATATTTTTAAAAGTGTGGTATCCGATCAGCAGTGCGAGTAAAGTTTTTAGTATACGGCTCGCAATAAAAAAAATTACTCATAGTATTACGGTTAATGAATAATTAACATAATTAGACAGGTGGTAAATTGAAAAGGTGGAATCATATCATATTACATATGATATGATCATAAACGTTAATGTCAAGAGAAAAAGAAAGTTTCGCAATGAATGTTTTTTCATATTAATTTCCTATTCTAGGGACAGAATAGTAATTACAAGATGGCTGAATGTTGTAAATACTACGCCTTTGGAGTTGACGGAGTCTGCCGGTTTCTCTGCTGTGATCTCAGATATGTTATTGAATTAAAAACAAACATTTTTAAGATGAATGGACCACTATTTGGTATAGTTTTAATTAGCGAGAGTTTTAGTTTATAATAGGGTCAACTTATGTTCACAAGTGTGCTGATAGGATTGTTATTTTTATTAATTAATATACTTTTTTTATATTGAAAGGGTGTTGGAGTTTTATTGGGTGTTTCACCCTAGTTTTACCCTAACAGAGAATTTCAGTCACTTTAATGTCATCCTGGGAGACAAATTTGGTGAAAATTTCAATAAAATTGCTCAACTAAATCATGGTGTGGCATTGTTTGTTCAGATCAGTATTTAAGTGCTCTCTAGTTCGTATTATAATAAAAAAATCAAAATAACCAATGAATTTTACACGTTCTTAAAATACAAAATTAAACAATACTGTGAATGATATTTTTAATATATGTATGTATAAAGCTAAACAATCCTATGCATATGGTACGTACATATTTACATTAATATAATGGACAGACCGTATTTGATTACAAAATTCTTTTGGCTGTCTTGCTGCTAACATAATATTTTTTTAAGATGTAGTCATTAAATCTATTTTAAAGTAGGTAACGTACAGTTGCCACTATACTTTGTATGACTGAATGTTTGATCGATCATTTATTTTTATTAGTAGATATAACTATCAAACAGTGCATATTTTATCAAAATATTTCAACATACATGGCACATCATTATTTTGATTTTTCAAATATGTCAAAATATTAGTATTCGTATACTAAAATATGTTTTATTACTAATAATAACAAAAACAGGTTCGTTGTGAAATTTTTATTCTTAACCAGTTCATCCATATACATACGATAATACAGACGTCGCGTCGATGGTTTTTGGAGTTTCGTGAAAATATACACATTATTTCAATTAACATCTTTATGATAGAGAATTTAGTGATAAACGGTTATATTGTGTAATGCGAATACTACTGTCATACTATACGAAATTTATGTATCTGGTTGGTGTTACACATAACTTACAAAAGAAAAAGAAGACAAAGATGAACAATGGATAAAATTGGTAAATAATGTAACATCACGTATGAGACCTCTAATAAAAGTTCGCCTAAGTATATAAAATTATATTTTGTAGGGTTATGATAAGAATTTGGTCCTCCTAACCTTTTCACTATCACTGTTTTAGTATCTAGGCATTGTATTTTTAATTGTTTTTTTTTGTGTGAAGTGGTTGCATAATCAATTATTGTGGAACATCTCGTCTCATTGTTATTAGACGAGTAGGAGATTCTAAATAAACGTGTCGGAAATTCTAAATAGCGCGCACAAAAATATCTCTAGCGGTAATTGGTACCACATTTGGTTACAGCGTATAATATGAACTTGCTGAATAGAACCTGTCCTGTGCTCAATCGAGTTTTGGCTCCTCAACTCATAATCACAAATTTTTGCCAAGGTGGCATTCAAATATAAAATTGTCAATAAAATTGCAGTACCTGGGCCAAATGCTTCATAATGTTGTTCATGTTAATACAATGTTCAGACTCGTCGAACACAATAAAATATACGCTATATGCATTTACAGTTTCCAAGATGGAAGTCACATTTCTCTTATATTATTAGTCTCGTGGATGCTTTGCTTCAATTCAAGAAGGTCTGAAAAGTGATAGGTACTCAAATTCAACAGGAATATAATCTCTATGCAATTGAGAGCATTTTTCTTATGGATTTGGTATCACAACCCTTGCCAATGAATAACGGTTGGCATTCCTTGGCCACTGAATGGATCGGATTGAAAGGAAGTCTTTGTAGTACTCTCTGCATTACAGCAAAGGCCACTTTTCATCGAGGAACTGACGCCACACCTCTGGCTTGAACCCAGTTAATCTCTAAAATAATAGAACATAGCCCGTGTGACACATGTCAGGGTTGCAAACAAAGTTGACATTACCGGTTTACGGCATTATCTTGAAAAGCTTACTTATGATGGTGCCACTACCGTGAAGGTACATATATTAACGTGTTCAGAAACTCCAAACTGGACTTATCCCTTAATATCCAATGAAAAAATCAACAAAAGCAATTAAATTGAAAAGGCATGGGCGTCTTATTAAAATCCACAATTATTTGAGCGAAGTATTTAAGGCAGGAACGGCAACGTGCTGATTATTTTGCACAAACTGCTAAATATACACAATTTACCTGTATACAACAGTGATAAAATCATATTTACAAAATAGGACATTCACTGTAAGAATTAATAACAGCCATTCGGATACTTTTAAATCCGGACGGGCATCCCCCAGGGCACGGTGCTATCTCCAGTATTATTTAACATTTACCTAGGCGACCTTCCACATATCCTTTAACACAGACAATAGTGTACGCAGACGACACAACGATCTATGCCCAGTCCTTTTACGCACAAACCGGAACTTCAAGTTGTGGTATTATCTTATTAATTTGCTTAAATATTATAAGGACTGGAAAATTACGATCAACAAGACTAAAACTGAAACAATAACATTTACTAAAAAATTCACAAACATACGGACATTCACGTCACTAACAAATAACAATAGAGTTATTTAGGAGACGATGGTAGTTAAGTATCAAGGCGTCAGAGGCTATCATTCAAACCTCATACGACGAAAACAGTAAATAAAGCATACATGGCCCTGCATAAGCCGTACCCCCTGATAAACAGGAGGTCAGTATTAAATACTAAAAATAAGCTGCTCGTTAATAAAACTGTTATTCGACCCATATAGACATACGGATGCGTCGGCTGGAACAGGATGTCCTATACCCAGTACGGACGCCTTCAAACGACGCAAAACAAATTACTTCGTCTTCTCACTAACCCTAACCGTTATATAAATGGTCAACAACTACACGTAAATTGAAGCATACCTTACATACGAGACTACATCACGAAGATACACCGTTTGTTACACGGAAACCTACCAATGGTAGGTTGTATACTACGACAATAACTAACAGTAACAATACACAGACAACGACAGACATACACTCTACACACACCCTCCTACGTACCCTTTAACCACCACCAACCCCCAACTTCCCCAGGATGCCACCCTTTTTCTCTCAACCCATCTTCACAGACATGCTAGACAACGAATTCCCTAAAGCAGGTTTTTTCTCGCTTTTTCCTGCATACCCTGCCAATAACGACTTTTATACTATTTCCCTTCTTTTTTTAATTATCTCAAGCCTCTGGCAAAAATAAAAATAAAATGCGTTATATTTTACAGGAGAACGCTGGACCACCTCCAACTGTAATAGAGTAAGGCAGCAACAGTAGCCACAACAACAGGCCAGCCATGCAGAGCGCGCCCACTGCAAGGCGGGAATGTCGCCGTGGCGGTGTACACATTTTGTAAACTATAACCTGCTGCCTTATATTTGTATTATGTATTTTATATTTAAGATATATTTTTTTATATGAATGATATACTCTAGTTAAGGTAATACTACATAGAATAGGTCATAAATTCTTTAAATTGAAATTGGAATTTGGATTATTTTAAATGTTAAGATTATATTGGCATCCATCTTGAGTTCTAGGTTTAAGAGCCAAAATTCAGTTGGACATCAAGCAGACTTCAATTGAGCATGTTATCATGTCATAGACCCTCTCGATTGCACTATTTGTTGATAGGAATTACTGAGTTTAAAACCTATATATACTTTATAGGGTTATTTAAGAGCTTCCTATTGAAAAACAATTAGTGTGAGTGATAAATGAGAGAGAGCGAACAAACACGCGAATCTTACCTGAATCCGTGATCCTAACTAACTAGTTAACTAGTGATTTACTTAGACCACTACTATCAACAGCCTAGTAACAATTATCATTATTTAACCTTTAAGGCTCAACAAATTAATTTTTAATATCAACATAAGCAGGCTATTAGTTAACGAAGGAAACCTTAAAAGAAATTGAATGATCTTCAAGAGTGTTTTTATTTGGAGTAAATTTTAATAAAACCAACTTTTCTAACCAATAACCTTGACACTACTTTTTAAGAGACTTAGGTTCCTTTCAATGTCAATAGAACTTGAACGCTGTTGACATTTCTCTGAGTAACCACGGTTTGACACGCAAAATTAAAAACAATGACAAAATTACTTTAATAGTTATTTATGTATTAAGGGCATAAAACAGGCGAGTTTGGTCCGCAGCGTGAAGATTATAACCCCAAGCGTTAGCCGAGGATTATATTATGGCAAAGATCAAAATCGGTCATTACGCCTGATGTGCACACAAAATTTTTTGCACTAACGGAAAATTTTTATTTATCACATTAGTTAGCTTTAAGTATTTTAAATTTGTAAATTCTGAAAATTGCGTTGTTGAAAAATGTCAAATTGACAAAAACGTTGGTGTAAAGTGCATATTTTTTGCCATAGAGCGCACTTTCCGACCTTGGGTGAAAAAGATTCACTTTGCGCACTTTAAGTCAAAAATGAAACATTTTATGCCCCAGAGTGCAAACCAATTATTTATAATTTACCGAGTTTTCGTATGACTTTATACCAAATAATGTTTTCAACGATTATTGATTTCAGATAATCTATACAGCAAGAATTTCGGTAATTTATTAATATTATTAGGAAAAACATGATGCTCGAAGTATAAGACAGAACATTATTGACGTTTTAAAGCGAATCTTGGTTGTTTAAAAAAAATTAAAAATACTAAAAATATCAAAAATGCACGTGCTTAGTGAAGTAACAAACAACCAAAGATGACAGGTTCAGGTTTGCATATCTGCCCAAAACAAGCAAACATAACAACAATGAAGCAAGGAAAAATGTAAAATAAAATGACTCAAGAAAAAACATCGTCCTCAATGATAGTTCTGTTTTTAATTGTAAATTAATTTATAAACAGACATTTCACGAAGACAAAAACAGTGTACTTTATTTCAGTACAAAGTATGATTCAGGCTAAATTTAAATTGCAAAAATTATAATTAAGAAACAAAGGACGAAATTTTTCTTAAATATGTGCGCATACATATATGGTATTAATATCACTTACTAGTAAAAACTGGCTCCCCAATCATCTACACTGGTTATTGGCGCCACTGGTGTATTATTAGATGCAGGCAAGCATTGGAAGCAGTAATTAGCTCCATTATTGCTGTCCCAATACTGACAGCCTTTGCACTGAAATCGACATGCGAATTCTATTCGTTGACCAACCGATAATGTATGTGCGTATATGAGGAAAGAAAACTTGTCAGAAAATCCATCACATGAATTTTCCACATAACAGGCTTGAACGTCTGCAAATGTCTTCCAGGAATCTAAGGAATACCGTATGTATACGGATTTGTGAAAATCCAAATTTCTAACTCTAACAGTTCCCTTGATAGAGAGTGTCAGGGGGTCTTCTACAAAAGCATTTTCAAGACACACTTGATTATCCCTCACTAAATCTAAGAAATTAGATTGTCCTACAGGTTGTTGAAATAGAGGCATTAGTATTTTGTCTGCTTTAACACCATGTGATATATTGGTTGAATTTACTAAATTACTATCGGAAGAATCACTTAAATCGACATCGGATAGGTCCTCATACGCTGAAATTGGTACCTTGGGAATTTCGTCTAGAAATGTTCTTACATCTGCTAAATCCAGTCCTAACACGTCAGCAAACCTCACTATTTTTTTTCTTCCCGGCGTACTGGGAGGCGTCTTTCCTGTTCTAAGCGACGAACATCTTCTAACTCGAAGTGGTCTCTCTTCCTCATCGTCACCTTCATCTTTGTTTCCCTGAATTTCAATATTCTTAGTTTCTGCACTTGTTTCCGTAGGGCTAGGATCCTCAACAGTTAAGTCTTTTTCAACATTTAAACAACTAATATATGTGTCAGTATCATCAGTTGAGCAAGTCGACACCTCTCCATTTGCTGAAGTATAGTTTGAATCAATGATTTCTTGATCGACCTCTCTATTGCATGTGATGTATGCCACATCATCAGCAATTTCATTTTCATATTTTTGTAAATCTACAAAAGTCCCGCTAGTTTCTAATGAAGGATAGTCAGCATCTCTCAAACTTAACGTTGAAACGTCTTCACTTAACGACGATGACGGCTGAGGCGTGCAATCGGATGTTGTTGCAAATGATTCTTCCTGATTACTAATTTCTTGAGAACTAACGCAGATTTCCGTTTCACTATCTTGACTTTTACTTGATTCTGAATTTGTATCGCCATTCACATGATTTATTATTCGTTGATCAATATCATTCTCTGTGTCGTAAAAAGATCCATCACTATCACTGTCATTTGATGTGGCTTTGAAAGAGTTAATTAAATTGATCTTTTTTTCTTTGGCTTTTGGACAGTGACATTCACTACTATGAGAGTGTTTAAGATTATCTTTGTTTATCAATCTGTGGATTTCAGATTCGTCAATTTCTTCTTCTGGGCTACTAGGAGACTCTAACAAACCAAAATCAAAGTAGGCTTCGTTATCGGTTGAATGGCGAGGCTGTGATATGGCAATAGGATTTTCATGGGCGGCTAACCAACTACTTTCATCTGCAGAACCATTTTCATCTTGTGAACCCAAAGAACGCAATCGAGAATGAAGTCTACGGGCGAAAGCTTCTGCCCTTCCTCTACAGGACATCGGTAACAGAGAAGTAAGGCCACACTTTTCACGTTCAGATGTCATCGATTTGAAGGTCTGAAATAATTCATAAAAATATTAGTATAATTAAGAACAAAAGAATCATTCAAAGTAACATTGAGATAAGCACGCAAAAGTAGGATCTTACATAAATGGGCATTTCTGTATTTGTTTAAGAAAAGTAATAAAAATTCTTCATCCAAAGTGATTATGGAAGTTGATCCATTTTATTAAACTTTATTGTCTGCTCTAATAACAGCAATTTCTTTAAGGTCTTTTTATCAATTTTATAAATAATATTAAAATTTTACAATTTTCCTTCACATAACCTTTTATTATTTAAAATATGTTTTTCTAAATAACGTTAAAAGGGGTTAATTTCTCTCAAAAATTTCTTCATAAAATCGCTTGTATTTTAGGTTACTTAGGAAACACCCTGTATACGCAAATAAATCTATTCTCCATATAAGAAAAATATTTTTTTACCAATCAAAGGTACCTTTGTTTTTCATATAAATCAATAATTGTGGATTATTCTGAGAAATAACTATTTTCAAAGAATTTTAAAAGTGGGAAACGCTTATTTTGATGTCAATAAAATTACTATCTGGAAGAGGAACGAAAGAGAAAACATATAAGTTAACAAAACGCTACTGTATGTAAAAGTCTAAACTCTAGCTAGATGGAAAACTTATCATAGCACTATCGACTATTTTCAATGATTTTGGCGACGGACTTTAGTTTTGGCTATTGATTAACTGACTATGTAATTTGAACCAGAATGTACTTTTAGTATTGCTGAACAATTAGTTAAGAAACACGGTAAAGATTAAAACCTAAACATGTTTAAATAAAAATTGTTAGTTGATGTTTGAATTCGGTGAGTTGTGAACCTGATTGATTTTGATATTGTAAAAAATCCCACGCTTAAGAAACTGTTTCGTACCATTACAAATAATAATTTGGCTTCGTGAAATAAATATAAAAATAAGTAAATCTGCCGAAAGATGGACAATACTCACACCTATGATATGTAGGAAAGGAATGCACTTGGAAAATTTGTGCCACAAAGATATCATAGAGAGAAATGTATATCGATGATTATTATGGCTGGATACCACCCTTTCGAATTTATCTATATCTAATTCTTCGATAATTATAATTAAGGTAAACATAGAAATTGTTGTCTATAGATTGTAGCATAATCTAGATAAATAAATGTCACATTATATAAAAAGTATAAAAATAATTCAAACCGAAATAGTGTAGACGCTATATTTTAAAATATGCAATGTTCGGAGAGAAAAAATTGGAATATGTCCAAGATATAACTGAAAATAAAACAAAACTATACTTTTTTTACGTATGCACCAATATTACTTAATTAATTACGGTGCGAGTTGTATACGAGTAGATGTGTAAAAACTAAACGATTATCACTAAAAAAACGCACATCCATCAACCAAAATAACATTTTACGTCGGTATTTTTATATTACTTATATACGGAGAACTGGCATATGGCAGACGAAAAACCATTTAGATTGCCTAAATTTAAGTTTATTACATACATTCATAAATTAACCTACGTCATTCTGTCTTCTTATTTAAATAAACTTATTGTATCCTAACAGTTTTATCGTGCATATGTACATATATTTGTTATTAAAATAAATCACAGCTCACTTTTTTTATATAAATTTATTATTTACTTCTTAACCTATCGTGTATGAAAAATAACGCAGACAAACAGCGACCGTTAGCACAATACGGAGGTGATTGAGGTAGGTCGCTCATTATTACAACAAACTAGTTGCGACAAACACTGCTCAGGCAACGCCCCCCGCTATGCTTATATATCTAAAGGCCCTTCTACCATATATATATAATATTTAATACGGAATAAAAAAAACTGCTATTTATACTAGATCTGGGCCGATACCGATACACAGTATCTGTTATCGGCCGATACTTTGATTTCCATACTGGTCGATACCTGATGAATTCAAGTACTTTTATCTGAACAGTATCTGAATAAAAATAGGCCGATGCACCGGTCAGTGAATCGACCAGTGCCCGTAATCCCCCTGGCTCCGTGAAGGACGAAAGTGCTAAGAAAGCACTTAGGCCTTCACCTCCTAGAGCTGCATAGTTCATCCTCATCTTGTCCGATGATGCAGATGACAATGTGTCAATTGACACTTTGTGTACTGACAGTCAATCCCAAGTCACAGAATATCCGCACAGTCCCTGACAGACCGATGACTACCCCCCGGGGGTGACAAGCTGGCGAAGAAAGAAGACGAAGTCAGAAGAGCGCCATAAAAGGCCCAGCCAGCAGGGTTCATCAGCCAGGACCCAGGCCGAAATCTGCGGCACCGCTCTTATTTGTGAGTGGGGCCGTTCGTAAAATAAGCTAACCCGCCCTGTACGAGGCCGGTCCAGCGATGACTAGGAAAAAAAGGCAATAGTCCTGCCTGGCCCTAGCATCCGATCCCATCATCAAGCCAAATGGATATTGGCGCGCGAAGCAACAGGACGCCAAATATGGTACTGTTTTACAGACAGAGATTCCTGGATTTCCCCGAATGCCTCCGTAATCAATCTGATCTGGCGTCAGTGTGACAAGATCTCACGATTAATCGTGAGATCTCATGATTTCACCCCTTGTCTCACTATCTCATGATTTGTATGTTCCATCTCATAATTTGAAAATATACGCATCGTTACGTATGAGCAAATAAACGTAGCAAAGAGTTATGAATGTTTTACGATTTTCCAATATCTAAAGAGTTAACAAAAAAAAAAGACTACTCAAACTTTTATATGAAACCTCAAATACTTCTATAACTGTCGGCAACCAGCAGCGATGATGATGATGAAGATATTGAATTGGTATAAAAGTTCAAGTTGCCCAAAGCAATTTATAGTTTTTCTTATAATATTTTATTTAGAATTCTTTACAAATTTTACATTTTTATTTAATTTTTTTCAATATATAACTTTTGTATTACATTCGGGTTTTACGTTATTTAATTTACAAAAGGTTTTCTACTTTTTTCAGTTTAATGATTTCTCATGATTTTCTCGGGCTACCTACCGATCTCATGTTTTTCCACGATTTTACACGATTCATGATTCATCTTACCATTTAAGCTCTTAGGCATCTTGCTACACCATCTGGCGTGCTTACTGCTTACTTCATTTCGGTGGTGGCTTGTGTGATTGTGTATTGTGTGTGACTCTTTTACTAGCACACACCGGAACATCAAGCAAAACTTTACATATATCCACTCTCTCATTAAAGTGTAAAGATGATCAAAAATGTAAAAGAGGGTACTGGCAATAGCTAATTAAGCATAAGATACCGTTAGTAGTTAAATTTGAGTTTTCAGATACATGTATCTGAAGGCCAGTATCTGAGTATAAGTATTGATATCTGAAATTTTGGTATCAGCCAAGCTCTAATTTATACGTTGCCTAAATTATTATTCTTAAGAATTATCGTTTTCTGTGTAATTTTCGGTAAGGTTGAGGTAAAAGATGTGGGAGAGGTATACTCATACAATTCTTAACATAATTTATGGAAAAGCCCAGTTGTATAAGTTAAGTTTAAACTTATGTTTAGTTTAAACCACAAGCTACAGTTAAACTTAGACTTAGCCTTTAATGTCGATTGTATATGTGACTGTATTGGTCACCTGCAGTATAACTATTGACTGGTGGATCGAGTACCAGTTAACCTCCAAGCTATGCTTAACCACATGTACATATTGACAAAAATAAGATGTTTTTGTTTTTATAACCTCAAGATACTGGTATTTTTACCAGACCAATCACCATATTAATTTCTTGCACTGAAGAATTTGTCCTTCTTTTTAAAGAAAATCTGTTACCCTTTAATTGTCCAAAAAGTCCAAAAATAAAACCGCTCAAGCCAGAACAGAAAGCGAAATAATCAAATTTACAAAACATTTAATTTCATTAAAAAATTAAATACAGAGGTTAGAACAAGCACACTGATAGGTGTCGACCATCAGTAAAAATGGAATACGGAAAATTTATATAAAGTAAAGTTTGCTAGAACTGCCATGCTGCAGCTAATATAGTTTAGTAAACTTCAAATTAAACCTCAGTTCAAACTAAGGTGTAAACGGATCCTATACAACTGGGCCTAAGTAAATAAAATATAATATGATACATAATCCCGAGATTTTTCAAAATTTGTCATCGCGTTCTCTGTCTGGACGTTAATTATTATTATTTTACACTACCTGTTTACAAAAACAACAAGAACAAATACAGAATTTAAATTTGCTGTTAAACGAGTAAAAAAATATGGAACTGAGTAAACTTCTACGTTCGCCTAATCAAGATCATTTTAATCGTTATTTAATAACATTATTACAAAAAAAGATAAGATATAGAGATAAGCAACATTCCAAATTGTACTGTCAGTATAATAAGGAAAATAATGATAATATCGTAGTAAAACAAATAATAGTTGTTACTGCTCCAGTCTATACAAAGGCAGATTTAGAGGTGAAGCGCAGGAGGCTTCCCCGAGCGTCATAAACCGGTTCACAAATGATACAAGTTGCCGATTAGATTTTGCAATTTAAATTTTTCTTCAATACTGGCTATCTACGCGCTTATTAATAGAACTGTATTGTTGCGATTCGATACACAGGTGTAAACATGGCGCAAGTCACGATCGTGGATCGATACAAAGCAAGTAACTTGTTGCATATAAAGGACCTTTTACACGGTCAGTTCAGTTATCAGTTCTCCGTTAAATAATAAGGAAAACTGATGTGTAAATGTTGAACTGAACGATTAAATAATCATATTTCAACTCATCATTTAACTGAAATAACTGAAACGGAAAGGAAAGTGACAACTGAACTGACCGTGTAAAAGAGTCTAAATATGTTAGTTTTTTCCCCGGATTTAAAGTATGACCGCAATGTGATGTACTGTCGTATTTGCCAGACAAATTTTGTTGGATGGGCTTCGTACAATGGAATATTTTCAATAGATCTGAGATGAAAATGGAAATGCTGTAACAAAATTGCAAGCCAGTTCATTCCAGTTTGTCGTTTTCCGTGATGATTTAGTTTCTGCCAGTGTAGTCCAGATGGCGCCACTGATTTCTACTGGAACAGTTGGTTTTGCAGACTTTTGCACTTATAAAAAATTCCTAAATATCTATTTGTCTTTATTGCTCATACTGTACTCTCAAATGTTTGTCTTTTTCCAAACTATAATCGAGTTTAGGTAGCAGAACACAACAATGGTTCTTCCTTGTTACTGGTGTAGCCTTCTGAACTCAACACCTGTAATTCACGTTGGTTGTTCTTTAAAACAGCCATCATTAATATCGATTAATATCGATTTATCGTGTCTTGTTGGCAATTTATCTAATATCCCCCTGATATTATTGTAATTTCGTGTGCTAATTTAAATTAACTTTCGGTTATTGTAAATCTTAGCAACTGATGTCGCCATTTTGTATCGTTGTTAGTTTTCTGTCTTTGTCTGTTAATGTTTTAGGTCACTTGGTTACGTTGGTAACTGTGTGAAAAGTGGTGACTGGTGATATTTGGAGTTTGGTACCCCTTTGGAGAAAACATTTTGGTTTATAACTTTTGTGAGAATTATCTAACGTGGTGCATTTGTTTTATGGTGGATCATTTTATACCAATGCATATATTTACCACAGACCTCTGTAGCGTAAGGTTTTTCTAAATTTAAAATATCGAGTACTTACTTGAACGTTTACTTATTTAATTACAAACGCTGTTCTAGTGGAGCCTTGCCTAGTTCTCTGGCAATTGATTAACTTCTAATTATCTGCAGTAAACCTATAGTCAAACTATATATTTATTTTTATTTAACTTTATATGGAATTCATTATTACCTCTACGAGGAACTAATAAATAATTTAACTTAACGTTACCTTTAATTTGACAATTATCATATTGTTTTGTATTTAGCAAATATTTATTTACGTTATCTTTCTATTTGTCTGTCTGTGTACAGACATTCTAAATTCTTTTTTCTTGACGATTACCTTCGTTTAATAAAAAATATCTTAAAGTATAGTGAATATCTATTTCACATTGTTTATTATCATAGCTATATCTAGTTTATTTGTTGGACTAGTAATTTTTCTATTTAACGTAACTTTTATTGATACTTAAGTCAGTTGAAGTCTTCAATTTCCTAAGGTATAGTGGAATACACATCCTAGTTTGGTTAGATTACAATTTACTTTGCAAATTTGTGTTAACTTTCATATATTTTTCTAAGTAGCTGGACAATTTAAACGTCACAGCTTTTTACATGGTTTTGTCTATAGTACTGATCTCATAAAACTCTCCACTTTTTATGTAAATACCTGGACCAAGAGAAGAGGATATAAGTGGTGAATCGAACTGAACATTATATACTGGGTCGAGCAGAAAAACGATATATTATTCAACTGGCATTTCGTCTCTAGGGTAACTGCAATACCGACAGTGGTGATTCAAACTGACACCGAACCCATTCAGAGCTTAGCCGTTAGTGGATTCCTCCCAGGACTGGCCATTTGAAGTTACGTAAGATCTTCCCTAGTAACATTTGATATTTTGTCAAAAGCATTTTGTAAGAGATCAGTCATTTTTCTAAATAACCTAGATTTAGATGACAACTCAGTTCAATCTAAACCCTTATTCAAGTACAATCACCAGCTAATTGTTTTATGCCAGCAATTGTTGCAATGCTTACATATTGAAAATACAATTTTTCTTTTGTATTTTTTGGTGCCGAAAAAAAAATGTTTTACACAGCACTATAAGATAGTTATTCCAATTTAAAGTTAAAATTTTTCATAATTACTTCACTAAGCGTAAACTAGGTAAATCACCAAAAATTTGTTGCAACACTAGCAAGATGGTAGTTCTATAATTCTATTGTAATTCCTGTTTTAGCATTTTAGTTTTAAAACATTCTAAAGGCACACAAATATGGAAAAAGAATATGTAGAAGGTAGACCAGATAATTTGTCTGCTTAATCTGCTATATTTTTACAAAAATAAACAAACGAAAAATGAGGTCAAATGTCAAATCTGGTATAATACCATACAACTGCAGATTATGAAATATCCTAAAAAATCTATTTGATTTTGCGCTTAGTGACGTCACGAAAGTTTGACATCTTTTTTTTAGGTTAAATGAAAATAAAATAAATACAGTTTAAAAAAACTAAAAAACACGCTTTTAAAGCACATCAAACTAAAAAGTGAAAAATAATTATTAATATAAACTGAAAACAATAATGAACGAAAAATACCAGTATTATTGTGAAAAAGCGTGGGTTGCTCGATATACGAAAAATATGGCACAAAGCGCCCCACGCTTTTTTCACAATAATACTAGTATTTTTCGTTCATTATTGTTTTCAGTTTATATTAATAATTATTTTTCACTTTTTAGTTTGATGTGCTTTAAAAGCGTGTTTTTTAGTTTTTTTAAACTATATTTATTTTTCACTTTGTAGTTTGATGTGCTATGAAAGCGTGTTTTGTAGTTTTTTAAACTATATTTATATTGCTTATTGATGCTGATATTATAACATATTATGATCCAACAGATATTTCTGAAAAAAAATATATTTTTTTATTTCAGCCATGGGATTTGAACTCACGCCCGAGGAGTCCGTCGTTTCGCGTCGACTAAGACTTGCCCGCTCGGCCAACGACCGAACTGAGAATCACGGAATATACTTACAATATTAAGCCTCTTGCTCTCACGCAGAGAATACGTGAGGGAAGGACTGGCAATCCTGATCAGGATAATGATATAAACTTATCAAATTATTGTATTGTTACCGGTTCTTCGTAAGTGTACAAAGTTTCAATTAAATCTGTCCGTTTAAAGTGGGTCAAAATCGAGTCCAAAGAGTCGGTTACAAACAAACAAACATACAAGTGAAGCTAATAAAAGCGTGTTAAAAAAGGATAGACACGTGTCTTATTTATCTCTAGTTTTCGATTTTTAAATTAAAAAAAAATGGAAAAATACCCTATTGTAGGAGACATGTTGAAGGTGCGCCCCATAAAACAAACCGCACACTACAGTTTCCGTACTGGGTGTTTCTCTATTATGTCATTTTTATGTTAAGCGTTTCTGAAATTCCACAGTATGTATTGAATAAGGAACATTTTCGAGTATTCTGGAAAAGTTCTGAAATTCCACAGTATGTATTGAATAAGGAACATTTTCGATTATTCTGGAAAAGTATGTTACTGGGTGGCCATTATCGCAAAAAATAATAAAGTGCAGAATGGTTCTTTCTCTTTAAAAGAATCATTGGAAATAGTGCACTGTACATGCGGCCTAACTGGCATTAAAAGATGCCCTAGGGGTTCGTGCTGCCGAGAAATTTAAGAACATCTTAACCTACCGGCGCTCGCGACTATTTTTGTGCAAGAAAAATCGCGCGCATGTTATAAAATGATCAGAATGTTGTCACCACATGTTTTATTACTAAATTAAACATATTCATAGTTAACCATAAACAATGTAACATTTCTATTGTAAAAACAAACAGTACATAATCTATAGAAATTATTCACTTTCATTTTGAGGAGCTAAAAATTCCCGACATATATTTAGCGAATGTTCTAAACAAAAAAATTTTGTACAGTATACGCAAGAATATCGAGTTGGCCTATTTTTCTTTCTGTCACAGAATGTGCAACGACCACACTCTCCAGTTGTTGTAGATAATGGCTGAGGTGTTTCTAGTCTTAACATCCCTTGAATTCGAATTTGCATGACTTTTGGAATATTTTGGATTGCACGACGGCGGAGATGACCTTCTATGAGTTGAAATGATAGATCGCGTATGAATTGTCGTCTTCGAATGTTCCACTTCATGTTGTTAGTTGAATATACAATGAAAGAATTTATTCCAGCAATATTCAACGAGTAAAATACGACCATGGGCCAACGTCGAGTGTTCCTTGACACATTATATGCAGCACATAACTTGTCAACACTATCGACACCTCCTTTTGTCGAGTTGTAGTCCATTATTAGTTCAGGTTTACCTGTCTTGGTATTTATTTTGTCGTCACAATGAATTCCTGATAGCAACAGCACATTTTTATTTCTTTTTGGAATAAAGGAAATCAACGTAGCGTTACTTGTGAAAGCAAACATGCTTGATAAAATAGGATGACCTGAAGGAGAAGCGAATTTTAGAGGCAACTCTCTTTTTTTTCCATATAGTACCCAAGAGAGTTAGCTTGAAATTTTTTTTGCAAATTTTGCATTTTTATGCCATATTTGACGGGTTTATTTGGTATGTATTGGCGGAAGCCGCATCTCCCACGAAATGCCTCTAGCTTTTCGTCAATAATAACGTAATGAAATGGAGAATAAGCGGATTGACAGTTGCTGACGAAATCTTCAAAAATTGCTCTTATAGGAGCAAGCTTGTCGTATTTCTGTCTTTCATTACGTGTATCTGCATCGTCAAATCTAAGATTTTTGCAAAAGAAAACGAAACCTAGTGTGGGACATTGTAAGTCTAAATATTTCGACCCCGGTACTACACATTTCTTCAACATTTAGGCGATTAGATGTTAAAACGCCCACTAAATACAGCAGTCCAATAAAAGCTTTCATTTCTTGTATATCTGTATCTTTAGCGTCTCTCTCTCCCATTGATAGTTGGCACGATTCGCTTGTATGTGTTTATTAGTACGTTCCACCATCACATACAATGTTGTATCTGGAAAAAAATGCTCTAAATTTCAGCTTCACTTTTCAAGTGTTTTGCTCGTAATTTCACACCCGGTAGATATTTTATGAGATTTTCTGCCCTTGTTCTTCCGCGCCTTGGAAGTGGATGTTTAAACTATACAGTTGTATTATCCCTTCCAATAAACGTTGGTCCTCGATTCTGTCAATCATAGTATAACTCGGTGTCTGATATTTCTTGCTCTGTATCAGTATCAGAGTTTCGCGATTCTAAAATATCTTCTTCCCCTTCCTTTTCTTCATCATCAAAATCAACAGATTCCTCTATATCATTGTCATTTAGACATTCTTCCATTAGTTTAGCTAAGTGCTTTTGTTCTTTCTCCCACATCTGACTACATCTGAGAATTATTTAATATTTTTTGAAAACAGTTTTACAGAAAATTACACAAAATTACCTTCATAACAACAATAAAAAATAATTTTTGACAAATCACCTAAGACAAAACTAGTACAAAACTGCTCGCGTGCGGATTAACACTCCGCATATAGCTACAACAATTCAACAAATGAAATGCGCCTACTTCTAGTTTCGTACTGACCACCACTAGTCTAATTCAGGAAAGTACTGAAGAGCGGAGCGTTCGGCGACGGTGCACAAAGAAATTATTGCAATAATATTTAAAATGCGGAGTGGCAATCCGCGCGCGAGCTCCGGAAGGTTAAGTAAAAATCTAGATTATCTGAAAGTGCGTTCCATTAGAGAATGACTTTCTACAAAATTTTGCGTATGCAAATATTACGTCGTTAAATGTAGAACGATTATTTTCGAAATATATCGCCGGATACGATGGAAGATGTATTAATGATGAAAGTGTACGCAGAGACACATAAATCACCATTGATGGATACGAACTAATAGGTAATTCCGTGTATAGTTATGTGTAACCCCTATGAAACTGTGAACAGAACGGGAACGCCTATGGACCCACTCGCAATGGTACAGATCTACTTTATCAGTATCAGCTAGTATGCTTGTTTATTTTTAAATTAAATTTCTTACTGTAAATGACGTGCCCAATTTATTTTTCTACATGCATTAAAATACTATAGGCCAGATGTACTCAAAATAAAAAAAAACAAGTTTAGAATTATGGACAATATTTGTATAGAATCACACGCTTCTTTCATGCTTTTCTTTCATGTTTCACATATCAGAATATTTCTTCAAAGAGAAAAATATTTATTAAAAATTTAATAAGAAGTGATAGTTAATGAAACTAAATAATTTTATACCAACAATAATATGAAAACAATTTTAATTTTAGCAATAGAAAAGTTTTTAGACCGGCTTATTAATAGTTGGAAACATTTTGTTGGGTAAGGGTCCTTATTTTGAGAAAAACTGTTTTATCAACTTGCCGACGTTTCGGTAAATTTTATTACTATCTTCAAGGCACTATAAGATATAAAATTATGATGTATGTATAAAAATTGTAAAAAATGTAAATTAATAAATATGTATATAATATGGAACAACAATAAAAAATAAATGAACAAATAAATAAACGGATATATGCATACACAAAACACGTGCACATACATATAAATAGATATTAAAGATCACAACATATTAACAATAATTAAAAATATTTAAATATACTTTTTTAGGGCATCTCTAAATCTATTTTAACAACATAATATCACACTTAGTAAAACTATATATTATGAAGTGATGGTAATATCTTGAAAAATAACAAGTACTTACATTAATTATGAGTTTTTCCTGCTCACCATAAAATATATAAGTATAAAACAGGAAACAAACAGATAAAATTGATGAGTATTGAGTGCTTTATATTTATGTATTTATGTAACATATTTGTATAATATTTTAATTTAAAACAAATAATCAGTCCTTGCCAGCTTTGCAAATAATCGGTTTTTTTTCTCTTTTATCTATGATGGTTTTTATCCTTTCTCGTGTTTTGTATACTTTAACGTTAAGAAAGATTCTCATTCGTGTCATTACCATTAGACACTAAAGTCAATATTTGTACCTATATATGATATACATATATATATATATATATATATATATATATATATATATATATATATATATATATATATATATATATATATATATATATATATATATATATATATATATATATATATATATATTGTCATGTTGAAAATGAAGGACAAAATTGAGATTTCATAGATGTTGGAAATTCATTAACTGAATAGAATAAATTTATTATTAGTCAATTAATTAATAATAATACAGAATTACTTATTCCGAATGATATGTTAAACTAGTTTAGTAAAAGCTATAATGTTAAATAACCATGTTGATATCCACTTGGATAAATGTAAGTAGAATAAGAATTTGGATAAGTTGTATTAAATTTGATCAAGTGAAAAAAAGACACATATGTGACAGAAGAAAAGTTTATAACCTGAAAATAGAAGTGTTGAAAGGTATGACAAAAGAAAAGTTTAAAACATAAAATTTGAAATGTGAAGTTAAAAAAAGTCACAGTCAGAATTTAATGATAGATGGTGAACATTTATAAGATAGAACATTTGGAAAAATAAAAAAAGAGGTAGTCAGGAAAAGAAATAAATAAAAGGAGAATTGAATATTGATAATTTTGAAAAGATGAAAATTTTGCTGTAAAGGAAAAATAAAGATTAATTAAATTAAAAGAAGAATTATTATGATAATAAAGGTATAGAAGAATATAAATGGTGTTTACACATAAATAATAAGGAGGATAAGAAGTTTAAGAAATTTCAACATAAATTAAAGATATCAGTACTGATCTTATGTTCATAAATTACAAATAAAAGGAAATTATGTAATTATTAATATGAAAGCAAATAGTAACGAAGTAAGTTATTGAAATAATAAAATCAAAGTCAAAATCAAGAAACTGGTTAAACTCTTGGGGAGGGTAGTTTTTATAATTTTTGGATTGTAATAAATTTGAAATTTGTTAATTAATATAAATGTCTTATTCAATTGAACAATCTTGTATTATTTTTTTAAAAGTTCTAAATAATATTGAACCGACTAACTGAGATTAAGAGCAGTTAAAATATAAAATTAATATTTATGAGAGATCATTAATAGTAATGTAAAATTTTTAAATAAAATATTATAGATTGCATATAGAAAATTAAATTTAAAATCTCAATTGGTGCATCTTATAATAATGTAAGTACTTGTTATTTTTCAAGATATTACCATCACTGCATAATTTTACAAAGTGTGATATTATGTTGTTAAATTAGATTTTGAGATGCCCTAAAAAAAGTATATTTAAATATTTTTAATTATTGTCAATATGTTGTGATTTTTAATATCTATTTATATGTACGTGCACGTGTTTTGTGTATGTATGTAGGTGCATATATCCGTATATTTATCTGTTTATTTATTTCTTATTGTTCCACATGCTATATTATATACATACATATTTTTTCATTTACATTCTTTACAAATTTTATACATACATCATAATTTTATATCTTATAGTGCCCTGAAGATGGTAATAAAATTTACCAAAACGTCGGCAAATTGATAAAATAGTTTTTCTCAAAATAAGGACCCTTCCCAACAAAATTTTTCCAACTTTTAATTTTAGCATTCATTTTAACTGATTTGAAATATTTCGATATCCAAGAGAGCAACTGCGCAAAGAAAAACCGCATTGGAAAATTTTGCCCAACGTTGTCTAATAAGATATTGTGCTTTTTTTAAACAATTGTAAAACTTCAAAGCAAAACGTTATACAGTTTTATACATTTTAATTGTGCATAATACTTGTACATTTTATTTGTCCAATATAAAAATTTATCTACAACGATTTTGTTGGAAACGTGTTCTAAGAAACTAGCGAAATTCAGAGGCAAATTTATTTATTTTTTACTCAGCTAGTAATTGCAACTTAAGCTTAATTTATTGTTAAGCGTTCCTTCAAACTACATATTTTATTACTAGTTATTTATCATTTTATTTACAATTAATTTTGGGCAACTGTTTAAACGTTTTAAAAAACCTGACATTTTAATTTGCTTCGTATCTTTAGCGTTATTATTTGGGTATTATATACATAAGCACCCTTTCAAATCTAAAATGAACATGATAACACTAAACTACTTATAGTTTATTATATTTTACAACGTCAATCTTACCTGAATGCACTAGTATAAGTTTTAGGTAGATAATTAATTAAACACGACACCATGTTTTATGGCAGAATCTATTAAAAAACTACTTCACCTAGATGCAAGATGCCATCGGATTAAATAATAATATTCATATTAGCAGCATTAGAAGCAAAAAATATTGAGATTAAACAAATTTTGTATGAATACTATTATTTAATTCGATGTTATCTTGCATCTAGGTGAAGTACTTACTTTAATAGTTTCTGTGATAAAATATATTTGAAGTGTGGTGTTTTATTTATTACGTACCTAAAACTTTTATACTTGTGCATTCAGGTAAGAATGACAGTGTAAAATATAAGACAATATAGGCAGTTCACTGTTCATCATATTCGTATTAGGTTTGAAAGAATGCTTATATAATAACCAAATAATTAATGTATTGTCTTTTTTTCTAGAAACTGTTGAAAGGGTTTTCAAAAATTGTGAAACATAAAAACTGCGATTTTATAAACGTTTGCTAACAAATTTATGAGGGTCTCAACTAATTTTCGTTTAATAATAATAACAAAGAGTAAGAGTAATTTTATCAATACCATTCCCACAAACTGGGTAATATTACTGAATAACAGCTTATTTTTTGTATTGTGTTCATATTGTGCAAAATACAATTTGTGGATTTCACACTTAGAAATTGTGGAAAAATAAAAAACATTTCTCTTAAAAAACTAGAAACTTTGTGTCATTTAAAGATTTTTTTGTAAATATGTTTTACAAGTGAGGAGGTTTAAATGCATAAGTTTGTTTAGGAAACTTTCAGCAGCTATTTAAAAATTGTAGAAAATAACTTCTGTTCAAACATTTGTTCCACAAGTGAAGTAAAAATAATGTAATTTTATGCAACCGCGTTATCCGAATTTGCAAAGAAATCAATTTAGATGATTTCTAAGTTTGTACAAAAAAACTTCAAATAATAGGTAGGTTTATTCTTACAGCACCTCTATCAAATGGACGTCAGACGCATGCGCGTTTTAAATATACCGTTCCGACAGTGCCACTGACAATCCCAGGGACTGTCCGAAAACCGTTCCAACAATCTTAGTGCCGTTTCACATGGAACGTATGGTCAGCACTGACCGTCAGGACGTATAAGATAGTTGTACCATGAGTTCAAATGAACGTTTCCAGATGGAGCGCGTATGATCAGTCCATACGAATAAATACGCCGGGCCTACGTCGAGCTCGTGCGGCGACATATCGTCAGCGGACTGACGAGCAATGTGATTAAATGAGCTATTTCACATTTGAACTGATGGTCGGTTGCGTACAGATTCCGGTGTTGTCAGTTGTCGATAGTTCCGACTACTTGTGCAAGTGGCGTAATCTTGTATTCTGCAGTCTGCACCCCAAATAAATTAAAATATGTATGATTAAAAAACAACTGAAGAAAATAGAGAATAAATAAAGAATTATATTTTAATTGGACTTTCAATTATTCGTCTATTCCCGTCACTTCCAGATCCCAACACCTGCCGGATAATGGAGGTTCTACCATAACGTAGGTGCATTATTACTTACCTGAGACATACTGACAGTCTTTCCACTGATGAAATTGACACTCTAACTGTATCCGAAAATTTTAAACTATTTTCTAGCTTGTGATGTAATTCGTCAAAAGATTTTATTGACATACGAAAATAGTTAAAAATTTTCGTTCGTCTTCTCTTAAATTCGAACATAACGTAACAAAGGCACCTTTTAGATACCTCGCGCTAATAATAGGATGTACCCATAATCTCTTTTTTTCTCTCTTCTCCGTTTAATCAGCAAAACAACGGCAACAGCGACTGCCCAGTGTCGAAGATACATTTTGATTAGAGATGTGACGGCGATCACCATCGCTGCTACTTATCACCGGTTCTTTTAACTGAGCAATCACTAACAGTGATTGACGAAAAAAGAACCGGTGATTAAATCACTCCTTTCTTTTTCGCCAGTTCGGCCGTACTCGGCAATTCTGCTACCGTCGCGTCGTACCGTCTGCTCTCTACGTTGTCGCTCGGCGCATATCGCAGTCAAGCCGCCAAATAGCTACCGCATGAATAGATTACTAGAACGGATCATAATAGTCGTGACGTCATTTTTTAGACGGTTAATTTGATTTGCTGTTTTTGAGGAATTTTATTTTTGTTTTGAAATGTGTTTTTGAGAAATTTTATTTTTGTTAGAAAATGTGTTTTTGAGGAATTTTATTTTTGTTTTAAAATGTGTTTTATACCTGGTTTTGTTTTTATTTTGAATAGTATATTGTTTTCTTTTTGCCTAAACGTAGATTTTTTAATTTGTTTTATAATAACCCAATCTATAAATATATTTTGATATCTTTACATAAATGTCAAAGCTTAAACTAGACACTAGACGTATTCCCTTGCGTTCGCAATTCAAGTACGTATTACGTATTACTACTAAATAATATATAATGCATGTGTGACTATCAACTGTGAGTGAAAACGAAAATTGACCTAAGAAAAACAATTAATTGAGAACGGACGAATGGAGAGAGACAAACTGTGTGGTGTGGATACGTGTGACGGCGACACGACAATCGTGAAAGCACCAAATTCTAAATTGTTTTGAACTTTGAACAAACGACCGCTCTCCACGCTCCCACTTGTTCATTAGTCGCTGAATGGCCTAAAGAGTGATATAATCACTGCTAAAAAGAATAGTGATTGCTGAACAATCGTCGTGTGATTAAAAAATCGCCGTTTGCGCCATCTCTAATTTTGATAACTGACGGCGTTTTAACTGCATGTGAAAGTAGTACGTCGAACGGGACAGTCAGCGCTGACGGTCAGTGCTGACCGTACGTTCCATGTGAAACGGCACTTACGGACGCATACATCAACGAGTCGGCAGATCGGCAAATCTATCCATCATTCCATATCATGAACTGTTTATCAGCACATGCGCATTTCGTTTCTTTTTTTAATTTAGCTTAGCAGTGTTTTACGTTGGGGATACAACTTGACAACTTGCTTTATTCTAGGTTATAATTAAATTTAGATTATATAATAATAATTGAATCAGGTTAGTTTTTTGATGTTTTGTGTGTCTGTTTTCTTGAAATATTCTAGATATTTATGTTATTTAAATATATGTAGGCATATTATTTTAAAATTTAATATTGACATGTTAAGTTTCGAAGTGGGCATAAATTTCATAATATAAGTGACTTAGAACCTGATGGATTTCGTAATATCATACTCATCCGATGATGAAGAGATTCTAGTATTAGGAAATTCTCGTACCAAAAGTAGCAACTTTATTGGTAACTATTTAATTCTTGGAAAGTAATTATTTCTAACTTTTTCATACAGATGAAACAGGCCAGTATTGACGATTTTTGACGTTTTTGAACACTTCTATATTTATCCCAAGTATCGCAAAAGCCATCCTACCATTGGATAATAAATATTTACATGTTCCTACAAAGATCAATTTCTGACACGTTCTCGTACTAGTACATGAGCAGGCATGAGCACAAGTTTGTTTACAGACGTATCCGTGTACGCGTCAGAATGTCCCTGTTGAAATAAAGCTAATGTTAATGAATAAACTGTATAAGATAATTATTACTCCAAAAATACATTATTTATTTGCACAAATTGTTCCTGTCACTTTTTAAGACCAATTTGAAGTGTAATTTTTTAAAAGTGGAATAAAATGTCACACAATCTTTCTTTGTGTGTTGCAACATATTTCTATGACCATTATTTTCTTAATCATTGATAAACCGGCTCTAATTCCAATATTTACTATTTATTTAAAAGTATACCCTACGTAATGTTTAAAGAATTTTTAAATTCGATAATTTACTTGTTTTCGAAATATGGTTGCTCCGGGAGAGCAACAAGCATGAAATGATGAGTTTACAACTTCCATTTAATTAATTGTATTATCAATTATCAGTATCCAGCTGGGACAAAATACGATGACATCGTGTATTCTACAGCACAAAACAATAAAATTGTCACCAAACTTTTACTATTAAAATGTCATTGGAGTAACTCAAAGGCAATAAGGCAACAATGTCGATTCACATAATAATTAGAAAGATACTAATATTAAAGATACTAATTAAATATGTAGATCTCTTAATATTTACAATAAGCTGAAGATAAAACGTGTTTACTATCCAGAGTGTTTCACATTCGACTGTTTTTGTATGCCTGAACAGTCTACCGTTAAAACATTACAAAAATTTGATTTTCTCTCCAATGATATAGCTTATCTCCTTAAAGTTAAATTATCAAATATGACGCCCTTAAAAATTATATATAATTTAGAAAGAGTAAACATCTGATGTAAAGAACTGTACGTCACCTGTATGTTCAAACGACTTTAACAAAGAGTTGGTGACAAAAAAATGGAAATAGAAAAATTTATATCTTAGACCCAGTCATCAAATGGTAATGAAATTTAACATCACAAAAGTACCAAATTTAAACCTGTTCCGTATCCTACGATAAGAAAACACCCATGTACCATTTGAATTTGAATCGTCTTGAACACATTTTCAAAAGTCCACTTACAGGAGAATTGAAAAGTTTGATTGCATTTAAAAAAAAAGTTTGCTGCTGCTAAACTTAAATATGCCATTAATATAAAGCTGTTTAGAAAGTTGGTCAATTTCTTTTACAAAAGAATTATTATTGCATTCGTGAAATTTAAACTAACCCATATTTTTTAGTGTCCTACTATGGCTCCGATTCACTGGGCGTCGTGCAGGAAAATTAAGTCCACACATCCTGCAGGATTAGTGGCTGTAGAATCCAGAATCAGATGCCCTGAGCACCCAATGTGATTGATTATGTTAAACCGAGTTTTTAAATTCATCGATGAATTTTTTAAATACGGTTTTGTCCCACTCTCCATACAGGAATATTATTTTAAGAGATAAAACTTCGACATTACTATATATAGCACGTCTTTTTGATAAGAGATATCTTAAATTTATTCCTTCAACATTTCCAGATATACTTCCTACTAGAATCTAAGAGAACAAATTATCTTTAAAGAAAAAAATATGTTCTCTTTCATGTACCCGAAATTAAAATCTTGATTCATTTAACTCGTAAAACTGTTTAATAAAAAATGCCAAGATAAACAAATTTAAACATAAAATGCATTCCGTAACTACGTATATCCTCTTTTATATGTTTTTATCAAAACTTAGGTATCTCGTTTCATTTTTTAAAGACGCAGAACCTTTATCAATTATCATCAGATATAACGAGATGGAGTTAATACATTTATCTGTTATCTATCTATTTTGGTAAAAAACCACTAAAAAACTTAGAACGGGATCTATAACAGATGAATGAAATAATATTTTTTGACTACTTGACCACAAATGTATGCCATTAAATTGTAGAATTTGTATTTTAATTTTTTAATTTTGTTTACATATGATTTTGTATTTTAGATATGAACTAATATTTTAGTATCTAATATACACAGAACAAAAATATATTTTGGTAAATGCAAGATCGGACTGGCCCAGACGCAGGCGGACGTTTCCCTTGGGCCTCGATTCTTGAGTTGAGGGAGCAGAATTATTAGGAGATTAAAAGAGATGAAAATGTATGTAAATAATAAATTAGACAGAGACAAAACACATCACTTTTCTTGGTAGATAACTCAAGAATAAAGCACCTGGGGTCAATCTGTTTCGGAAGTCACGGGGAGGGAACGAACTATTAAAATGCAAAAGACCTAAAATTAAAATATTTGAAATTTCTTTAAAACCCAGTAAATTTTGGTCACTGGCAATATTAGACAGATGATACACAATGATATAAAATTCTGAGGGAGCTATCAGGTGAGTCCTGATTTTTGACAGTTTTCTCCGAGCGTTAGGTTCTTTTCGAACGTATTTTTATATCTTTATGACACAATCTAATCTAAATTTCTATCTGTCAATATGAAATACCAAAACTAATAGCTTTCAAAGATAGTCTGTTTTAATAAGCCTCATTATGGTCTATGAAGAAAGAAGAAAAATATTTAATTAAAATTGCTGCAATTTGCTATATAAAATGTTCGATATTTTCTTCGTATATTTTTGTGGATACTGACAAGAGTTTTCATTTATACTGAAAGTGTGGAATAAAGCACGATTTTTATCTATTTCTTTTTCATTTCTTTACACTGTATTGGGCGCATTGATGAAGAAGCTCACAATTAATTTTAAAGTCAGATCTATTATTATAAGTTAGCTGAACAATTTGTTTTCAAATTTGTTCCCATGCACGTTTACGGAGGTAGGACAAATATTACCGGAGTCAAAAGTGCGATAGTTTACGGTTTAATTATATTATTTTTTTATCCACGAATTATTTTTTCATCCTTAATTTTAAATTCAAATGAAACATTGATTTTTATTGAAAAAAAATATATTTTTTTATTATTATTTTTTTTTTATAGCAATTCTATTACTTTAATGAGATTAACCTGGACGTACAGATTAGCTATTCGAAGGCAGTAAAAAATACTCGTGGTTACCTTTCAGAAGGAATCTTTGAACTTGGAGAGCATAGGTTGGCCTTTCATAAATGACCAATGTAATCGTACTTCTTGGTTAGTTCGCCCTCGTCCAAGAACTGAGTGATATGTGCTTCCCATTCCCGGCAAAATTATTTCAGGAAAACATAACGGGTTTCAAAAATAGAGTCTAAGAACACATCGAACATACTACAGAACAATTATTAGACTACCAAGAAAGTAATCAAGACCAGATCATCACAATCACATTAATCTGAAGGTAGAGATCGAAAAACTTCAACACGAATGAAACACAAGACGACAATTAAGAGGATGAAAATGGCTCAGATATGGTTGATACGAATGAATAAATTTAAATAAATTTATAACACTAGGGAAAAATTCCACCAAAATTATTATTTTTGTCTTTCCACCCAATTCAATCGCAGTGGCGGTCGGTCCATGGAAGCAAGGGAAGCAGTGCTTCCCCTAGGATTATTAAAAAAAACACATAATTAGAACCTAATTATTATTTATCACATATATGTATTAATCATAAAAATTTACTTTTACTCAATTTCAATAGACACGGCCCTGCTTTTCAACTGCTGAGATAATGTTGCATGATAAAACCGTAAAGATGACGCACTCGATTAATCGAGCCAACACGAACTCATGCGACTTCGATATATATAAGCAACTTTTTGAAATGCATCCCATCCCCACTTCATAATCTTGATATATGAGCCGTATAGAATCGTAATGTGTTTTGTTTTATAGATTTTAATATCGATTTTAATATTATACTTAATATTAATCTTCCTAGTATTATTCTCAGCTTTTGTGCTATATTTGTAAAAACTTTTTTGGTGTTTCTAAACCTGTGGTGCGGCGACAAGTGATTTTTAAAACATTGAACATTAGTGCGCGTGTAAGCAGTTTTAGAATTGCTTATTAAATTTGGGAGCTGGTCCTAGCACTGTCGAAAATATTATTTGCGTTTGTGTGGTGTGCAATTTGTTGAAAAGGGGATTTTCAACATATTCGTTTCAAGATAAACTGGATATTATTAGAAACGGGAGACCAACACCTGATTTAAAACTCTTAAAAACGAAAGTTAAATCATGCTATAGGTACGTTAAGTGTACAGTGCTAATCAGTGGTTAAGGGGTTGTGAAAATTTGTGTAAATTGTTTTGTTGGCCATGTGTACTTTTCACAAATGAAAAAGGTGTTTGGAATAAAAATGGCTTTTCAGATTTAAACAACATTCACAAAGTGACAAAAAGTGTGAAACTCATTTGCGAGCGGTGCTAAAAGAATAAACATTTGGAAAATCACGAATTGATCATTCATTAGATCAGCAGTTGAAAGAAAGTGACCGTAAGCATAATGAACTTATAAAAAAAAATCGAGAAGTGTTAAAAAGACTTATTGACATTGTTTGTTTTCTCGGCGAAAATGAACTTAGTTTTAGAGATCATACTGAATCTCGGAGCGTTGCTAATAGGGGCAATTTTATTAATTTAGTTGATTTATTAGCAAAATACGATACAATTTTAAGTAACCATCTGGAACACTCCACGATATTTCGCGGTACACCAAATCATATTCAAAACGATTTGATTCAGTCGATAAGCAATATTGTTTTAGAAAAGATCAAGCAAGAAATAAAAAAGCTCCTTTTGTCGCAATTATGTTAGATGAAACAACCGATATTACGAATATTAGTCAGTTGTCAATCGTAGTACATAAATCCAAATGAGAAAGTCCAAGAGCGCATTTTAAGATTTTTAGACGTAACAACGCAAAGAACGGCCGCAGCTTTATATACTATAGTTTGTCAGATAGTCGATGATCTACAGTGTGGTGCTAAACTTATCGCCCAAAGTTATGATGGGGCCGCTGTAATGGCTGGTGAATTGGGGGGCCTGCAGGCCAAAGTAAAAGAGACTTTTCAGAATGCAATATTTGTACATTGTTTTGCGCATCGATTAAATTTAGTTCTTGCTCAATCTGCAGCGTGTCTTAAAGAGTGCAAAGTATTTTCAAGTATTAGTGGAATGGCTGCCTTTTTTCAAAATCATCAAAACGGACACGAGCTTTGGATTTGGAAGTACAGAAGAGACTACCCAGAGTTGCTCTAACACGATGGAATTACAATGGGAGGCTAGTACAAACTGTATCTGAATATCGACAGCCTCTAATTGATTTATTTGAAAATATTTTACAAGCAAAGATGATTGGGACACTGAGACTTTGATTTTAATTTTTTGTTAGATATTTTCTCCGAAATATTCCCATTTACTGACAATTTATTCAATATTTTGCAAACTAAATCAAATGACGTTGGATTTTGTGTAAAGAAAATTTAAGAATTCAAAAATTTGATTTGTAACAAAAGAAACGAATTTGAAAAGTTCTGGGAGAAAACTAGTAATGACAATTTAGAACCGCAAAGAAAAAAGAATACGAACTGAATTTATAGTGGATCATAGAAGTTCATATCGAAGACATTTTATCGAAATTTTGGACAATATCACTGGGCAACAGATTTAAAAATTTTAGTAATATACAATTTTTAGAATTGTGTAATTTTAATGAATTTAAAAATAAACAGTTTCCACAAAACGCACTTCAGTCATTGAGTGACAACTACGGAAATTTTTTTTGATATAATTGGGTTACGATCGGAACTTTCAGTTATTTATGCTACAGAAGATATTAGTCAGAAACATAACGCCAACGAACTGATTATCTTTATCACATTTTTTTCATAAATTGAAAAAATATTTTTTTATTATATATTCTCGGACACTTTGTATTTTATTTAAAACAATGAAAATGAAAATGAAAGTACGTTTGAAGTGATTCTAAAAAAAGAATCCGTCGTCAGTTCTTTTTCTAAAAAATTTTTTAATGGTGCTGTTTGAAACTTGAGCTCATAGAGGTGGTCGTAGTTGGCCATGATTACAGCCCAAAAATAAAGTTACCCACTCGTTGAATGTGTATTTTGAATACCTACCTAACAAAAGAAAAGTTTATCAAAATCGGTGAAAAAATAAAGATTTTACAAGTCCTTAACGTGAACACACGATATATATAGAGAAGATAAAAATAACAAATCAAAATTAAGGGACAGTATGTCGTCGTTCAAGGCAACTTTCCTTCATATAAGGACCACGTTGCTAAAATTTGATATTAATTGTGAACACACTGGTTTTTGTTTGTTATTAAGAAAAGGAAATATAACTAGTATGAAAAGATAACATTTCGATAACAGTCTCAAGCGATAAAGTTTCAGTGCTCACGGTAATGTAAATTGTCCGTTTTGCCAGATGCGAGCGAAGTTTTGAGCTCGGGTTTGAGTGATTTAATTAGTATGAAACTATGAAAAACTTTTAATGGGGCCTTTAGATAATATTGTTTTACAATACATAAGGTGTTAGAATTTCTTGATACTGATTAAGATATCTATCCAGCCAGGCTTAAGAAATGCCACCTCATGTTTAGTGTCAAGTAACTATAGTCTGTGAGACGAACCGTTTTTAGAAAGTGACCGGCGTCGGTGAAGGGCATGGTGTAACTTACAGACTTACCTATTACATCATATCCTTTAACAGTTGTTTAGTACCAATTTTTTTTTAACAATTTAAATTTCTTTTTCTTTTTACTATTTTGGTACTAATCTATTTAGAAGTTTGTTTATTGCTGTTAGCGTACACTTGCATCATTAATAAATCTACTGTAGTATCCTTTGCTAAATTTCTACGCCAGAATGCAATCGGCAATCGGCGACTTGTTAATACGCAATTTGTCAATATCCGGATTACTACTCAACTTCAAAAATTGCTAAAATTTTTCTGAGAACAAAAAATGAAAACAAATAATTCATCTTAAATTCCATATGGATTTAATATACGGTGTGTCCGTAAAGTATGGAACAAATTCATTATTTCTTAAATCAAAAATATTTAGAAAAAATGCTCGGACACGTCGATTTTTAATTTCAGTTGTGCACCTTATCCTTTATATGTTTTGGTTATGACGTCATCACTGTTTCCATTATGACATCATTTTTTAAATGGAACACCCTATATGTTTTTCCATTTTTAGATTCTGCTTTAACAGGTGATTCTAAATCATACTTAGGGTCCATAATTGACAAGTTGGAAGATACGGCCATTTAAACAAAGCAAGTAAAAAAGTAAAATAAACACGTTTTTTATTAATTTTTGAGGTAGGCTAGTTTTTTGTTTATTTTTTTGATTTATCATTATCATCTTTGACAGTAAATCACTTAATAATATTTTACCCCAGTAGTGGTTTCTCAATAATTCTTGTCGATTTATTTTAATTTATAACATGAACGCATCTGTAAAGCAGAGAATTGAAATTCTTACGATGATTGGGTATGGTGATAGGATGCGAACTCAACAAGAAGTATGTAATTTATTTAATACTATGTATCCAGAACGACCAACGATCCATAACTTAATAGACAGAGTAAAATTAGAGAGACTGGTACGGTGGAAGATTTACCCAAAACAGGTCTCCCAGGTGTTGATGAGGATACAAAATTAAATATTTTACTGACTGTTGAAGAAAATCCACATACCAGCGTTTGCCAGGTTAGTCGCGATTATGTTACTAAAACGTCAGTATATACAGTAATAAAATTAGAAAAATGGCATCTCCTTAAGATTCAGCTTGTGCAAGAACTAAGTGATGATGATCCAGATCGGAAGATACAATTTTGTGAAACAATGATGAATATGTGCAATGGTGAATCGTCAGAATTGTAGATACTGGGCAAGAGAAATCACTCGATGGATGCGGGAGCAGCACAATCCACAAAAAGGTAAATGTGTGGGCGAGAATTGTAAGAAATAGAATCATTGGACTCTATTTTTTTCGATGGAACTGTAAACGGACCGGCATATCTCAAATTTTTAATGGGCTATCTCATCCCAACGTTAATTAATTTATTCTCCAGTAGAATTAATCCTGGAAATGTTGAGGAATGCCTATGGTATCAACAGGATGATACGCAGCAGATATTCAAAGGCATCTTGACCAAATATTTCTGAACATGTGGATTGATAGATGTGGACCCATCGAATGACCACCAAGGTCACCGGACCTCAATCCATTACATTATTTTCTGTGGGGCCATCTAAAAAATCTGTTTATAAAACCAAACCGAAAAACATTGTTGAATTAAAAGAGAAAATTAAAACAGAAATAAACATTTCTCAGGAAACTATAAACAAGATTTAGCAACACTTTATTCATCGTTTAGGTTACTGTCAGCTTCAACAAGGAGTACAGTTTGAACATTTACTATTAATTGTTTTTATTATTAACTAACCGTGAGTTCTAGTGATTATTATTTGTTCAAACAAAACATGAAAAATTAGTGAAAATTCTTATATTCAAAATGGCCATATCTTTCAACTTATCAATTTTAGACTCTAAGTGTGATACATTTTTTGAATCAACTGTTGGATCAGAATCCAAAAATCCAGAAACATACAGGGTGTCCCGTTTTAAAAAAATATCGATGACGTCATAATGGAACAGTGATGATGTCATAACCAAAAAAAAAATGAAGGATAAAGTACGCAATTGAATTAAAAATCGATGTGTCTCAGAATTTTTTTCTAAATATTCTTGGTTTAAGAAATAATGAATTTATTCCATACTTTACTGACACTGTATAAAAATTACAAACACTACTGATGCGTTTTTTTATTTTAGACATCGTAGGCAAAATCCTGCATACCAAAGCAACTAATGTCCCTGCACTGAAATGTTTTGATTGGATCTTTATTCCTGTCTACTTTAAAATCTGCACAGATTAATAGATGATCGGTAATATTATACAAATCGATGGTTTAGCACCTATTAAAATAGAGATCTTCACTCATGCATATTATATCAATAAGAGTGCTCGGTAGCGCAGTGGGCCAGAGCGTTAAGTGACAAACGTAGCTGGTTTATTGCATATCGACTCCCGGGTTCAAATCCCGGTTTCGATTCTGGCAGAGTCGAAGGGTTTGGCTGTGTGTGTCTGCGTTTTTTTTTAACTGTGTAACCCCTGTCCGAGCAGCTTCGGTTTTGGTTTGGGGGTCGTCTAATTTATGTGGTGTGTTTTATGTTATGTTTTTTCATGTTTTTAAGTGTCAGAACTGCTAGTAATTCTAGTTGGGTCAATGATGTGTTGTTTTAAACCAAAATCGGAAAGGAAGTTTTGAAAATAAATTGTATCATATGAGTTTTGATGTAAAAAGTTAATATTAAAGTCACCAGTCATTAAGATAGAGTCAACTTTCAAACATAAGTTTTCCAATACTTCGCCGACTTTTGACAATTATTCACACTTACCTTAGGAGCTTTGTAAACCACACCTAATCCTACTATTATTTTACTCAAAAGTAATATAAGCCACAGTTGTTTAATATCAGAATCTATATCTTTTTTTGAAAAATACCTTGTGCAGTAGTCCCTGCTTCACATAAATTGCCATTCCTCCACCACGAGTAAGACGGTACCCTCGCATAAAATTATAGTTTTTTAATTCAAATTGATCACTGGTGTTAAGCATGTTTCACTTAACATACAACATTTTTATTTACAAAGTCTTTAAATATGTCGAATCCTGAATTTAAAGAGCCAATATTTATATGCGCAATTCTAAAATTTTGTTTTTTTTGGGTCTAATAAGTATTTTGTTTAGCGATGAATGGTGTTCCTGATGACTATTTAATAAATATGTCGTCCTTGACAAAGCAGAAGGGATTGGTTGTGTGTGTCCGCGTTTTTTCAACTGCGTAACCCCGTCCGTGCAGCTCCGGTTTTGGTTTGGGGGTTGTCATTAGACAACCCCCAAACTAATTATTATGTGGTGTGACTTACGTTTATGTTATGTTATATTTAAGCGGAGTACTGTATATAGCAATGCTTACATTTAAGTCAAAATTTGCAAGAGGTTTTTTAATTTTTATTATTTTAAAACACATCTTCTGGAGATTTCAGACGTACGCATAAAGGTCTACTTTGGCTATTTCCCCAGCCTATACATTTGAAGTGTCAATATCATTAGAGACTTTTTAAGTATTTTAACAGCCGTAGCTTTATCATGTTCCTCTAATTTAAATACATATAATCAAATTGTTATTTTTCTGTTGGTTATTTCACTAACTACTGATTCAATATGAAAACTTTCTTTTTTATCTTCTTTTAGTAAACGAATGTCATCCTTTAAAGCTTTAATGGTTTCCTTTAAGTCTTTAATTATTTCTAACAAATTTTGATTTGCTGTTTCATTCTCAGCATTGTTTATTTAAATTCCCTCTGCTTTTTGTGTACATGAAGAGCATTTCCAGTAAAAACCAGGTATCACCTTTATCTGATTGGAATGCACTTGCCATGATAAGACAGGAGACAAAAATCGCATTCGATAAATTTAGAAAGATATGTTAAATTTTTATTCTTATTTAAACTGATGCACGCCAAATCTATGGATATGGCTAAATGTGGACAATCTGAATCTAAAAGACGAAATCCGCTTAGAATTTGATCACGTTGATATTCTTCGTCATACAACGGTGAATCAATAATTTCCAGATGACCTCTATATGGTAAATCGATTTCTTAACGCCATAATTCTAAGATCGCACTCTCATTCACTCGCCCTTCTGATACCTCTGTACCTCTAAGGTGTTGATAAATTTGTTCTTCTTCTCTAACAACACGTCATAACATAACGATTGCGAAATCCAACTAATTCAGATAGTGATTTGTAGAAGAGAAATTACTGCCTTTTCTAAAAGCACTCAGTTGCAAGAAATTGTTTTAAACACACTAAATGAATGTTGAACTTTAATTGCTTCAGTCTCTGGTGATACAACAAAACACAAAATTTTTAAGAAAATATTTTAATGATTACTGGGTGTCAATTTTTCACATATGTACATATTAGACATACTAATAAAGAAAATTTTTTAGGATGTTTGAAAGGATAACTGAATCTTATAAATTCAAATTAATATGGCAATAAACCAAGCAACTGACCAGTTTTCTGTTTTACTAATACCTACATGGGAAATATTTCAGTTTCTTTTAAAACTGTTAAAATTAATTATTAGATTACTTGATAGAAAAATCTTTAAACGTGCGTCGTCTTGCACGATATTATTTCTCGAACCATTCAATTATCACATTGTCCACATTGGAATACAACTAATAAATACCAATTAAGAATAAGAGAGGTCATGAACTATTAAATCTTGTCAATAAATGGACCAACATTCTCAGATAAAGTACTGAGATTAAAAATACTGTTGTATACTGAGAGCACTTGTTTCATTATTATATGGTCCACTGTAACACTTAATTAAAGATGCAAGGTTACAGAATTGTATTGTTTGGTGTATTGTAAGACGAAGTTGGTTCGCAGTCAAAAATGTGACTGTGACGTAGACATTTTATTGAATCTGATTAATATTTAGCAATTCGTTTTGTTTTAAATCATTTCAAATTAACAAAATAAAATATTAAATCCTCATTTTCCAAGTCAGTTAGATGGATATATTTATATCCATTTTCTAGTACACAACTTTTTACGATATGATAATTCAACAATCATAAAACAAACTTAATGAACGTTTGCTAAACCTTCAAAAAGAATGAATGAATTTGGCAACCCTAAGTTATTCTAATTATACAAATGTAGGTAACTTGGCAATTTGCAAACTATTTTTCATAACGTAACCATTAAACGAATTTATTTTTTTTAAACGAATATTAATGAATAACTAGAAGTTTTTATAAAAAACACCTAGAACGTTGGAAGGAAAGCGCGTACAGGGTGATCCACCCAATAGTCCACTCCCTGGAATTTTCCGTAATTTTTAAATAATTAGTATATTCAAAATTTATACGTCTCATTTTAAATGCAACACTTGTATATTGTTCCGTTATATAAGAGAATGGATCACTCTATATGTATTTGGAAATTTCAGATTAAAATGGCGGAATTATTAACTATCAGATATCAAAACTCCTCGATTTGGCGTTTAACAACTTGATTGGCAAAATATCAAACTTTCAAATTACATCCACTTCATTCAATTAAAAAAAATACATATACATACCAGGTGCCTACGATATTACTAGCCAGCCTATAACTTCCTTGTAATAAATATAGTTTAAAAAAACTAAAAAACACGCTTTTAAAGCACATCAAACTAAGAAGTGAAAAATAATTATTAATATAAACTGAAAACAATAATGAACGAAAAATACTAGTATTATTGTGAAAAAAGCGTGGGTTGCTCGATATACGAAAAATATGGCACAAAGCGCCCCACGCTTTTTTCACAATAATACTAGTATTTTTCGTTCATTATTGTTTTCAGTTTATATTAATAATTATTTTTCACTTTTTAGTTTGATGTGGTTTAAAAGCGTGTTTTTTAGTTTTTTTTAAACTATATTTATATTGCTTATTGATGCTGATATTATAACATATTACGATCCAACAGATATTTCTGAAAAAAAAAATATATTTTTTTATTTCAGCCATGGGATTTGAACTCACGCCCGAGGAGTCCGTCGACTAAGACTTGCCCACTCGGCCAACGACCGAACTCAGAATCACGGAATATACTTACAATATTAAGCCTCTTGCTCTCACGCAGAGTATACGTGAGGAAAGGACTGGCGATCCTGATCAGGATAATGATATAAACTTATCAAATTATTGTATTGTTACCGGTTCTTCGTAAGTGTACAAAGTTTCAATTAAATCTGTCCGTTTAAAGTGGGTCAAAATCGAGTCCAAAGAGTCGGTTACAAACAAACAAACAAACAAGCAAGCAAGCAAACATACAGGTGAAGCTAATAAAAGCGTGTTAAAAAAAAGATATCGATTTCAAATTTTGGGATGTTGTATGGTTGATTACGGTGCACAGTTTGATTGCTTCAAGATCTGATTTTCATTTCCGGTTTAACCGGAAACAGTATAAAATTTGTTATTTTTAATGGAACATCCTATATATTATTATAAATTTAGATTGCCCAGGAAATTGTAGGTCCAAAACATGTAGTATACCCTATACTATCTTTGACAGTTTTCGAGAAAATGGCGGTTGAAAATGTCATATCAATGATAAATTATTTAATTTTCACATAAAACAAATGAATGTAGGAACAAATCTGTTACAGTTATTTAAGTTTTTTGGTGAGTAAAATTTGATAGTCATAAACATTTCATTTCCGGCTGAACCGGAAGTACTACGAAAAGTGATTTTCAGGCTCAAATTACTTCGATATTTTTAATGGAACACCCTGTATTGAACCTTAAATTTACATTCTACTAACCTTTCTGGATATTTTTTGTTTCTGGTGTCCCCTGTCTAAACCTAATAGTTTATGAGATATCGGCGACTGAATGTTCACCTGCACTAATATGTCACAAATCTGCTCAAAGCAGAAAAATAAAATAAGTATCAAAAGTGAAACACTAAAAGTAATAGGTAGGTATAATTTATTTTAACCATAATTTAAATGTTCAAAATGTACACCGTTGACTTCTCGGCAAGAATTAATCCTTTCTTTAAATTCCCGAAGAACGTTTTCCATCTGAATTTGAGTAATAGAGTTTATCACTTGCGTAATTCTATTTCTAAGGTCTCCTATGTTATGTGGTTGTGTCTTATACACTTTTTCTTTGATATGGGCCCAGTAAAAAAATCCAAAGGTGTAAGGTCTGGGGATCTCGCAGGCCACCGTATAAGACCATTGGTACCTATCCAGCGATTATTAAAAGTTTCACTTAAATAGTCGGTGACTACTCGGGCGTTATGGGGCGGTGCACCATCTTGCTGATAGAAGACATGTTCATGCTACACAGGTAAAACTTCAATAAAATTTTGAATATCATTCTGTAGAAAATGTAGGTACCGGGCCCCGTTTAAAGGTCCATCAAAAAATATTAGTCCCACCATGCGTGTTCCTATAACGGCCAGCCAAACGTTGATGCCGAATCTTTCTTGGAAAGCCCCTCCTCTAAATAGATGGTTATTTTCAGTTGTCCAATATTTCGTATTGTTCCTGTTAAACATTCCCATGTTGGTAAATCGAGATTCGTCCGAAAATAAAATGCATGATTTTATATTTGGTTGATGACGCTCAGTTTCTAGACACTTAAGTGTTATCTCGTTGTTAAAAACGGCACTTACTAAAAGGTAGATCAAGAATAAAACGCAAAAATTTAATGACAATTGTCGAGAGAAACTTTTAAATAATGCAGCAGTACTGTCAAAATCTAAATGAAAATCGGTAAATAGTTCTTTTGTTTTACACAGCCCTCTTGAATCAAAGTTCTGTTTAAACATAATTTTTTGTGACAGTGCAGGTGAACATTTAGTCGCCGATATTTCATAAACTATTAGGTTTAGACAGGGGACACCAGAAACAAAAAATATCCAGAAAGGTTAGTAAAATGTAAATTTAAGGTTCAATACAGGGTGTTCCATTAAAAATATCAAAGTAATTTGAGCCTGAAAATCACTTTTCGTAGTACTTCCGGTTCAACCGGAAATGAAATTTTTATGACTATCAAATTTTACTCACCAAAAAACTTAAATAACCGTAACAGATTTGTTCCTACATTCATTTGTTTTATGTGAAAATGAAATAATTTATGATTGATATAACATTTTCAACCGCCATGTTCTCGAAAACTGTCAAAGATAGATATAGGGTATGCTACATGTTTCGGACCTACAATTTCCTGGGCAATCTAAATTTCGAATAATATACAGGGTATTCCATTAAAAATAACAAATTCTATACTGTTTCCGGTTAAACCGGAAATGAAAATCAGATCTTGAAGCAATCAAACTGTGCACCGTATTCAACCATACAACATCCCAAAATTTTAAATCGATATCTTTTTTTTACAAGGAAGTTATAGGCTGGCTAGTAACATCGTAGGCACCCGGTATACAGAATTCAGGACAAAGTCCCACAACGGTCGATTATCTTTATTATTTGCAATGATTTTATTTAAAATCTAGCAAAAAAATTAATTAAAAAATATACCAAGTTTTATTTAAAAAAAATTAAGTTGGAATCACATAAACCGGAAGTGCAAAAAAATTTAAAATGTCATCAATAAATTAATTATTTTTGACCATATTGTTCATGCTAGACTTTAAAACAAATAACAAAGAGAATCGACCGTTTCGGCCTTTGTACTAATCCTAAACATTTTTTATATTATGCAGGTAGGTACCCTTACATTCTAGGATTTGTAAGTGTTAGTTCAGTCCCCAAGGATTTTGAGCTGAGAAGAAATAATCCTTATGTGATTTTTGCACAGAAGTAGGTCTTTGTTAGTAGAACAGTATAAAAGAAAAGTTCGCAAGTCTACCGTGGTTGCAGCATAAATCAAAATGGCGTCAAATTCCCAAAAATAGTTTTTTTGGGAATAACTTCTAAAACACGCAAAATACAAAAAATATCGGAGAGGTTAAAATTAAAGAACATAAAATTCTACACAAAAAATAACATTAAAGAAAATTTTGTACATGCAATCATTTTCGCGTAAAAAAAAGAATCAATGTTGTGGGGTCGCGAGCCAAAGCGTGAACTCCAAAATTAGCTTTTTTTCGTGCGTTTCGAAATAAAAAATTTAGTAACCTTTGAAGAAATGATCGGATCGTAATGAAACAAAGAACGTTTTAAATGAGAAGAGTACTGCTTTCATTATCATATAAATTTTTAACCGTAGTATTTGTTCTTTGCATTGAAAAACAAAATCAAACTTTTTTTGTCATTTCCTACTTCATTAAATTATCTACATCTTGGAATATACTCGTTAATATATGCGTTCTTTCCACACAACATCTCATATCAATATGAGAATAACTAAGAATTCAGTAACTTTAAAAAAACATCAAATTACAACTTGAGATATTCCCCCTCATTTATCTATTCGTATTCTATTGTTGACGGTAAAAAATATAGCATAACCAACATTAAACATTAAAATACCAAATTAGAGTTGAATTAGCACGAATTTCAGCACGAAAAGTTTTAGTTTTAGAAATATACATGAAATTAAGTTAACTTAACAGAATCTTTTTGCTGACTGACCAAATGTCAAAGATAAAATTTTTTCCTTCCATCCATGTGAAGTGAGATAAGATATGAAATATAAAATAGGTTGTACAGATCGGTAAGGGTACTGAGAATTCTCAGCTAATACCAAAATGAGATAACTAAAGAAAACAGGAACATTCCTACCGAAACTGAGATCTACTGAAATCTCTGAGATCTCAGTTAAAAGAACGCACCAAATGTAATAAGTGCATTTGGTTTTAGTATCTTTATATGTTAGTTTACGATATCATGGTAGTCAAATATGTGCAAATATTCTGGCAGAAAATGAGTTGACTTTACATTTTTTGTAATTTTTGTGAATTTTATAGTTTACAAAGTTTTAATTTCAAAACGCTCTCAAATGATGAAAAGTTAACACTGACACATCAAAAAAATTCAAATTAAAGCTAAGGGCATCTACTTTTAATTTGCAATGTCTATGTTTTTTTCATCATAATTCGCATTCGACATATGTATCTTAAAATCGGAGCTTTTTTTATAAATGTATATCCAGTATTGAATACACACACTTTTTGCAATTGTGACCTACCGAAATATAAATATTCGTTCTATCGATTGTACATAGTGAAATTTTGTGTAGTGATCGAGACATAAAATGAGTGGGTACAAAATTTCGACGAAAATTTATAAGGAATTTGACCTCGGAGCAGCTGCACCGGCGTGCAGCGTTTGTGCGCTTTTTCTAATTAGTGTGTGGTGCACGCGGCGTCACGTTATATTCTATATTGAATATTATTAAAATGACAAATCCTCCCACGTGGCGTCAAAATCATTGTTGGATATGATTTTCTACAGTAAACGTAAGAAAGGTTGCGGAAATGCTTCCAGTTGCAGAAAGACGGGGTTATATTCTGTTTTTGGCTTCTGTTAGATTGAAGGATGCACTAATTTTCAAAAACTATTTTAGATGAAGTAGACGAAGAAGAAGAAGCAAATTGTCAGCCACACACGGAGACTTCGGAACGCGCGTAAAGCACGAGGCGTTCCGAAGCTCTGAATTGGAACGGCACGCGTCAGGAGCGTCCCTCCCCACAAACCGTCAAGACTTCTGCGCGAGTTTAGCCGGCAGTTTGTAACATTACTTTGAAAAGTGTTTGTTAGTGTGCTAGAAGTAAGTGTCCCATATCGAGCATGTTTGGAATGGCATGGCATTTTATAAATCTGAAAACTCCGGAAATACCAATCTTACGAGAAATAGTAAAAATTGATTAAGTTATAAATTTGAGTAAAAATACAATCGAGCAAATCTCAATTACATTCATAATATGGCTACTTAGTACATTAAACAAATATTTGTTGAACTTACTTCATCCATATCGAAAAGTAAAAGTCAAGAAACTGTAGTGACCGTTTGTAGGCAGACACGTAAAGCACGTGTTTGCGCGCCGACTACTAACCGTTCCAAATCTCGTGCTTGTGACACTCCACTAACACATTTGCGCGCGACTTTTGAAAGGCACCCATCAGTCCTGCGCTCCGAGTGTGGCTGGCTAATGTTGGAACAGAAGATATCTATGAACATTATGAACAATAAATTAACGTTGCACTTGTGTTTTATATATATTTTTTTTGAAATAAAACTTTTTTACAGATCAAATGTTTTGTTTTCTAAACCATTCTACTCTATTCATTGTAAAGAATATAATTTAAATATTCAAAATAAGATCACCAATATATTGTCAGCAATCTCGACAGATTACTGACCTGAACTGATGGATAGCACTTGGCTATCCTTAAAGTTTTTTTATTTCTTTTTACGTACATTTTTTTGTGTAAAATTGTGTACTCTTTAAATATCATCCCACCGAATTTTTTGTAGTTTGCATGTTTTAAAAGATATTTCAAAAAATAAAATTTTGGGAATTTGACGCCATTTTGTTTTTTTATACTTTTCTACTACCAAAAACCTACTTTTATGCAAAATTCCACATAAGAATTATTTGATTTCAGCTTTTGCAGTTATTGGGCTATGTAGTAAATTTTAAATAACGAAATCAAAATTTTTTGGAAAAAATCATGTAATAAGCCGAGTTTTCAGATTTGGTGGTTATTAACTCCGCCATTTTGAACGATAGAGATCTGAAAATTTCAAGATGTATATCGTGTGTCCCAAATTCGAAGCTCGAGATTGGGATCTTGGAAACCATTAGAGCTACTAGGTCGGTTAAATAGGGTAAGTTTTAATACTGACGTAGTTTTCTACAAAACACCAAAACACTATATATGCACTCGACGTACATATCGTCAACCAAATTGGAGTTGAATCGAATAATTTCTTCGAACAACATGAAGGAACAGCAATGGGTAACTCTTTGTCACCATTCATTGCCAGTCTCTTCATGAACAGATTCGAAACGGAAGCAAAAGAAGAATTCGAGTATTTCCCCAGAGTTTGGCTTAGGTATATGGATGATATTTTTGCAGTATTCGCTGATATTGATAACTTTGTATCTAAATTAAAGTCGTTTCGCGTCAGTTAATTCACATATGAAATTGAAAACTTTGGACAACTACCATTTTTAGATGTATTAATAATTAGAAATAGTGAAAATAAGAATTTGGCATATACAGAAAATATACCAGTACTCTAAGATATATCCCTAAGGAGTCTCACCATTGTGCTTAACACAAAATGGCGAGTTTTAAATTTCTAGTCCATCGTCTATTAAGCTTTCCCCTCAATAAGGAGATGCTTGAAAAAGAAAAGGCATTGATTAAGGATATAGCTGCGAGTAATGGATATTCTGTAAGTTTAATTGATAAAATAATTAGGAAACGAAAGTTTAAAGAGTCGTTTCGAAATTCCTCGACCTTTCAAAATGAAAGAGAAAATCCGAAATTTGTATCGATTCCATTCGATCTCGATTCACCCGTAGTATTGGTAAGATTTTATAAGATGTAGGTATGACAGTGGTTCATTCATCGGGAAACAAACGACAACAACTTTTAGGCAATCCAAAAGACAAAACTGAAACAAACGAAAAGTCGGGGATTTACGAAATTAGCTGTAAGGACTGTAATCAAAAATGTGTTGGACAGACTTGACGATCAATTCAAACTAGATTCAAAGATCCTATGGCCCATCTCAAATATGGTAGAACAGATAAGTCTAGTGTAGCCCAACATGCGTTTGAGAACAACCATAAAATAGATATTAGCAATTTAAGATTAATTAGGAAGTAACAAATACTAGACAGCTGGATGCATTTGAAAGCTTGGAAATCACAAAGTGTAAAAATAGTATGAATAGTGACAGTGGGCCAATCCCAAATAGCCCGCTTTATTGGTTAGTGGGTCACGGTTCACCGAACCGTGACAATAGTGTAGATATAAATAGGGTAGATTGTTAGCATAAGTTTAGTTTTAATCATCTCCAGATGATGCTAACTTGGTTGGCGAAACGCGCGTCGTGTGCAGTATATAGTGTTTTAAATAGTTGATTGATTCGACCTTTACTTGATGAAAATCCATTTTACAAATAAACACAAAATAAACTTATGTTTGATTTGGAGGTTCTGCTAGGCCTGCCAACGCTTCCCTCGTGGATAAAGAGGGAGGCTATGGCGGCCTATCTGAGTATGCGGGATTCTGGGAGCTGGCAGTGTTCAGGCAGAGCTGTAGGTCACGCAGCAATTGCTGCACTGACGGAGAGGGGAAATCCCTCTCTCTGTCCTGAAGGTGAGAGAAGCGTAAGATCAGCTATGGTTGGAAAGGAATTACACTCTCACTCTTCCTAGTAGGGAGGAGTGGAGTGAAGGAAGAATTGACTTCCGCCCGGACTCTCTGGTGTGTTATACAGACGGATCTCGGCTGGCCACTAGATCGTCTTCCGGGGCGGGAATATATCTGGAAGGCAAAGAAGTACAGGAGAGCTTTGCTCTAGGCTCGTACACCACGGTCTTCCAGGCAGAGGTTTACGCCATCTTAGCGGTGGCAGGTAGGGCTGAGGTTAGGAATGGGGCGGAACAGATAATATACATCTGCTCCGACAGCCAGGCTGCTCTAAAGGCGGTGTGCTCCCCCAGGACGAGATCAGCTCTCGTCCAGGAGTGTGGGGATGCCCTAGAAGAGCTGGCCAGGCATAAACAAGTGAGATTGGTGTGGATCCCGGGACATATGGGAGTTCCAGGCAACGAGAAGGCCGATGAATTGGCTAGACTCGGAGCCGAGGAACCCTGTCACGGGCCTGAGCCTATGTTAGGTATTTCAAGAAGGTAGGTCACAACGGCCCTCAATGAGTGGGCCCACGAGACACTGAGGACGCACTGGAGGACCAACAGGGCCTGCAGGCAAACCCGAGATTTTGTGACGGGGCCGAACAAATCGAGATCGGCCTGGTTGCTGGGACGGAGTCGTAAGACTCTAAATCTCTTAATCGGTGTTCTGACAGGCCACTGTAGACTTAAGAGGCATCTATCATTGATAGGTATTGAGGAAGACCCTACATGTCCAGGATGCAGGAGTGATGAAGAGACATCTTACCACTTCCTGGGACAATGTGAAGCGTTTGGGCGCCTGAGACACAGTATCTTCGGTTCTGAGGCGCTTCTAAGGGAGGAGATGAGCTCCCTCGCAATGAGTGACATCCTGACCTTCATCAGAAGGTCGGAAAGATTCGATGAGGGAGCAAGAGAAGCACATGGCTGAGGGGACAGCTGGGGGTTGGTAAAAAGAGCCCGTCTGTGGCCTACTTGCCAGGCGTCAGCCTCCCCCACCATTACCATTACCATTATGTTTGATTTTCACAATTTAATTAACTTATGACAATTGTTTCGCCACACAGTGGCTTCATCAGATGGTGACTACAAGACTAAATTCTTTATTACAAAGTGAGGGTATATATCAACTAACTAATCTAGGGTAATAAAATGGAACGGTAATAAAATAAGGTACAAAATAATTTAGAAAATATTTAACAGTGGTGAACAGTTTAAATCTAGCTGATCATTTAAAACAATATTACTATTTTTTAATTTATTGATTTCTAATGTATATATAAAAATAATAAAGGATTAAAATTGTCACTATTAGAGACATTAGAAATCAATAAATTAAAAAATAGTAATATTATTTTAAATGACCACCTAGATTTAAACTGTTCACCACTGTTAAATATTTTCTAAATTATTTTGTACCTTATTTTATTACTGTTCCATTTTATTACCCTAGATTAGTTAGTTGATATATATACCCTCACTTTGTAATAAAGAATTTAGTCTTGTACTCACCATCTGATGAAGCCACTGGCGAAACAATTGTCATAAGTTAATTAAATTGTGAAAATCAAACATAAGTTTATTTTGTGTTTATATAGTGTTTTGGTGTTTCGTGGAAAACTACGTCAGTGTTATCTTCACATTAAAGGTTCCAACCCACTCCAAGGTAAGTTTTAGCAAATTTTATACTGATTCCAAATTTGTTAAGAGGGCTAACTGGGAGTGCCATATTGGATTGTTCGTTTTTCTGATTGAGCTCAAAAAGGGTTTCTAATAATGTATCATATGCTGAGGGAAATTAGTTTTTTAAGGAAATTTCAAAAACGGTTCCAGTTAACGGATTCGCAATCAACATAAAACTTACTCCATTTAACCGACTTTGTAGTTATGGTTTCCGAAATCCCAATGGTGCGCATCGAATTTAGAACACACGGAATAGTTTGATCCACTCTTCCATATTGCGGAAAAATATACAAGGTGTTTCATAAAAACAAACATGTATACTCTGTATATTTTTAGTCATGTAAAAATCTTTGAAAAAAGTGACACGTATAAATTTTAAAAATTTTAATTATCTTGAAATTACAAAAAATAACAGTGGACCACCCTACCCGCGCAAAACTAAAATTAATCATAACATACTGTTACGCCACTGGACTGTGCAGACTGGTTAGATTAGGCTGGAATTGTACACGAACGGCCGGGAATATTCTGGAGTGCTCTAGACGGGGAGAATGGATGTATAAATAAGACGCACGGTGGGCCGAGATTTTAATCTTAAGTTGAACGTGAACGAGTGAAGAAGCAATAAGAAAGAGACTTATAAGTGTTCAGTTGTGATTATAGTTAAGACATTAATTAATCTATTGTTATTAATTGTTAATTAGTAAATAAAGTAGTGAGTAAGTGTTACCTGGACTTTCAATCAACGAATCTACGAGTAGAGGTGTTTGTGTGGATAGCAAACACGTAACAATTTGGTGTCGGAAGTGGATTGGAAGAGAAATTTCTGGAATATTCGAAAAGGTTCTACAGTGTTCTTCTCAGAAATTAGTGGTAACACGGAGAATTAAGCTACTGGACAGTGTTTGGAGGACTATTTCTGGACTGAATAGTGACTTTAAAGTAGATTTTCGAGAAGTTTCTAGAACATTCGATTTAGAAATAGTTGCAAATACGCGAGTGCCGCTAGTAATAACATGTTGTAGACTGAGAAAAAGGACTACTAGTGCAATTTCAGGAAAATTCTAGAACATTCTATTTGGAAACTACAGGAGATACGTGAATTGTGTCGACGGGAACGTGTTGTAGACTTAAAAACAAGACTATAAGTGACTTTTAGTGAGAATTCTAGAACATTCGATTTGGAAACCACAGCAGATACGTAGACTGTGTTAACGGAAACGTGTTATAGACTCAAAATAAGACTTATTAGTGATATTTCGTGAAAATTCTCGAACATTCCATTGGACAACTAGTGGAGATAAGTGAATTTTGTCAACACAAAAGAAGTATAGACTCTAAATAAGACTTTCTAGTGCTGTTTCGAGATTTTTTCTGGAACATTTCATTATTAAAATAGACGTGATATCAACATTTTACGGACTTTATAGTGTAATAAACTTTATTCCGAAATTGATTTACGTGTCGTGAGTTAATGCCAACAACAAGAAGTATGGCGGAGAAGCAAACACAGGACATGCTTGCAGCATTGTTACAACGGATGGACGAACAGAGAAAAATTATGGAAGATCAGGAAAGAAAGCGACAGAAAGAAAAAGAAGATCAAGAGAGAAAACGTCAGGAAGAAAAAGAAGACTTGACAAAAATGATCGAAGGCCTGGAGAGAAGACGACAAGAAGAAAAAGAAGAACAAGAGAGAATACGACAAGAAGAGAAAGACGAACAGAGGAAAATTATGGAAGCTCAAGAGAGAAAACGCCAGGAAGAAAAAAGATGACTTAAGAAAAATGATGGAGGGCTTGGAAATAAGACGATTGGAGGAAAACCAAGATATAAAAAGAAGCCTAGAGGAACAGCAGGCAGCCATTTTCTCCCTCACTGAAAAATTTAAAGGAGATGTTATCGAAAAAGTCACTGAAGTCGCAGGGAAAGTTTGTGAAGTCGAAGGACAAGTTAATGAATTTAAAGGAGAGGTCAGTGAAGTTAAAGGAGAGGTCAGTGAAGTTAAAGAAAAAGTCGGTCAAGTTGAGGGAAAAGTCAGTATTGTTGAAGGAGAAGTAGCCCGGCTCAAGCAACAATTAAGGGAGAGGAGTGGCCAATTAGTACTGTCGTCTGGTACTAGGTTACAACCACCTTCCTTCGACGGTCAAAGTTCATGGTCAACTTATAAGAGACAATTTGAGGCAGCTGCACGTTCAAATAACTGGAACGATGAGGAAAAAACAACAGCATTGGTATTAGCACTAAGGGGCCAAGCATTAGACCTGCTCCAAACAATTCCTGCCGCACAGCAACAAAACTTTGGCATTTTGGAGGCAGCGTTAGAATTAAGATATGGCGACCAACATCTCGCCCAAGTATATCAGGCTGAGCTCAAATCACGCAGACAACGAGGTGGAGAAAGCCTCCAGGAGTTCGAGGCTGCGGTAGAAAGATTAGCCCATCTAGCCTATCCTGATGCACCAATGGAATTTCAACAACAGTTAGCAGTTGGTACATTTATTGATGGAGTAAGGGACCAGGAAGTTAGGCGAATTCTTAAGTTGGCCAGGCATAAGCTTAGTAGTGAGGCTTTAGTCCATGCACTGGAGATTGAGGCTGTCTATAAGGATACCACACAATCAAATCAGAGAGTACGAGCTGTGAGTGTGGAGGAAAACAAGCCAGACAACACAATACAAAACCTGATATCCGATCTACACAAGATGTTGACCCAACTACTGACGAAATCTAACTCCCAGCAGAGACAAGACCAGCAACAAAGTAGTGGGAGGCCGAATGGAGGCATCCGTTGTTATATGTGTGGCAAATTGGGCCATATTAAGAGGAACTGTCATGAGCTCAACATTCAAGATCCGAGACAAACCCAACAGCAAAGTAGTGGGAGACAGAGTGGAGGACGTATGCGTTGTTATAAGTGTGGCAGAGTGGGCCATATTCAGAGTAACTGTCGTCAGCGCATCCCTGAGAGGGTCGCAGTGATGGAGAAGCCGCAGGAAAACTGGCGAGCTGGTACTTCGCGGAATATAGCAGATGGCCTTTCCAAAAGACCGTGTCAGAAAGACTGCAAGCCTTGCCACCGTAAAGAAGAACAACAAAAGGTACAAGTAATGAAGACCGTTAAGATTGATGTTCCGGATTATTGGACAAAAGAGTCGTTAAGGGAAGCGCAGTTAAACGATAAGGAAACTGGTCCTATTTTGCAATGGAAAGAAAGAGGAACTCGGCCCGATTGGAAGGACATTTCAAATAAATCAGTGGGGCTGAAGGCTTTATGGGCACAATGGGACTCCCTTATAGTAGAAGATGGACTACTGAAGAGAGCGTGGGAAAGTCCAGATGGGAGGAAAGTTACTTTGAAATTGTTAATCCCGAGGTGTCATGTAGCAAATGTACTTCAGCAAGTGCATAATGGAACATCTGGTGGACATTTTAGCATCAACAAAACCTTGTCTAAAGTAAGAGAACGTTTCTACTGGGTAAACAGTCGTCAAGATGTGGAGGCTTGGTGCCGCCAATGTGAAGTTTGTGCGGCAAGTAAGGGGCCACGGACAAGAAGTAAGGGCCAAATGAAACAATATAACGTAGGGGCTCCTTTTGAGCGAATTGCGATCGACGTAGCTGGTCCATTCCCCGTGACAGATGATGGGAACAAATACATCTTAGTTGCCATGGATTATTTCAGTAAGTGGCCTGAAGCTTATGCCATACCCAACCAAGAAGCAGCCACTGTCGCTCAATCTCTGGTAGATAATCTAGTATGTCGATTTGGCGTGCCCCTAGAATTGCATTCGGATCAAGGAAGAAACTTTGAATCAGGGGTGTTTCAGAAGATGTGTCGCCTACTGGGAATTCATAAGACAAGAACAACAGCCCTACATCCACAATCAGACGGAATGGTGGAGAGATATAATAAAACCATGGAGGAGCACCTATCCAAAGTGGTTGAGAAACATCAGAAAGATTGGGACCGTCACTTACCTCTTTTCCTTATGGCATACAGGGCCTCCATTCATGAAACAACAAAACAGACACCGGCTCGCGTGATGTTTGGACGTGAGATTAGACTGCCATGTGACTTGGTGTTTGGCACACCGGATGAGGAGCGACTTTCCGTAAATGACTACGCCGATGAAGTTGGTGAACGGCTAAGGAACATTCATGAGCTGGTACGAGACCGAATTGCCATAGCAAGTGATCGCATGAAGGCTCGTTATGATCTTAAGGCGAATTCAGGAGGGTTCCAGGCTGGAGATTTGGTTTGGCTATATAACCCACAACGAAAGAAAGGCAGGTCCCCGAAGCTTCACCCGCCCTGGGATGGTCCTTACACTGTGGTCACCAGACTAAACGACGTTGTATATAGAATTCAGCAAAGTCCAAAATCCAAGATGAAGGTGGTGCACATAGAGAGACTAGCCAAGTATGCAGGGAATAATGAATTGCCTGATCGGGACGTTCAGGCTTAAGGAGGGGGCAGTGTTACGCCACTGGACTGTGCAGACTGGTTAGATTAGGCTGGAATTGTACACGAACGGCCGGGAATATTCTGGAGTGCTCTAGACGGGGAGAATGGATGTATAAATAAGACGCACGGTGGGCCGAGATTTTAATCTTAAGTTGAACGTGAACGAGTGAAGAAGCAATAAGAAAGAGACTTATAAGTGTTCAGTTGTGATTATAGTTAAGACATTAATTAATCTATTGTTATTAATTGTTAATTAGTAAATAAAGTAGTGAGTAAGTGTTACCTGGACTTTCAATCAACGAATCTACGAGTAGAGGTGTTTGTGTGGATAGCAAACACGTAACAATACTTTACATTTGTCGTTTTAAAATTTACTGAAATTGTTTAGTGGTCCTTATTCTTACATTCCTTTAGTAATTCTTAAAATGTTGGTATCACATCTTTATTTTAAGCCATCATGAAGACTGTTTAATTTATGTGTTGCTAGTAGACCAAATATTTAAAAAATTTAAACATAATTAACGATAACAGAACTTTAGATAAACTCTGATTGAATATTATCAAAATGGGCATATCTTGATGCGAATATGAGCCTGTAAGTAAAGTTTATAGTCAGTCATATAACAAGAATACCTAAGTAGTGATTCTGAGATGTTCAACTCAAGACGATTTTTTTTGTTGTACAGTATGTTTTATAACTTACAGTCGTGTCATCAGCAGTCTTGATTGCAATTTTCAAATTATCTACGATGAACATTTTATGATAGCCAATGCAATAGTGTCATTTTGATTATAAAAGAGAAATGAGTAGTTAGATCGTTGTGGAACATCTAATACAATTTCATATAGGCTAGATTTAAAACAACTGAGGGCCTTGGTGCGATAATGAGCCATACGCCAAATACATCAGATTGTTTAAAATATTCATTGAACTATGCAGTATAATTTTTGATTAAATACAGTCTTAATTTAATTTTTTTTAATAAAATATTTTCTTTACAATAATTTATTTTGAAGCAGTAAGGAATAAACCATTTCTTTTCATTTCTCAAAACTAGAGTCGACTTTTTTTAGAAGTCACTAGCTGGTATAAAAACCCATTTGACATGACAACTACCTCTTCAAAATTGTAAATTAGAAAGGAAGTCTTGTAATATCTCGTTGAAAGAAACTTTAATTCTCTATTCAGCAATTCAAATTTTTTTTAATTTGGTCAATTTAGGTTTTAAAACTTGAAATTCCTTTTATATTTTTATTACCTTCGAAATCCTTTACTATCAGTCTTAATTCATGCATAGGGAGGTTGAAGTGGCGGTGAAATTTTTTTATCAAATAGAATCACTTCAGAAAGAAAAATCCAATAATCCAACGTCAATCTAAGGTGACATTGTTTTCACAGCACACTTTGTGCATAAGGCATATTAACATTTTTAAATTTTCAGAATGAATTTTCTCGTCAAATAACTTACCAAATTTAAAAAACTTTATATTGCTAAACAGAGAATAATCATCTATTTCAAATAAGGTATTGCAATACTCCCTTCCTATTAAAAAAAAATTGCAGGGATAGTTGTCATTCAAAGGGTGTGGGTAAGATTTCTATGCCAGATAGTGTCGTTTCAAACACAAAAATCAACATGTTTCAGAATAAGTTGATATTTTTTGGATAAAAATATAAGAAAACCTCAATTTCTTATTAAGTCGACGTTTCGACAATATTTATTGTCTTCTTCAGGACTAATGAGGTATTTGGTTTTTTGTCAACACAATCATCATCGTCAAATAGTGTAAAAAATAAATAAATAAATAAAGTAGCGTCACTTATAGACTTTCAGAGCAAATATTTCAGTGTAGTCAGTACAGAAACAATTTTCTATATCGAGTTCTATGATAGCTTGAAACTTGATATAAAAACACAAATAAACTAGACAAAAAAGTCTATACCGGAAATTGTTTTCAAATATACAGGGTGTTGTATCTAAAGTTAAATACTTCGATACTCTAGAGATAAAGCGGACTATTTTTGTTTATACTGTTACAATGGAAAGAATTTGATAGATAAATGGAGGAAATTAATGAATCTAGTTTTTTATAAGCTTATCACGTTGATGGAGGTTGGCTGGGGGTCGCAGAGGCCTCTGACTGTCCACTCTCTTGTTTTCCACTGGTAGGTGAAATGCACTGGCTTTTAATACTAACGGCAGGTAAAGATAGTTTATAGACATTCATAAATACACACGTTTTTATTAATCTAATCTGACGGCGTCCTATTCTACTCGCGCCATTTTCCATTCTCATATCTTCCTTCTTATACGCTGACGCAATGATGTGCGCTCAATTAACTAGACTCACTGATTATAGAAAAATAGCAAAACAGGCTAGGAGTACAGTGGGTGCTCTAATCAATAGGTAACGACGACGCAAAGCAAATGGCTACTTAAACTTACTAAATTACTAACAAACATCGTGAGATTAACTTAATCCAAACACAGGGTAAGCCAAGACGCGGTCAAGTAACATTTTTTTAAATGAAATGCCATGTATATCAGAACATCTTTTGAAACCTCTTTGTGGCCTCCTTTTACTCCTGTAAAAAAATATATGTTAGTACCAGTTACGAGACATCTGTGTGATGACACTCAGTCAATTTCAATTTCTAAAAGTATACAGGGTGGCCAAAATGGATTTGTAAATTTACTACTTTTTGAATTGATTTTTTCTCAATTTATACAAATGGAAAACCCTGTATATTTTTTGGACGATGTGATGTGGGATTGAAAAACTAACATTTTTTGTACGTACATACATTCCTATGGCTGTTTCTCATAATTTTCAATTTATTAAACAATAACTGTATAATTCAGCAATAAAAATTAAAAATGAGTGTATTTTTCAAATAATTCAAGACAAGGTATTATTATAATAGGCGTACATGATGCCCCTAAAAACATCACACCAACAACAATCCAACATTTGAGGGAAAGGATAATAAATGCTTTTAGAAGTATCACTCCAGCAATTTTGCGAACAGTAGAAACCTCATTTTAAAGAAGCATAGAAATGTGTGCCAATCAAAATGGGCAACATGTGGGAGCACTTTTTATATCTTCCCTTGAATTACAAAAAAAAAATTATTTTTAAATTTTATTGCTAAACTTTGTAGTTATTGTTCAATAAATCGAAAATGGTTACAAATATCCATACGGATGTACGTACAAAAAATATTCGTTTTTCACATCGTCCAAAAATATACAGGGTGTTCCATTTGAAAAAAATTGAGAAAATTCAATTCAAATAGTGGTAAATTTAAAAATTATTTTGGCCACTCTGTATATTTTAGGAAGTGAAAATGGCTGAGTGTCATCACGCAGATGTCTCATAACTGGTACTAACATATTTTTTCTTAAAATTGACAATTGTTACTGTAGTGATTTTTTTTAATATACACGTGTAAATGGCATAATTTTAACAAAAAAATCATTACATTCAAAAAATGTTCTGATATACATACATGGCATTTCATTTAAAAAAATGTTAGTTGACCCTGTTGAATCGTCTTGGCTCACCCTGTATATTCGAAGATAATTTCTGTTATAGACTTTTTTGTCTAGTTTATTTATGTTTTTAAATCAAGTTTCTAGCTATCATAGAACTCAACATATCGAAGTAGGACGCACTATTGCCCCACCCTGTATAATATAGAAAATTGTTTCTGTACTGACTGCACTGAAATATTTGCTATGGAATTCTAAATACGTTACCTATTTTATTTATTTTTATTTTTTTACAAGTTTGATAGAAATAGTAAGAATAAAAATCGTAACTGTGCCATTTGCTTTTAATTTGTTTTCTAGTATTATTATATTATTAAATTGTTGTAGTTATGTAGTATATCAAATAAACATATACGATATGTTAAATTATGGCTATGTTACTTTCATACTCTATATATACTTTCCCAAAGCGCATAGGTAAGTGTGCACATTTACCAGTTAAAGTGGGCAGAACGCCTAATTTTCAAATTTCTTTCTACAGTAACCATCCAGCTTGGTAAATGTAAACATTCACCGGAAAATGTACATTTACCAATTACGTACATTCACTGTATTTTAACATATATATCACATCTATTCACAAGTATTCCCAAACAAAATGGGTATGAGCTAGATATAATAGAAGTAAAAAATAAATTAACAAAGTTTAAATTAAATTAAATGCGAAGTCTTAGAAAAATTATAACTGCATTACCTAACAAGTCAGGTATTGATGGTATATCCACAAAAATTATAAAAACTGCTTTTTGAAGTAATTGGTAATAGATTCTTGGATGTTATTAATAGTTCCCTACAAGAAGAAATTTGTCCTAGCAACTGGAAAATATCTGTAGTTACGCCTATTCCCAAAATTTTGAATACTAAAATATGTGAAGAATTTAGACCAGTTAACACGATGCCAATATATGAAAAAATTTTAGAATTGGTAGTAAAAGAACAGTTAGATACCCACTGCAAGGATAATAATATATTAATAGCGAATCAATCTGGCTTTAGAGAAAGTCATTCTTGTGAATCGGCACTTCAATTCATCATATCGGATTGGGTTAAGACAATAGGTAAAAACCAAATCATAGTGGCAGTTTTTTTAGACTTTAAACGGGCATTTGAAACGGTGAATCGACAGTTATTAATATTAAAGTTAGAAAAAATGGGTGTTGGTGGATCTGTACTCAAATGGATTGAATCTTACTTAACTGGAAGAAGACAAAAAACGAGATACGGAAATAGTGTATCTAGTGTAATAGATAATGACTTTGGGGTGCCACAGGGATCAGTGCTGGGACCATTATTATTTGTACTGTTCATAAATGATATAGTTAAATCAATCAAAAAATGCAAGGTACATCTAGTTGCAGATGACACATTAATTTATGTATATGGTGAGAATATAAATGATGTTATTAATGTTATTAATCAAGATTTAAAAGAAATATTTATTTGGTTATGTGACAACAACTTAAAAGTAAACACTGATAAATGTAAATATATGATTCTCGGTAAAAAACATATACTAAATCAGCTACAGGTGGAAGAAAATATTGTATTAAATAATAGAACATTAGAAAAAGTTTCTGAAATTAAATACCTTGGGTTTATAATAGATAAATCCTTGACCTTCAAATGTAACAGTGATTATATCATTAAAAAAGTAGCAAAAAAGGTTTATTTTTTACGGAGAATTTCAAATTATTTATCAATGTTTTCAAGAATATTAGTATATAAATCTATAATAGCTCCACATTTCGAATATTGTGCAACTTTATTTTACTATATTTAAATAACAATGACATTCAAAAGTTACAAAAGATGCAAAATAAAGCTATGAGGATAATTTTAAAATGTAACAAATATACTCCCATTGACACAATGTTAAATGTTTTAAATTTTTTAAATGTTAGACAACGTATACTATTGAAAGCAATGCAACTTATATTTAAAATAAAAAATGGCATGGCTCCGAGATATTTATGGGATAAATTAAATTTCGTTCGAGATATTCATAGTTATAATACTCGTAGTGGAAATGATATAGTAGTAGAGAAATATGACAATTTAAAGGAATCAAAATCTTTGTTCTGTACTGGTATACAAATATTTAATGGTTTACCAAATGAAATAAAATACTGCGAAAAATATAATGTCTTTACTAAACTGTGTATTAGTTATGTTAAACAACAATTCTGATTATTTACGGTTAGGTTAGGTAATATTACGATAAGTTAGGTTAGGATACAAAGATATTTGTAATTATTTATAGTTACTATATATTTAGATTTGACATAAGATAGAAAATGGATAATGTACTTGTTTATATATATATATATATATATATATATATATATATATATATATATATATATATATATATATATATATATATATATATATATATATATATATATATATATATATATATATATATATATATATATATATATATATATATATATTTTAATTCAATTGTAGCTTTTTAGCTAATAAAGATACATTATTATTATTATTATCTACGTACCCCTAGTGATTCTGATCAATCATTTTAGGAAGACAGCTCGTGAAACATTAAATTTGTATTAGTTGGGTGTTTTTTCATAAAAAGATCAAAAGATATGTTTTTGGTGAGCGAGTTTACAGATAGGTCACTAAGTCAGACAAACGCTTGCCGTTTTCCAAATATTAAGAAATGTATTATAGATTAAGTAACATTAATGACTGGATTATGCACAGGACCACAAGTTTTTGTTCAAAGCAAATAAAATTTCTTCTCACATAATGAGTTTATATTTATTATGTAGATATTAAAATCTGTCTTTTGAGAACTTGTAATTTTTGTATTTTTATTCGTGCTGTTGTCTAGTTTGAGAATGATCTTTATTATGTATTATTAGTTCCGACATATTTATTTCACTTTATGGACTACAAATATTTTGAAACATCATAAGACTTTATTTTTCTTGTTATTAAATACTTTATAAGTTTAGTAAAAAAAAACACACCAAACAAACCAAAGCCGAAGCTGCACAAGCAGGGGTTACACAGTTGAAAAAAAACGCGGACACATACAACCAAACCCTTCAACTTTGTCAGAATCGAAACCGGGATTTGAACCCGGGAATCGATAGGCAGTAAACCAGCTACGTTTGTCATTTAACGTTCTAGCCCACTGCGCTACCGAGTACCGAGTACATTACATATTTATATTTGCTTGCGCTAAATTGTAATTATTAATTTACAGGTTTCATATTAATATGTTGTTGTTAATATCACCGTAGACACACTATAGAGAGTGAAGAGTGGAGAGGGGGAGAATACAGCGTTGAGAATGAGAAATGGAGAATGGGAAAAGGAGAATGGAGATTACGAATGACGCATGCCGAATGAGGATGGTGCATGACTATTGAGGAATGAAGCATGGCGAACTGCGGCATGTGGCATGAGGAATTAGGAATGAGAATGAGCAATGACGAATTAGGAATGGAGAATGGATAATGGAAAATGGAGAATGTAGATTAGAGAATGGTGAATAGAGAATAGTGAATAAAGAATAGTGGATGGAGAATAGAGACTAGAGACTACATAATAGATAATAAATAATAAAATAATGGAAAATAGAAAGTAAAGAGTGGGACTTTTATGCAATATCAAATAAGATATAATAATCGATACTGATCAGTGGTTTAAAAATTTCGGACTTCCAAATAGAACTATTTAAGCTATTTGAAACGGCATTTATTAATATTTGAGAAACTCAGACTTTTAAATTATTAAAATATGAAGCAGTAACTATTATTAAGACTGTGTTTTGTAGTTATGTATTATTTGTTATGATTAACAATATTTGGTTTGGTTTGGTCTTATGTTCTTCTATATATTTTAATTTTTTCCTTTGAATTACCTATCTTTTGATATTCCCAGTGGGAATATCAAGGAACAGCACCCATGGGCATCATCATATCGCCCAACACCATAATTCTAATCTACAATATGTATCGTATCTAACCGAAAAAAAGTGTAACAACATATGGTTCACGCACTTTCAGAAAAAAATAGCGAACTCGCAGCGTCGAATTGATGAGAATCTGGTATCATGTTTTATTTCCTTCCGGTTTCGAGAATAGGTGAATGGGGATATAGTCTGCGCGATAATTTTTAATAAGGAGAAACATTTTTGGCATCTCTGATATTAATATAGAATAGAACTATTAGTGGCTAATAAAAATAAATTAAAAAAAATACTATATTCTAATATTTTTAGCCAGCGAACATTTTTAGTGCATTGCTCATATGTATATCGTAAAGGTATCTTATAAGTTGTTTTTTTTTTAATAAAATTAGGATACTGATCTAATGATCCTAGGTTTCGTCTAACAGCCAACAATAAGGGCATTATAAGTTTCAAATGAAATAACAATAAATATAGTTTAAAAAACTAAAAAACACGCTTTTAAAGCACATCAAACTAAAAAGTGAAAAATAATTATTAATATAAACTGAAAACAATAATGAACGAAAAATACTACTATTATTGTGAAAAAAGCGTGGGTTGCTCGATATACGAAAAATATGGCACAAAGCGCCCCACGCTTTTTTTCACAATAATACTAGTATTTTTCGTTCATTATTGTTTTCAGTTTATATTAATAATTATTTTTCACTTTTTTAGTTTGATGTGCTTTAAAAGCGTGTTTTTTAGTTTTTTTTAACTATATTTATTTTTCACTTTTTAGTTTGATGTGCTATGAAAGCGTGTTTTGTAGTTTTTTTAAACTATATTTATATTGCTTATTGATGCTGATATTATAACATATTACGATCCAACAGATATTTCTGAAAAAAAATTTTTTTTATTTCAGCCATGGGATTTGAACTCACGCCCGAGGAGTCCGTCGTTTCGCGTCGACTAAGACTTGCCCGCTCGGCCAACGACCGAACTGAGAATCAGGGAATATACTTATAATATTAAGCCTCTTGCTCTCACGCAGAGGATACGTGAGGAAAGGACTGGCGATCATGATCAGGATAATGATATAAACTTACCAAATTATTGTATTGTTACCGGTTCTTTGTAAGTGTACAAAGTTTCAATTAAATCTGTCCGTTTAAAGTGGGTCAAAATCGAGTCCAAAGAGTCGGTTACAAACAAACATACAGGTGAAGCTAATAAAATCGTGTTAATAAATATAGTTTAAAAAAACTAAAAAACACGCTTTTAAAGCACATCAAACTAAAAAGTGAAAAATAATTATTAATATAAACTGAAAATAATAATGAACGAAAAATACTAGTATTATTATGAAAAAAGCGTGGGGTGCTTTGTGCAATATTTTTCGTATATCGAGCACCCCACGCTTTTTTCACAATAATACTAGTATTTTTCGTTCATTATTATTTTCAGTTTATATTAATAATTATTTTTCACTTTTTAGTTTGATGTGCTTTAAAAGCGTGTTTTTTTTGTTTTTTTAAACTATATTTTTAACTTTTTAGTTTGATGTGCTATGAAAGCGTGTTTTTTTAGTTGTTTTAAACTATATTTATATTGCTTATTGATGCTGATATTATAACATATTACGATCCAACAGATATTTCTGAAAAAAAAAAAAATTTTTATTTCAGCCGTGAGGTTCGAACTCACGCCGGAGGAGTCTGTCGTTTCGCGTCGACTGCCTTAACCCACTCGACCACCGGGCTAATTAACAATTATGGAATCTACTGACATATTAAGCCTTTGCTTTCACGCAGGGATACGTGAGGAAAGGATTGGCGATCCTGAACAGGATAATGATATAAACTTATCAAATTATTGTATTGTTACCGGTTCTTAATAAGTGTACAAAGTTTCAATTAAATCTGTCCGTTTAAAGTGGGTTAAAATCGAGTCCAAAGAGTCGGTTACAAACAAACAAGCAAACAAGCAAACAAACAAACAAGCAAACATACAAGTGAAGCTAATAAAAGCGTGTTAAAAAGAAAGTTTAAAGTTCTTTCACTGCCTATTTCTGGTATGGTACAAATTATAAAACCTAATTAGTAGAAACATAAATATGACTTACCTGATAGGTCAGTTAAATTTCTTTTCAACATACTATAACAATTAATTATACATTTTATAATTAAGTTAGTCCTTCTTTATATGCTTTTAAGTTTCTTTATTTGAAAAAAAAATTCACTGGCTTAACAGTTTTTAAATAAAATACGTTTTTTACTCAACTTTAACCTACTTTACACACCACAGCGAAAATTAATCCAAAATATGAGAAATAAGATGCAGAGACAGTGCTATATACTTTTACGATAGACAACCATTATTCTATTACTGACTATTTTTTTACGATAAATGTTCATCAACTTTTATTGCAGCAAATTGTCGGGAAAATAATTGTTTGTGCTTATCTTCATGTTTTTATATAAAGTGCAATATTTTAACTAGAAGTTTATTGTTATTATTTATATTTTTTATTCTGGGTTGTATATATAGGCCAAGATAAAATCTAACATAATTTAGAAATAAAACCCCCGTGTTAAATAGTATACCGGATGTAAATGAAACCTAGCTCATCCCTTCTAGCTTCATTGTTCATAGAAATAAATTGATGAAATTTTAATATGTTGTTATACACATAAAATTGCATTAAAGGGTAGTAATTTAAATGTTTATGCACGTCCGGTTTCGCCGGAAATTACCCCAATTATTTTATTTTAAATGGATCACCCTGTACATTTTTACATTTTTAGAATCTACAATGAATTCTGAATATAACAGTATAAATTCTTCTTTGATTTTTTTTATTTCTTTTTTTTAACGAACATTTTAGTTTTTGATTTAGAGTGCTGTGATTTACAAAGAAATTGTTTCTGGCGGGGTTTCTTACTATTACAAAAAATTGAATTACTGTTTTATGATAAATGCTCTCTTACATAGGAACCTTCAAAGGTGAGAAAATCGGTTTTTCTAAAAAATGCGTATTTGTCAAATCTCGAAATGGTGACTCATCACTAAGCCTGGCCAAGCGATGGTAGATTCAGGGTCGGGCGCAATACCAATGCCATCGCGCGCTTGTTTACGATGACGATGACACGACACACTTCAGTTGTTATCTGTCGGTTGATGCATGGAGTAAAAATAAATAATAAATAATGTTGAGCGTAAAGCGTAGAAAACGACCGTACGCTGATAAAGTGAATAAATTTATCGGTGAATTTCCGGATTTATTCTATGATGGATGTAAGATAATTTGTAAAGTTTGTGATCAAGACTAAATGTGCTGGAATAAATACGGCTGCAAAATTCATGTCAATAGTAACCGGCATAAAAATAAAAAAAAATGGCGTATCTTCTTTGGAACCTTAGTTTATGTTTGATTTAATGTTAATGCTGATTGCCTGTGAGGTTCCCTGCGCATATTGGATAAACCAGCATTTCGGGAGTTCTAGAATAAATATAATCCCCAGGTGAATTTGCCAAGTCGTTCATCGTTACGTAGATATGTACTAAGTGTTCGCGAAGACATTGTAAATAGGATTAAAAATGTGCATTAAAAAATACACGGCTGTGGTTATATGTTGACGAGACGACAGATTGTAAAGAAAATTCTATTTTAAATGTTATAGTACGTGTACTCGATCCTGTTAAACCAACCTTTCCACTTTTACTAGCTAGCAAAACACTAACTGCGTGTACTGGCGAAACAATTACGCGGGTGGTGTTGGAGACTTTCGAAAAATGTGAACTGTCAACAAGTCAAGTGTTGATGTTTGTGACCGACGGTGCTGCGACAATGTGTTTGGTAGGCCGTTTCCTTCAAAGAGACGATTGTAGGTTTTTACATGTTACATGTAAAGTGCATACGTTCCATCTTGTAGCAGAAACGATTCGAAAATGTTTTCCAGAGGTAGATGCATTAATAGCAAATACAAAAAAAGTATTTCTCAAATCTCCTAAACGGCTTCGAGCATTTCACACACTGTGTCCTGGTATTCCGGAACCACCAGAGCCGATTCTTACACGTTGGGGAACGTGGTTGAAGGCAGCTTTTTATTATGGTGAATATTTTCAACAAATAAAAGCTGTGATACTACAGTTCAACCCTAACGAGGCTGCAGCTATTAAGGAGAGCCAGACAAGCTTTCAAGATGTTTCCCTTGAAACAGATTTAAAAACTATTTATAACAATTATAGAGGACTACACGACGCAATAGAAAAATTGCAAAATACTTCGTTGTCGTTAGTGGAATCGCTGCAAATAGTGGACGACGTAAATACACAGCTACAGGCTATAAATGACGGAAAAAATAAGCCCGTTATTGAAAAATTCGAGAGTGTATTACGGAAAAATCCTGATTTTACCAAATTAAGACAAATTTGTGATGGTGCATCTACAGCTGCGTTAAGTGAGTTCACAGAGTGTTTTACTTATGCCTGTATTACTTCCGTAGATGTCGGACGGTCTTTTTCAAAATACAAACATATTTTTTCACCACAGCGAACATCGCTTACTGAGACAACTGTAGAAACATATCTGATGCTACACAGTTATTATAGAAATGCTCCAGTTTGTGATAACGATAACCAAGCTACTTCATAAATCTGCTTAAGAAGGTGAGTTTTATATATATTTTTATAAAGTGTACCAGTATTAATAAAATTTATTTCCATTTATTTTATTTATTTATTATTAGTTATCACTTAGATATACAATGTACATGTGTGAACGTCATTTAACAGTTTAATAATAATGTGCAGCACTAAGCTTACAAAATATAAGGAAATACATAAAAAAGAATTTAAAGCAAACGAAATAGTACAATACATGACATTATATAAAATATTTTTGTTTTTATTATTATACTTATTCAAGTATTATGATATGATGCATACCCAGTACGTCTCTGTAGGATTAATGACCTTGGCCAAGCTTACTCATCACAGAAAATACATCTTTTTACAATTACAGTGATACCCATAACTTAGAAATTCCATAAGAAATCACAGTAGAAAAATCAAAATTCTTCTAAATAAATAGGGTATTATAATGTAATTCACAAAAACCGACACACAAAGTAGTGTGCTGTGAAAACAATTATCTCAAATAAAGTTATCTGTTTAAAATAGCTGTCAAAACAGTAATCAAGTAAACAATGGCTACACTAGCATTACAGTAAGCGTAATTTAAGTGTACTAGTCACGACAGGTATTTTAAAAAAATAATTTTATTTCAGATAATTGCTTTCACAGCACACTATTTTGTGTATCGGGTTTTGTGTATTACAATATACTACCTATTTAATTAGAAGAATTTTGATTTTTCTCCTGTGAATTTTTATTGAATTGCTATGTTCTGTGTATCACTGTAATCGTAGAAAAATGTATTTTCTAAATATCGTGATGAGCCACCATTTTAGGATTTGACAAATACGCTTTTTTTATAAAAACCGATTTTCTCACCTTTGAAGGTTCCTATGTAAGAGAGTATTTATTATAAAACAGTAATTCCCTGCCTGAAACATTTTTTTGTAAATCACAGAACTCTAAATCAAAATTAAAATTTTCGTTAAAAAAAAGGAATAAATAAAAAATCAGAGAAAAAATGTATACTATTACATTCAGAATTCATCTTAGATTCCAAAAATGTAAAAATATACTGGGTGTAATTTATGTGGTATTTTTTTATGTTCCATTTAAAATAAGAAAACTGGGGTAGTTTCCGGTGAAACCGGAAGTGCATTAAAATTTAATTCTAATGCAATTTTATGTGTATAACAACATATTAAAAGTTCATCAATTTCAATTTATTTCTATAAACAATGAAAATAGAGGGTGACCCAGGTTTCATTTACACCCGGTATATGTATATGGTACACCAGGGAAATAGAGGTTTTTAATTAATTACAAAAAAGGAATTCTTCATACCGAGTGACAATTTGAAAAGTTTCCACCCCAATTATCTCAAGAACAGAGAGAGAAATATTTGACGGGAATGGCAATCTTTTCATAGATGACGTCACGCTTCGTTAGAGAACCCATAAAAATATTCGGATTTGACGCCACCCAACTTTTATCTATGGGACTATATTAAATTTTTCGTTTACAGAACTCCACCACAGAGCAATCACAACTTCTGAAGTATCGCTCTATTTCAAGAGAAATTTTCCAAAATGTGAGACGGTTTGAGAATAGTACTGTTTATAAAATAACGGACATTATGAGTATTCGTTATGAATTAAAATAAATAAAATAAATAAAATATTTCAGTTGCCGAAATTTTTTTTCAACTATGCCTCAAGTGGGGGCATAAAACTGTAAACTTGGTAATTGTTGATGGAATTCTAATTAAAATGAGCAACTTTTTGTCATAATTTTGTTACACATTTGGGAATATCATTTATTGCAAATCTAGACAAAAATATTTGGTGCAATCAAATTTAATATTTGCAGAGAGTGTGTCAAAAAAAACTTTCATTCGAGATATCGCAACAGGTAAGGTGTCATTTAACATTATTAAATGGGGTAGCTGAGGGTAAGACGGTTGCTCTCTTGTTGACCTTCATACTACAGATATTACACTTCTCGATCCAATTTAACATAGGTAAAACCGCTTTTCAGTATCTCTGTTCCAGAGATAATTGTGGTGGGAACTTTTCAAATGGACACACGGTGTAGTATATGTTACAGAGATATGCAAGAAATCAGTGAATGTCAACAGTCACTAGTTAGCATTTACCGATTTGTCCATTTCTATTCAGTAAAATGAGTGAAACCATTGACGAAATCAAAAATTGTAAACTTAATGGTAAAACAAAATTTTAAAACATTCACTGCCAAATATAACTAGTAACGGCATTTAATAATTATTGTTTAAAAATAGTGCAGCTAGTGATTTCTAACATTCACTAGATTTCTTGTTTTCACTGTAACATATACATACACTTATTACATATACCAAATACTTATCTCTTCCTTCTTCAGTGTTCACAGCGTAGCAGACAACTTGATTTTTTTTTTTCAGTTTACATACCGTTTTTTTCCGAACATTGATTTACCGCCTCACTGTTAAAAATGATTTAAATATCTCTTTTTATTTTTTATTCGTTTTTAGATTCTCAACACGCCCTTTAGAAATGTTTATATTTTTCTTCCTATCTTGTAAAAAACATTATATTGCACTTCGTTTAGCTCTCTTGACTTATGATGAACAACACTCACTTTTAACAAACATCAAAACTTTTCTCTTATTATGATGTACAAACACTTTACTCTTATCGAGACTCTTTGACTCAACTTCGTAGAACGAAATGCTATTTTATTTATAGCTTCATACTGGAAATATACTATATTGACATGTATATTGTATATCGTCGAATTTAAAACCATTCTCAAGAACAACAGAAGATAAGAAAAACGCGATCTTGTATCACACGAGTTAAATGAGTAAATTCACAGTGCGTTGGGCGCTATACTGTGATTTGATATTTGATTATATTTTGGGGTCAATTTTCCTAAAATGCCATTATGTTCGTGCCTAAAGATGAAAAAAAGATATGACAGTTAGCTTTTCAAAATGGTAGCCAATCAAAGTTCCAATTCATGTAAGCAGCCAGGAGTAGATACAGAAAAAATAATAGATTGGCCATATATTAAAATAAATTCATAGGGTGTTGAGGCAAATGCAAAAGTCAGCTCCAAGTTCGAGCGGGTTTCCCCAGATTTTTTTTTATAATATACAGACTGAGCAAAATTCTATTTTGGTATCCTATATTAAACAATAAGTATACAAGATACCAAAGTGAAAATATGCTCAATCTGTGTATATAATACACTAACAATTATTGTTGTTCATTATAAATTCAGTGAAAAAACAAATAAATGCTAAAAACTAGTAAGTATTAATAAGTAAAACAAAAGTAAAGAATATATCGTATGTTCAATTAGCTACAAATAAGTGAAGGAACTTGCTTGTAGTTCTTTCAAAAAATGTTGTTATCCTCTGCCATTAAAACGATCTTAATTTTCAAAGTTGGAATTGAATAACCCTATATATCTCTTAACATAAATATACACAATTTATTAATCATGCGCGGCAATTCTCACTGCAGTCTAGACTGAATGTGGCGATTATGGTTTACTTTAGCGAATAGTTACTAAATTATTTTAGAACGCAATAGAATAATTGGCGTACAGGAACATTTACATTTCTTGAACGATTTTTAGAGACTAATGGTAAACTTTGTATACTGGGTAATTGTTTCTGAACGCAGTCCAGGCAAGGAATGTAATCTCCATACGTGGGATTTACCGATCGGTTCCCAGGAATAGCTTTTACAGATATAATATAATATATTGCAAACACCTACTGAAATATTCCCAAACTACAAAAACATATTAAGTGCATTTTATTTAATTTTACCATATTCATGGTAACTTAGTTTTGTCAGGGAATGCACTATATTAAGTTAAAATGTAATGCGTAATAGATTCTTTTAAATTACAGTATATTGGTAATTTACATTACTGAAGGTCAACGGCCGGCCCTAGCGTGGAGGGGAGAAAACATAGAACACGATCAAACAGTATGTTGCATAACGTGGATTCATTCGGACGTAGGTACTAAAAATGCGCAGTTAAAATGTCAGAACGTACTAAACAGACGGAAACTACAGTAAATTCTTGAATCCGCGATATTGCCGATATACAATTTGATAGTAGACAATTGTATTGCACTAGATGTAACAAAGCAATTTCGTGGTTATGCAACACAAATATTAATAGACATATTTCCTTAGAAAACCATAAACGGTGCGTAGGTGGCTTTACTTACAGTAACATGCAACTTAATTTTAACTTATTTTAGTGGAATTTATGATAGGATGTAACATACCATCGTCGAAACTACATAATTCACTTTTCAGATAATTTTTGGAAAAATGTATTCGTGGTAAGTATAGCAATGTTAACGTGCCCTCGGGGTCTACACTAAGAAAAAAATATTTATCAACAGGGTGTGAAAATATTAGACAGAAAATTTCTTCTGAGCTTAATGAGAAGTACATCTGGCTTATTAGCGTGGACGAATCCACTAATGCTTGCGGGTTTAAGGTAGCGAATGTTTTAGTGGCTGCATTGGAGGAAAATTGTTCAATGAGCGGGCACTTGATTGCCTCTAAAGTTTTAGAAGCTACAAATTATCGCACTATAACGGAGGTAATGAATTCAAGTCTACAAGTGTTTTGGGGGTGACAAATATGCAGAAAATAAGGACAAGCTTTTATTATTTCTTACCGATGGAGTGAATTATATGAAAGCTGCTGGAAGAATTTTGAAGGAAACATATCAGAATATACTTCATTCAACATGTTTAGCACATGAGCTTTATAGGATTGCTGAAGCTTTTAGGGGTGCTACCCTAATGTTGATAAATTGATATCTAGTGTGAAGAAAGTTTTTCTTAAAGCACCAAATTGTATAGAGTTATTTCATGAAATTTTACCAAATACACCATTAGAGGCTAGAGACAGCATCATACTGTTACTGTCATTTTGACAATGTGAAATTTCTAATACGACAGTTAAATCCAAATGACGCAGTTGTTATTTCACAGGCGCAACCGTCATTTATGCATCCAACTGTTCAAGAAAATGTGGAGACCATACACGAAAGTTTTTCACGAATTTCTCTAGCCATATGGGACCTTCAATATCAGCAAACATCAGAATTTACTACAGTTGATACAATAAATGTTGTGGTCGATCTTTGACAATATATTTTTCAATTACAGAGAGAAAATGCTGGGAGGGTACAAACAAAATTCCCAACCGTTTTAAAAAAAAAACTCGGATTTGTTACGATGACAGTTATAATAGACCCTTTAAACGACAAAGAAGTAGACTTTGCTACACCGGGCATGAATGTGGTGACTTTACGAAAGTTTACATATTATAAGTATGCTCCAGTTACATCTGTCGACGTCGAGCGGTACTTCTCGCAATATAAATGGATCTTCAACGAAAGGCTCCGAAGTTTAACTACAAAATATTTAGAACAGATATTAATAATATACTTTTATTCTTGTAACCGACAGTGAAAAATACTTGTGTGTGTAGTTTACTGTTAAGTACATCCCTCTACACCTCCAGTTCTCCTTGAGTGAGTATTTATAATGAATTGACTTTATCAACTTTAGATATCTAATACAGAATTCGCTAAAAAAATTTCAAGGTAAGATATCGTTTCATATATGCATGCAAATCTGACACATAACCACCTAGAGCCAACCCTGGTTTTACGTCATATCCGATTGGTAAATCCTACCTCTGGTAATCTCCCATGTCACGCTAAAACCTTCATGACTCACACTATTGCAGCGCAGTCTCCAAATATTCTTGGTACTAAAATCGTATATCCGCGAAATTGAAATTACATAACAGATATACTTTAATAAAGCAATTTTTTGTGTCAATTAATCGACAGGTAATTGATAATTTTGTTCCTCAGTAAATCTACAATGTTATTAAAGTTGTAATCTTTCTATTGCTTTCTATATGAAAATTGAGATGGATATTGTCAAAAGCCAGAAATTATTATTCATTTTAATTATTCAATTTTAAATATTATTAATTGTCAAAAGCTAGAAATCAATATTCAATTAAATTAATCAATTTTATTTATTATTAGTCCATTTAAAATAAAATAACATTTGGAACAGTTTATTAAAATAGCAGAGTCTACATTTATTATTTAAAATCTAAAAGATAAACAATAGAAAATTGGTACATTTGGGATTGCCTAATTGAGGTCAGCCACGAGTGCTGAATAGGAAGGAAGGGTAAAAGAATAGAGTGGAGTTAGTGAGTTTTTGGTGACAATATTCGATTACTATTTTTTTTTTATATAAAAAGGAAGTAAAAATCTAACTACATGTAAATATCGTAGTTCGGATTATTTTGAGTATCTTTCACTAAAGCTTTGAAAATTAACCATACTTAGGGTTACCAAGTTACAGAGTATTCCGCTTTTATTGTTACAAACTGAAACAGGTGATAGAATATGTAACTTTAATAAAATTTTCTATAAACATGTATCGAAAAATACCTCGAGCTTCGAAAGGAGTTACAGCCCCTCAAAGATGTGCCTCTATTAATGAGTTTTCCAAATATTTCAGAAACCGTTAAAGATAAAATTATGAAATATGGTACATTTTATAACCTTTGTGCGTCTAAACGAACTCTAGGATCAAAATTTAAACATCTTAATGAATGGCATGCTAAACTAACTGTAGGGTAAAAAATTCCCTTATTTTGGCTGTAGTTTCTTGCTACTTTTATCAACACCTAAAATTTCATAGTTACTGAAAAAAAAAAATTTAATTTATGTTACAGACCATCAAATAGCATTAAAATTAATTGTAGATCTACTACAAAGAAACAACAAAATAATAAACGTAAAAAAATATTTTTCTTTATTTAAATTTTGATCATAGAATTCGTTTAGACCCATAAAGGTTACCAAATTTCGCAATTTTATCTTTAATGGTTTCTGAAATATTGGGAAAACCCATTAACAGAAGCACCTCTTTGAGGGGCTGTAGCTCCCTTCCGAAATTTTCGATACATATTTACAGAAAACCTTTGTCTTAAAATTACATGTTAAAATAAAAATTCCACCAACTGAATGGAACAAAAATAATGGGCCAAAGAGGAAGAAACTACTATATACGTTACAAGATTCACCTCCTATTTCGGTTTTTTTTTTTAACATATGTTATCCTTTGTCCAACTCATCGTAAATTGCATTTATGATGAGACTTGCCTAATTAAAACTAATGCTACTCTTCACTCTACTCTGCATACTCTGTTTCTATATAAGCTCCAAGCTCCTAACCAATAAACTGTTTGAATAACGAAATGAAAATCTGCAAGACAAGTTATACACCCAGCGTGCTCTGCGGAACAGGTCGAAACCGATGTCTCCAATCCACGGAGAGAATGGGATTGTCTACACTCGCCAGGAAAAAGCCGAAGCATTCGCGGACAGCTTGGAACTGCAGTGTAGGGAAAACCAACTCGATGATGAGGACGAGGACTGGATTGACGGCGTGGAACGCAGAGTGCGTCGGATGCTCCGCCTGCCAGACGAGGATCACATTAGCCCGACCACTCCAGAGGAGGTTAAGGAGATTCTAAGGAGCTTAAAGCCAAGGAAAGCTCCCGGATGTGACAAGATCGGAAACATCGCCCTCAAGAAGCTACCCAGGAAAGGCGTAGCAGCCCTGGTGAATATCATCAACGGGATCTTGAGGCTCAGATACTTTCCGGACAGGTGGAAGAAGGCCGACGTCATAGTCATCCCGAAGCCAGGTAAGGATCTAATCTTTCCTTCCTCTTACAGGCCCATCAGCCTACTCTCAGCTGTGATCAAGGTAGCCGAGCGCGTTATCTTGAGAAGAATAGAAGAGGAAACCGAAGAGCTCCAAATCATCCCGGATGAACAGTTCGCGTACAGGACAGGACACAGTACGGAACTCCAAGTACTCAGGATCACTGAAGAAGCCACCAAGGGTTTCAACCAAAGACAGGTCACGGCGGCACTACTCCTGGACGTTGCGAAGGCTTTCGACAGGGTCTGGCACGATGGTCTACTAGCTAAAATGATGAGTATGGGTTATCCCATTGCACTCGTCAAACTAGTTAGATCATACCTGCACGGGAGACAGATGCGAGTAAAGATCAGGGACTGTGTGTCCACTTATCGACCGATGGAAGCCGGAGTCCCCCAAGGATCTGTGCTGTCACCCCATCTGTTCGCTGTCTTCACCTCTGATCTCCCAAGGGCCGAAGGCACCGCTATGGCACTCTACGCGGACGACACGGCCCTCACGGCCAGATCCTGGAGAGCGAGAACAGCCACCAGAAGACTTCAAGAGGCAGCCTCTCTTCTGGAAGAATGGTGCATCAAGTGGAAAGTCGCAGTCAACGCGGAGAAAAGCCAGACGATTCTCTTCAGGAAAGGACGCAAGGAAACCCCCACAGGACATGTTTCCATGTTTGGTGAAGACATCCAATGGCACGATTCCGTCAAATACCTTGGCGTAATCATGGACAAAGGCCTGACATGGAGACAGAACACCGAAGCCATCGTGGTAAAGGCCAAGCGGACGAGAGCTCTGATCTACCCAATGGTAGGGAACCAGAGCAGGCTCAGTCTGAGGAACAAGCTTCTGCTAGTCAAAGCCCTCATCAGACCACAGCTGACCTACGCCTCCGTAGCATGGGGATACCAAGCGAAGACCTATCTGAAGAAGATCCAAGCCGTGGAAAACGTGGCCATCAGGACGGCGGTGAGCGCACCATGGTACGTTAGAAACGCTGACATCTTCAGGGACCTGGAGTATACACCAGTCACCGAAATCATCCGAGATAGAGCGAAGAAACTGTACACCTTGGCCGAGGAGCACAGGAACCCGCTGATCAGGGAGGCCACCTCCTATGATCCGGCCGACGCACCGAGGCACAAGAGGCCGAAAGTACAGTTACTGGATAACGGGTGAGTATAACTAATCCTTTCCTTACAGATGGACCAAACCACGGAAAAGACACGACACAACCAACCACCTTCCCACAGACCTTGCGGGCGCCGGTCAGTAAGCCGACCAGTGTCCGTTGTCCGCCTGGCTCCGTGAAGGACGAAAGTGCTAAGAAAGCACTTAGGCCTTCACCTCCTAGAGCTACACAGTTCATCCTCACCTTGTCCGATGATCCAGATGACAATGTGTCAATTGACACTTTGTGTACTGGCAGTCAATCCCAAGTCACAGAATATCCGCACAGTCCCTGACAGACCGATGACTACCCCCGGGGGTGGACAAGCTGGCGAAGAAAGAAGACGAAGACAGAAGAGCGCCAGAAGAGGCCCTAGCCAGCAGGGTTCATCAGCCAGGACCCAGGGAGGTTGGCCAAAATCATCGGCACCGCTCACATTTGTGAGTGGGGCCGTTCGTAAAGTAAGCTAACCCGCCCTGCACGAGGCCGGTCCAGGTCTACAGCGATGACTAGGGTAAAAAGGCAATAGTCCTGCCTGGCCCTAGCATCCGAGACCGTCAACAAGCCAAATGGATATTGGCGCGACAAGTTATAACCTTACCTGTAAGAGCGTGATATTTAGGTAGAGTTACTAAATATGAGAATATTTTGCACTAACACTAGAAGTTACATTATTTAGATTCATATCTGTGAAGTACCGAATGTGAACCATAAGGATCTATTTTGATAAACTTATGACGTAACTCATTAATTAGCTCACATATAGCTTTGACCCCGTCGTTTCCTGTGAACAATTTTTTGAGTAAGTTTATTTAATCTTTTCATGATTTTGTTGTTGTTAATCGAAAAAAATGAGTGCATTCAAGCTTAAAGCAGAAAAGTGAGAGTACTAATATTTTTTAACTCCAAAAGAGTAAATGTACTCTTTAAAGAGTACAGTTGGTAACTATAACCATGCTAACTTTGGAACAGAAAATATTGACGTGCAGTATTATGGTCTAGGCGACGATTATTCATATTTTGGAGTTAAAGATATGTGTATTCAAAGGTAGCTAGATTAGACTCGACTATTCTGCGTCAAACGTATCGTTTCAAAATTTGCAGCTACAGGTACAATACTAAAAAAGAAAAGGCGAAAGAAAGATACAACAAAGAAGATGCGACCATTATAATAGTGATATTAAAAAGTTTCCTAAAGTACTACTCGACGATTGTGGCTTGACACTTGACGGCGCAGAAAGAAAGGAAATATCGTTAGGGTGGGACAGAAACCATCCAGTAAACCTGTTAAGTTACAGACATCCTGGAGAATTCTAAAATATAGTTAAAATGTGAATTCTTAATGCGAAGTATATAAATCTTCTGCGAAACATTATTTTAAGCTAACAGATGTATAGAAAACTGCTACAGATGTAATTACTAAGATACTTCTCCAAGAAACTTATTAAACTAATTTAGTTAGAAGTCTTGTTCATAGATTAATATAGATGGTTGGTAGTTATCTTTATAATATTATTAAATATATGATTTCTGTAGTAGTTATACATATCGCATTATTGATATATTATTTAGATTCAATAAACTTCTTTATGTAACTTCGTTTAGTATTTGTCAACACTTTTATAAATACTCTAGACAAATATTTTTTTCACTCCTAAAGTGACATGTTTTATATAGGTATAGCGTACAACTATAATCGCGACCAACTTTGTGTAAGAAACGTACATATACTTAGGGGTGAGGGGGGCACGTTAGGCCGTGGGTACATTCAGCCATCGACATTTAAAATTCAAATTTGAACTTTACCGCGCCTATTTAACTAAAGGTTGGTAGTACACCTAATCCAACTTCTCAAATAACTTTAGAGTGATTACCAACGGCCAAAAAGTTATAACGACTAAAAGTGTGTTTTTGGTGACAAAAGGTAAGTTTTTAGAATAATTTTGCTTATGTCGTGCCACTACCTAAGTTATATATTTTTTGTGGAATTTGAGATGAAGTAACCACAGTATATCTAATTTTATTATTAATAGTCATATAACCTATATTATAAGGTATACTCCTGGAAATTAATTTGGTGATGATAAAACCTGTTGAGGCATGGGTACTGAGGCAGATTCGGCTTGTGGCCGAAAGTGCCCCATCGAACAAGAAGGTGCCGTGTCTGTTTGACGATTTTAGATGGTTCGGAACTACAAACCAGAAACCAACAGAGCTAACATAGATGAAGGCATCATGTGTCAGGCTCTGAGGCAAATGTTGTCAAAGAGTGTGTCACAGAGAGAAGAATCCAGAGTTTATGGTATAAAGAGACAGACGTTACGGTCACGTATTAAGAATATTATGAAAACCATGTCAGTCGAAGATTATTTAAAGAAGAATGATGACGGATATGAGGATGACCCTGAAGAAAAAAGTAAATACGCAACCAGGAAAGTGTTTTCAACGTCGGAAGATAATATGCTAGTTAACTATTTAAAGCAATGTTCAAATATGACATATCAACAAATAAGAGTTTTCGTTTATGATTATGCTAAAGTTTTGCCTGGTTGTAAATGTCCAGAAAATTGGAATCTTGGAAAGAAAGCAGGTATTGAATGGCTTCGTGGTTTTATGAGGACATGTAACTTTAAATTTGCGAAAACCGGAGAACACAAGTTTGGCCAGAGAAATTGGCTTCAATAAAACAAGAGTCGAGGAATTCTTTTTAAATTACAAAAACATTTTGACCAAAAACAAATTTACCCCTGACCGAATAATCAACTTGGACGAAATGGGCATAACTGCGGTTTTAAATCCGCTGAGAGTTGTTGCCCCTAAGAAAAAAAAACAAGTTGGTCTTGTATCTTCTGTCAAGAGAGGGGAATTAGTAACCTTTTTTTGATAACAATCAGTGCTACAGGAATTGCACTTCCACCTATCTTCATCTTTCCGAGAATTAGAAATGTTAAAGATTATTTAGAGGACGGCCCAGTATTAAGTGTCACTTTCAGAAATAAGTCCGGGTGGATGACAGGTGACTTATTTGTTAAAACTCTGAGGCATATTGTAAACCACACCAAATGTAATGCGGATAACAAAATAATGTTACTGATGGATAATCACGAGTCACACAAAACTTTGCAAGCTATTCACTATGTCAGGGCCAGTGGTATTGTTCTTCCATCTTTTCTCCCCCAGACGTCATAAATTCCAACCTCAAAAGTAGATATGCAGCTTATTTTAATAATTGGATGTCCAGTAGTCCTAGAAAAACAATCACTGGAAGACATATACCTAAACTGTCAACAAAGCCATTTTTGCAATCATTTTCATCGTCCAATATAACAAGCATTTGAAAAACCAGGACTATGGCCTCTGAATTCGTCCGCTTTCAGTGAAGATGACTTTGATGCTACTTTTGTTTACAAAACATCAGGAACAACTCAAGAAATGTCAACACCTAATGAAGAGGGCGAAACTACAAATTCAACAAAACAAGTGACAGAAGCAGAGGAAAATTTCACAAATACGCCATCGAAATCAAGAGCAGAACTCAACAACAGTCAATAAAGATGAAATAACAGAAAACGAAGAAGGCGAGAGTTCAGAAACAATAACAAAAAAAGAAAACAACAGCGACAAATCAAATCGCTTTTTAATTTTAAGTCCTGAGTATGTCAGACGATTTCTAAAAATTGAGAAACGACCAGCAAGTTCAAGAAAGACTAAAGCTGATCCGGGCAAATTTAGAATATACACAGAGACTCCTGAGAAAAACAGAATAGATGAAATTGAAGCAGAAAAAATTGAAAAACAGAAAAATGGGAGACAGGACTGAAAATCAAAGAGACCTCGTGAGAATGACAGTGCATTTACACTTAAAGATACAATTAAAATGAAAGAAATTAAACGAGCAAAGAAAAAAGTATTTGAAAGCTCCACTAGTAAGTCAGAATCATCATCTATTGACTATTGCAGTGAAAGTGACGAAAACATAAATTTGGAATTATTACAAGACATTGACAATATTGAACTTAACAGTTTCATTTTGGCAAAATTTTAATAAAAAAATTCCACAATGCATTATGTTGGCTGTGTCAAAAATATTAATTCAGATAATTCATTTGAGGTTAAATATTTTAGGTGAATGGGTAAAACAAATCAATTTCACTTTCCACAAGTAGATGGCAATAAAAAAATTTAGTCGAAATGATATTGCAGCAATCCTGACAAATCCTGTTAAGTCAAGAAGAGACATAGCTTGAACTTTTTATTACAATTTTGACGGGCTCAATGTAAAGTAAATTTGTTTAAATCTTGTTTTTCCAAAGTTATCTATTTTATGTGATTATATCTAAAAATCTTTTAATTTAAATACATATGTTAATTTATTGCCAATATTTTTTTGTTTGTTTACAATAATAAAATATAAAGTTTTAGGTGTATTGTTTGTAGTTTGTGTTTCCTTATTCAAAAGAATTACTGTAGGCATTTTTAAGAAATGTTCCTGTATTTGTGTTGATAATGTGGCTTCACTTAAAATAATTCGTTACGTCAATTTGAATTATTAATAAATGAAAATGAGTAGTGACTTAACCTTGTTTCTTAAATGATTACTATTATAATACCAGAAATGCCGAAACTACCCCATCTGGTGCCCGAACATACCCATGGGGTACATTCAGCCTATGTGTAAAGGTTTTTTAACATCTAACAGAAAAAATAAAATATTGTAAATAAAATAACGTGCTACAATTTGTAGGTAAATGTCCAAATGAATTACTCATATCATGTAATTTATTTAAACCAATATTTATGATTTATTACGCCATGAAAATGATTAAGGCCCAACGTGCCCCACTCTCTCCTACTGTCGCCGCCATTGTGATGCTGACAAAAATAAAGTTAATAAAAATGTGAATTTAGGAGATTTTGGTCAATCTAATTATTCTACTTGTAGTTTAAAACCGCTAATAAAGTAATCGGTTGTATGTTGACAGGTTAAATCAGTCAAATTTGTGTATCCAAGAAAAAAAGTTAGAATTTTTTTTCTAAAAACTCATCATTTTTGGGGCGCGCTTGTTTTTTCGACCTACAATGTCCATATTTTACCATGAACTGATCTGCGTTGACAAATTTTGGTACCACAATGCTCTTAAAATCAATTGAAATATCAGAATATTAAAACAAGCAAAGTGTGAAAGCCTGCGACCTCTACACTTTGTATAAATATTATATCACGTTGCAAAGTGCATGAGAATTAAAACCATGCCGTCGGCAACTCCATGCAGCGAAACTCTCCGCGCTAGTGACTACATAAGGAGCAAGAGGTGTTATCCATATACGGCCTGCAACAGATTATCAAGAAATACATGTATAGTTTATACACCTTACATTTTAAACATGAATTGTTACTGCTACAGAACATATTTAAGATGTTATTTGTGGCTGACATTCGTAATTCTCAGTGAAGTTGATAATCTTCCTATAAGACTTCTAATAAGGCGTTTTACTTCTTTAAGAAACCTCTTTAGCACTTCTTGTAGAGTTTTTTGGTTTATTGGACAACCAAACCGCTTCACAGGGATTTAGGCCACTGCGCCTCCAAACTCAAGTGCCAAGCTAGAATCGTTGACTATGTCATATACATATGTTTAGAAGAAAATGCTGACGCTAAACGTTTGCATTCTTGTTTATGAATAAAAGAGAAGTTACAGGAGTGTAAAATTTTTCAAAATTTATAATATTGTTTGATGAATGCACTTTCAACACTAATGGAACAGTAGGTCCCCTAATACTGTCGATACTGGACAACTCAACCCAAATTTTCGTATTCGTAGTAGAAGACAGTATTCCAAGACGGTTAACGTATGGTGCACCACTTCATATAACGGTATAATTGCGCCTTGTTTGAACAAAATTTAAATCAAAATTCATATTTGGATATGCTGGAATATTTCTTCACCACAATCCCTAGGGAATATCGCAGAAAAATTACTTTCAACAGAATGGTTGCCCTGTTCATTCCACTAATACTGTGAATAGCTAAACAAAAAATTTGTAATACACGGACCGGAAGATGGGCCTAATCTTTGGCTACCACGTAGTCACGATTTAACTATCATGGATTTCTATTTTTGGGGAGATTGAAAACAAATGTTAATCAAAATAAGAACTTTAATGACAGTATGGATTTACTGAAGAACAAAATTAGATATTGCATAGTACACCACGAGAAATAAAAAATGCGTACAAAGAAATCAAAAGAGGAATAAAGTTTTGTGAACAAATGAGTTATGAGAATTTTGGGTAACGTTGTTAGTTTTAATGATTAATATCTTATGTTGCAAAATAAGTTTTTCATCTATTTTGTTAATTAATTTAAAAATAAATACAGCTGAAATATTAATAAATTATTAGGTTCTAAAATTTGCCGATAAATTTTTATTTTTGGGTTAACTTTTTAATTCTAAACAACTTCCTTAATACATATTTTCCTCTAAAGTTAAAAATGAGGATATTTCTCTCTTACTCCATTTCTAGGTTTTCATAGTTTGTGTGTCGTTGTATATCGGACAATAAACATTTATATGCGAATCTCATGTTTTAGGCAAGCAAAACTTTTTATAATGAGCAACTTTTTACCGAAAAGTAAAAAATGACGAAGTTTTTCCTCTTTGGGTAGTAATCCGGGGATATATTGTATGTTATTATCCGTCAGCAGATTGTACTTTGCATAGTATACTAGTTGAAATGAAATGATATGCATGCTAAACACATGAAAAAAGTTAATTATCATATTTGTATATTATTGAAAAATTGACAATTAAAAAACAAACACATAGATGTTTACACAAAACACTGCAAATAAAAATGAAATAATTAAATAAATACAAAACAAGAAAAGACGTAAATCGACGTATTTGTCATTAATTCATGCATGAATTTAGTTTGATTATAGTGTGTAATAAAAGTGTGGAATTAATTTATTCTGTCCGTTGATACAACCAATTGAAATTAAAAATCAAAGTGTCCGAGGTATTTTCGATGATCTACCAATGGAGAAAATGAATTTTTCCTTATTTTTATTACACACTACAATACAACCAAAAAAATAATAATAACATGCCAGGAATATCCTCAGGTCGATTTATCAATTCCACCAGAATTTGAATGTATTATTTATCGAAACCGTATTGTATACAGGGTAATTTACTGTTAGTACCGAAAATTTAACAGTCGATAGATCTTAATGAAATACGGTTATTTGGTGGTATAAACTTTTTCCTAAGCAAAAATACGATGATTTGCATTTTTGTTGAGTCTTATCCTCCAAGTACCTATATAATGAGCATTTTATCAAACCAGGTATATGGTATTTTATTATTGTGTTAATATGTCCCCCAACGAATAATTCCTGTACTGAAATTAAAATATGCGATTTTTCTCAAAACTAGTTCCTTCCATAAGAAACTTGCAAGAAATCTTTTTTCTTTAGAATCCTTCAAGGGGCACGTAAAAAATTTACAGTGGTAAGGAAATTCTAAGTTAAATAGGGGGCGCAGTTGTCCTCTCGGACGCCTCTGGTTGGACCATTTCACCAATTTTTATAAAATCAATCAGACATGTTAATATTTCGTACCAAATATGAAATAAATATCTCACATAATTTAGGAGAAAAAAAAACGAAGGAGCTGCCGAAAAAAGTTTACACCACAAAATAACATTATTTCGTCGAGATCATTCTATCGACTGTTAAAAAGTGAATCACCCTGTATATATTAAAAGTATTTAAACATACTCTGGTATATATTTTATTTAATTCGTTAAATAACATTTAACCTTAGGTATATAATTTTAAACAACTTCTCTAAACCAAAATTTAAACAATTTGCATAATACAATTTAATATGAACAAAATAGTAAGTTTAGCCATTTAAATGAAAAACTACCTCATCTTAAAATAAATAAAATGTATTATATCAAGTTTATAGTACGTGTTCTACACTGGAGCAGCAAGTTTGCAAATTAAAACCGCTAAAAATAAACTTGTAGATACCTGAACGTCTCACTATAAATTAAATGTTCAATCACCTTAGTATACTTACTATATATAAACTTAATTTGAAATACATAATAAAAAATAATAATTTAAATGCATGCTATGGGGTTCTTGGTGCAGATACCATGAATATCAAATTGTGCATAATAGATCTCAAAGTAATTGAATGTAATTCTACAAAATTTCTGACAATAGCCAAAAACCAATGTTTGAAATAGCTTAAAGGCACATAAAATGACAAATACGTTAAAATTTTCAGGAATTTGTCCAGTTACTTTCTCACCCCAGTTTTGCTGGCACACATTTACATCGAGCACAGCCTAACACAATTAGTTTTATGGCTAGCACACCCTTAAATAAATAAATAAATAATGGTTGTATTTGAGGGGGGGGGGGCAGATTGACGCAAGTCCCCCAGTTCACATTAAATTTTCGATACTCTGGCACAAATAGCCGATGGCGAGTACAGTTTGGCATAATCGCTCCTAAAGCTAGCACATTTACAAGGGTGGTCATATAAAGGGTTAATATTTTGTATTATTAATACAATTTTTGCCAACGTAAATATTAAAAAATAATTAATTAAACAATAATTCTGAATGCACGCAGTTAAATGCAGAAGGTCAAAGTTTAAAGCGTGCTCCTGAAATTTGCCTATTGATCAAGAAAACTTTTTTGTTTAACACGCCCACTTAACTACTTAACTTTTAATATTATCAAAAAATACTTATTATTAATAGCATTGTAGAGTGAAATTTCAAGATTCTAAACATTGTTATTTTTTTTAATTACAATGACTCCGTAACTAGCTATCGATTTTTTTATGAGCGCTTGCATGATATCTTATAAAGTCGAGTTTCATCTATCGGCGTATGCATCACATTGCATTTAGTTGTATAACTTATTTATTATTAGACATAAAATTATAAATCCTACCGTTTTCTTCAGAAAGGATAACAAACTTTTCTTAAGAGTACAACATTTTGATTTGGGAATTCGTTTCGGAGATAATACGAGGAGAGCGCAAAAATTGTATAAACTGAATCAAACTTTGAAGCATTTCAAACTGAGATATTACCGTTTTAAGTTTCGCAAAATACAAGTTTTAAAAAGATTACAAAAAGAAATCTAATTGGCAAACAATAAAAGGTATCTTCAGGCATTGGAGGTTTAATAGGGAGAACAGGAACAATGTTTTACCCATTTTCTAACATATGTGGAATAATACTTATTTACGTATGACACAAGGATGAAAAATGTGTTTTTCGTACGATTACGGAAAATTGCCGGACGAGGCTAAGCCGAATTCGAAAACCGCATGAGTACGAAAAACACTTTCGTCCTATTTTTTATTCGATTGTAAGAAGAAAATAATAAAATTTATTTATTACATTTATTTTACTTAATTGAAAAATCTGATCGTAATCGACCACTTTGATACAATCTAATAAGAATATCATGACAGTTTGTTTTAATTGTTCATACATATATTGATCATTATTTTGTTTACCCTCCAAATAGTTATTTACGTAACAAAACCGGTGATTTTTTACTGGGGCAGATGGCAGTTTCAAAAGTGGACGAGCTCAGTAAAGACACTCTCCGGGTATGCTGCGTACAATATTTTTTCTGCAACCGTTTTTGCTGCTCTTAAAACACTTTTTAATTTGAAATCTTTTGTGAACAAAATTCATACAATTCAACTCAGATGTCATGCGCTGTTGTCTAGAGTGTTTAATTAGATACCTACTCTATTGTTGTCAACCAAATATAATATAAGTGATCGGTAAAAGCTTTACCAATGCCTTATGTCACTTTACCGGGCTAAATCAGTAAATATGTATTTTCCACTCAAAAAATTGACCAAAAACAGTTCACTTTTTAGACGGCTGCAGAAAAAGAACTTTTAGGCCTGGAAATGCAGTCGTCTAGTAACCACAACAAAAAGTAATATCTATTATAAAAAAGTGATCTTTTCGTCCAAATATTAGAAGCAAAAAACGTCACTTTTCAATACAATCGAATAAAAGAGCGTGAAATGCTGGTAAAAAGAGTAGACGTTATAGATCATTGCCAGGAAATGTTAATAAAAGATTGCACACGAATTAAAAGAAAACTTAAGGAAACCATTAATCGAATTATAGATAATCCTAGCATACTTATGCCTTAAAATTGGGACTTATTTATTCATTCTGTTTTTAATAAAAAGGAACTAACAAATTTTTTGTCTTATAAGATAGATAGATAATTATTGAATATAAAGCAAACTGTGTATTAGTCTAAGAGCTGGCTACATAAAAAAGCAAGGTATAAGGTACATGAAATGTGAATAGCTAGAGAGGTTCCATTAGCGCTCCCGAACACCGAGTGGCTAGTCTGCCAGCGCGATTAGAAAGATTAAGGCAGGGGCGGACGGTCAAAGATGACAAATTTTACAATGAAAAAAATGATAATGCTCATGGATAAAAATTATTGGGAAGTGAAGTTTTGTTGCTACGAAATGCGGAAAATTACTGGTAGACGATTTCGTGGAAGAGAAATGGCCGGCAGACTTCAACAAAGCTGCGTTATTTTTAGTGAGAAAAAAATGATGAGCCTCATGATTAAACATTTTTGAGAATGATTGTTAAACTGTTGAGGAAGCTATGTTGTCAATGACAGACGAAAAAAATGGAAAACAACATCGGGGCAGACTGTATTGAAGAGCGCGGTCTCGAACGCGCTTAACGAGTTAGTTCCGTACGATGCATTATAACGATTTATTATTTTGTTAATTATATTATGAGGACAATAAGTTAACAATTTCTATATTATACAAGTGCTAAAAGATATGTTTACCATTAAAATAATTTTTTTATTAACAAATAATACAAATTAGTCGGAATTTTCTTGTGAGCGTGGCTCCACAATCTGGCGATATACATGGATCTTAAGAATTGTGGTTTTAATTCAGCTGCACAAGGAGGTATCGATGAAGCATCAAAATTTTGTAAGTTTTTTTTTTGAAATGGTTCGTTGACGTTATTGACTTTGTAATTTTTTAAAAAAGCGCAAAATGAGCATTATCTACGGAATCAAGTGATTTCATCGTATAGAGTGAACAAACAAATTTTTCAATATTTCGAAATACAGTAAGTCTATCACAATCTTCATTGCTTAATTCAGCAAATGCGCGTTGAAATTGTTCGCTTAACAGTAATAATTTTAAAGGACGCTGTTTTCCTTTTCTAAAAAAACCTGGATTGAAATCACATCCAGTGGATGCATGAAACCCTGATAAAGATTTACAAACTAATTCTCCGTGTCTATCATAAAGCGCTGACAAGTCAATTATACGCTGTTTGCTTAAAATACCCGTTTGAATCCAAACTTTACTATTCTTTTTTAGCTTAACCATGTTGGTTAGCATTATAATAAGTATGTCTGTGTCGGAACATTTTATTATAATGTTAGCTTCCTCCGGAATATTGCACGCGTGAAAAACTATTTTCGTATAAGCTTCTTCATGAGCTTCTAGCGTGTAGATATCATTTATCGAAAATAAAACAGTGTCATTGTGAACTTTAGATTCGTAACACTTATCGAAGTTCAGTAAGACTTTTTTTTTATTTTCGAAAAATGGTATTATTTCACTACTCTGCCAATGTACAATTAAAAAACGCACAAGAGCTTCCTTGAAATTTCTATTTCTAAGATCTTTGACAAAACCTGCGGGTCTTGTTTGATCAAGTCCATAAATCACGTACATACGCTCATCACAGTTACCGCCTCGGTGAGATCTTTCGTAATCTTTAATGGACGGTGTGAAATATCTATAAAAAATTACGTGTATTTCTCGAGCTTTATTATTTTCTGATACCATCTGCAGTATTTTTCTAGATATATGTCCAAACGTTTTTGGTAAATCTTTCATAGTATGCATTAGATAAAAGCCGTCTATCAAACAAACGTCTGTGTGTGTCGGAGCTACACAAGATATGCAGTACGATGAATCCGACACAAACAGCGAAATAGAATAAGTCTACAATTTATTTGTATTATTTGTTAATAAAAAAATTATTTTAATAGTAAACATATCTTTTAGCACTTGTATAATATAGGAATTGTTAACTTATTGTCCTCATAATATAATTAACAAAATAATAAATCGTTATAATGCATCGCACGGAACTAACTCGTTAAGCGCGATCGAGACCGCGATCGAGACCGCGATCGAGACCGCGCTCGAGACCGCGCTCTTCAATAGAGTCTGCCCCGATGTTGTCTTCCATTTTTTTCGTCTGTCATTGACAACATAGCTTCCTCAACAGTTTAACAATCATTCTCAAAAATGTTTAATCATGAGGCTTATCATTTTTTTCTCACTAAAAATAACTCAGCTTTGTTGAAGTCTGCCGGCCATTTCTCTTCCACGAAATCGTCTGCCAATAATTTTCCGCGTTTCGTAGCAACAAATACTTCACTTCCAAATAATTTTTATCCATGCGCATTATCATTTTTTTTCATTGTAAAATTTGTCATCTTTGACCATCCGCCCCCGCCTTAATCTTCCTAATCGCGCTGGCAGACTGGCCACTCGGTGTTCGGGAGCGCTAATGAAACCTCTCTAGCTATTCATATTTCATGTACCTTATACCTTGCTTTTTTATGTAGCCAGCTCTCCGTCTATATAGGAAACTGATTTATTAAATTTCACCCACGAAGAAGCAGACACTAGACTTTTGCTACAAATTTTGAAGGCAAAACTTGAATGATATTCAAGATGTATAGTTTATTGCAAATATGCAGATGTATTGCTTGCGCACTTGAAAGGGAAATTGACTAAAGTAAGTTGGGTAAAAACTGAAGCAAAAGACAATATACGTTTCATGGCAATGCAGTGTATGAAATACACAAACAGACGCAAACTTGTTAAAAAATACACCCTCATTTCACGCTCTTTCTGGATGTGATACTACAAAACAGTTTGCAAGACTTGGTAAAAAAACTTGCTGAAAAATTTGTTTAGTAGAAAAAATTATCATAAAAGTATGTTCTGTGGAGGTTTCGTTGTTGCAAGCTGAATTTTACATAAAATGAGTGCTTATGTACTGATGTTTCAAAATCCCGTCAAAAATCATCTTGTGCAAAAGGCCACTAAAGTTAAAAAACGAGTTAAGCATACAGTGGCAACGAATAGATAAATTGCGATTTTTTTATATATTTTTCAGAAAAGGTTGTGTAGAACAAATATTTTTAACAATTTTCAAATATTATGTTGGGGCTTACGAGAGAACGAAACTTAAAACGGCAATATCTCGATTAAAAATGCTTCATTCAATTTAGACATTTTTTGCGTTTTCCTCGTATTATCTCTAAAATGAAAGCCCAAATGAAATTGTTGTACTCTTAAGAAATGTTTACTTTACCCTTTCTAAATAAAACGGATTTATAATTTTATGATTAATAATAAATAAGTTATAGATCTAAATGCAATGTGATGCAAACGCCGACAGACGAAATTCGGACTTTAAGTTAAGTAGTTCAAATTTCAGGAGCACGCTTTAAACGTTGACTTTCTGCATTTAACTGCATTCAGAATTGTTTAATTAATTATTTTTTAATGTTTACATTAACAAAAATTGTAATTATTTAACAAGAATGTAGGCGATATTCTGTGGATTAAAATAACACAAAAATTTTAAAGATTATTTGTACGTTTCACCCCCTACAGCCACTCCGCACAGGACGACATTTTGACAGCCAATGAATTTTGAAGTCCCAAAGGGTAAAAAATAATTTAAAATGGGTTTTAGCTTTTAACCTGAAAGTGCAAACAGAAATCACAATTTGATGGCTGGTGAACTCTACCATCTTTAAATAATATTGTATACATTCCAAGTTTAAATATATGATAATATTTATTTTAATATTATGATTTTTCCATTGGATTTACGCCTTTTTGCCATGAGTGTGGATTTATTTCATTTTACCCAATCGGTATGGAATTTATGTCTATCTGTTAAATAAAAAAAGTGGCTCTATTGCGATTTATTCAAAACAGTTAATTCCCTGTTATTTACAAGAGTTGAAAGGAATCAAAAAATATTACACAGTTCAAAATTAAACGGTGTTCACATTTACCACAAAAAATATTGTGGTGTGAAAATTTACACATTTTGGTGTAAAATCAAACACCATCCAATACTGTAAAAAGTACACTCATTTATTGAGTAAATATTACCATTTTTGGATTAGAAATATCTTAAGGTACGTCCACATTAGGAAATAAATGCGTTGTGTGTTGAATGTAGGATTCGGCACAAATATTTGCGCAAATTCAGCAACCTGTCCGCATAAATATTTATGTTGTGCGCCGTGCGTGTCTGAACTAGTGTGTGTGTGTGGCGTCAAATTACTGCGTTAACGCAAAATACGTCCACACTAGAACGATGTTGCGGCACAAATCCCTTTGATGTCTTGAAAAAAACCGACAAGCCACGGATCGCGTGCGTTGAATGTGGCGAAAATTTTTGCGTGTGGTCGTATGCGGCGAACACGTCCACACTCGCATAAATTTGAAACGCACAAACAAATTTGTGCCGAATGCCACACACAACGTAAATTTTTACTAATGTGGACGCGGCTTTAAATACTACATTTTCGTATATTATACACCATGCGTAGTGTGATTTTACGTTTCTGCGAATGCGTCAAATATCTGAAACATAGTAATCAGCAATCACTAACAGTTGATCGTTGATGATCTTGCAATACACAAAACCGTGTCTTGACTTAGTGCATTTGGTACATATTTTATATATTATCTTCAGTGGCGGTTTATGTGTTGCGAGCTGTAGAACACAAAGAAAAACAGAAAAATGCGAATAGTGATTGGATTATTAAAATCTATTACGGAAAATGAATGACGTAAATATACCTAGTTGTGTCATCCTACAGTTTTTAGTTCAAATGGCAATGTACTCCATGTAGTGTACAGTGTACAATTAATTGAGTTATCTGAAATGTGGCATTTACATTTAATAAAATACATAACATTTTCACATTTTTGTCACCCTTTATAAAATTTGCGTTTTCATTTTCAACAATTATAAGGTGTATAAATTAATCAAAAATAAAGTATAATTTTACTCATAGGTGTAAACATTTTACACATAAATAATGGTATAATTTTATACCGTACAATTGGTGTCTAGTATACACCTAATTGGTGTGTCCCTATGTGTACCCCGTGTGGTGTCAATTTGGTATGAAATTTTACACCGTATTTTCAACTGTGTATAGCTTTAAATGAAAAATATTTCTATTAGTGAGTTGCGCTGGTTTTTGGATTTTCATAGAACTGGGTATTTTAAATCATAGATTGGGTCAACAACTGTAACTTTTCATGTTTATCTGAAAAAGAGATTTGACCCATTTTGCACAGCTGCTCCTCATGTGTAAATCGGATAAGAAAACGCGTAATTTTTTACATTTGGTGCAATGATCGTGGAAAACAAAGAAAAGAAGACGCATAAAATGCCGTTTGTTCTTTGTTTTCAATAAGAGCGTTCTGAAGATGACAATTAGACTGTTAAGCAGGAAATGTATTCATTTTGCGAATAATTACGTCACCGATGATGAATAAAAACAAGAACGACCGCGAATCTTTTTTCATGTGAAATGGCTAACAGAAAAAATGAAATTTAATTTTGTTATTCAATCTCTTCCGACGACCCCACCATCAGTTGATCCTACAGGTTTCCATTTAATGGACGGGTGAAATAGACCTAATTTTAAATCTTAATAAGCGAACCATATTTTTATTTATTATTTATTTATATGTTATCAGGAAATATTCATGTTTAAAAAGTTTAAATTATTGTTACCAATTTTATTTATAATATTTACAATTATTAAATTATTGATTTGCATACAAAGATTTTCTTTTGGTCATTCAATCTTCCTTCAGCTCTAGGAATAACGATTAATTTTTAAATAAAGTACATTGCTGAGCACAACATTGATAACTAGATAACCCATATGATCCTATGACCACAAGCCAAAGCTCTACTAACATATCATCAAATTGTTCTTAAAAAGGGTAGATATTTCGAGGGAGAAGCATGTTTAAAACAAGGTTGTTTTAAGCAGCTTAAAACTTTTTTTAATTGTTTTAATTTATATTCACTTCAAATGAAAATAACTACACACACTAATGCTGAACGTATTGTAATAAAACACCATTTTCTATATAGTACACTGAAAAACCGACAAAAACGTTTCAAAAAATTTTTTTAAGGTACAACCACATGGGACCTTCACAGAATAATAGATTAGGCCCTTGGCCATCTAAAATGGCAAATTACAACATTTTTTGGGAGGTCCAACTTTTTTTATTATGAAAAATGTCATAAATCTGTCAAAATTAATTTTTTCGTACTTTTTTCTCACATCCCTCACGATATCTCCGGAACCAATTGAGATAATCAAGTTTTTTTTTTTTTAGTCGATAAAGGAAACGTGAGCGGAGGTGACTGAATTAATTTAGTCTTTATGGAAAACCTAGTTTTTTATAAAATTAGGTAATACTTTAACATTTATTTTTCTTGCAGTACTTTTTTCAGTAAGCGAAAAACTTTTTTTGTTTTAAGGAATTTTGCCACAGTATATGCATACGGAATAAAATTAACACATCAAGGAAGTTTTTAAAAAAAAGCGCAATACTCTACGACTTGTACGTTTCAAGTTATTGTTATTTGAAATTAAGTTTCTGCGGGCAGGATATTTCCCCCGGTTCTACTGTGCTTTAATCAGTGTGCTATGCGTGTTGTGGGTGCATACTATTAAGTATTATTTTTGACATATCTTTAATATAAATTTTATTTTCATAAGCACTTAGGTTTTACTTATCATTATTTACATTGCACATTATTTAAAATCCATTATATTTATACATTAAAACCTAAAATTGAATTAAAAAAAATACGAAATAATTATTTATTTTAAAACATAAATTTAAAACTTGTTATAAAAATATTTTAAAAATCGTCAACGTCGGAATCTAAAAATATCTAGACAGTTCCTTGGTTGCAGCAGTTTGCATATTTGCACTTACTGCAGCATTTCAAACCTTGAGCAAAACAGGTACATCTGTTGTTACAGACCCTGTCGGAACATCTTATTGACGAACTTTGCCTTACAATATCGGGCACAGATTTTTGACTAGAAAAAGTTGCCTTCCAAACATTTTCTTCAAATGTCCAACCGTATCGAGTTGGATCTTCCATCTGCATGTATTGTATATGGCTATTGTACTAAATTTTTAATTGATACAGACACCTGGCTCCGTGGTCTAGAGGTAATGTACTTGCCTCAAAACTTCGGGGTCCCGGGTTCGATTCCCGGTCGAGGAACTGGGATTTTTCTGTGAGAGATTAATCGTAGTATACTCGGACATTGGGTGTGTGCCCATTGTCTCTAAATCTGTAGCCCTCTCCCACACAAGGTCATTCCAGACCTTCAGGGATAAAGAGGGTTGTAATTTCATATGGTGTTATTATTATATTATTATACCTAAAAAGAAAATAATTACATGTAGGTGTTTTGTTTCTTTTTTAATATGTATGGGCGATCTAGAAAAATAATTATTACCTTTTTAAATGTTGTCTAAAAGCATGGTCAGTAGGAGGCAGCTCAGAAGCTGGCCGATTTGTACTTGTTGTTAAGTCCCATCTCATTCAGGGATTTTATATTTTTGTTTTTATTCTTATATAAATAAAGCGTATATTTTACCCCTAATTCCATCGCTTTATCCTCTGACAGAAAAGGAAGGTTTTCTAAATCTTTTAAATTATTTAAATTTTTATATGAAACATAGAATGCCGTTTTCTTCCCTATTTTATACATGGCATTAGTTGTGTCACAACCAGTTAGGCAATGAATCGTTAATACTTTCTTGCAAATTTCCTCTCCTAAATTTGCCACAATATTGTTAATTGACAAAAAATATATATTCTTACTATGTCCTAATTGTATAAATATATTCCTTTGGGACATATCTGGTGTTTCACAGTAATAATGTAAAAGCAAAATCAGGACATCAGTATCAACAGATTTTACCAGAATTGTATTACCTGATTTTAATTCTGATAACATAAAATAAACATTCCATTGTTAAGCATTAAATAATATGTAAAAACTCAATAAAAATAATACTCATTCGCATTCACATTACACAAAGAAAAGTTTGTTTCTAAATGACAATATATGTATAATATAAGATTACTTGTATTCAATAGTCTACACTCTACACACTTGAGTGGCGCCGCAGTGAGTCGCATCTAGGATCGAAAAAACTCGTAACTTTAAAAAAACAAAATCTCGAAAACTATAAGTCGTAGAGAACTGACTTTTTTTTTAAAAAACTTCCTTGAAGTGTAAGCTTTATTTCATACACATATGGTATGACAAAATTCCTTAAAATAAAAAAAGTTTTTCGCTTACCGAAAAAAATGCAGCAAGGAAGGTAAACGTTCCAGTTTCACCTAGTTTTACAAAAAAAATTAAATTTTCCATAAAAACGAAATTAAAGCAGTGACCTTCGCCCACATTTCCTTTATCAATTAAAAAAAAATACCTATAATTATTTCGATTGGTTCCGGAGATATCATGAGGGATGTGTGAAAAAGTAAGAAAAATTAATTTTGACAAATTTATGACATTCTTCGTAATAAAAAAAGTTTGACCTCCAAAAAAATGTTGTAATTGGCCATTACAGATGGCCAAGGACCTAGGCTATCATGCTGTGAAGGTCCCAAGTGGTTGTACCTTAAAAAAAATTTTTTTCAAGAAGGAAGCTACTTTTTCCCCGTTTTACGGTGCACTAATACGGCTTTGCATGTTAGAAATTCAGGCTTTCTACAGTACGCTATCGCGCTCTATTTTTTAATGGTTTTCAGTTTATTAAAATTAGGAAATGTATTATTTAAATATCTACGAAAATAGAACGTTCTTTAAAAATTACGAATACTAGACTTCTGAGATCGTAATTTCGGAAGCAAAAAGTGTCGCACTGATCAAATCACAGAACATCAAAATTACTAAAACAACGAGTTATGACTCTGACAAGAGACAATATTGGCAGCACTACACGGTCAACAAATATGTGGATAACGGGGTGCGGGGAATTAAAAGGAATGAAAGTAAAATATAGAACGATTTTATACGCATATGTATGTTGCGCCTCTTTACATTTCTTCACACAACGGATTTACATAGTTTAAAGCATGTTTTTTTTTTTTGGTAAGGTGTTTTAAACAGGCTTAAACCAAAAAAAAAAAACAGTTTTAAACAAAAAAACAGGACGTTTTGTTAAAAAAAAACATTTTTTTTATCAACCCTGGGGAGAATTAATTTTCAAGTATGTTTAAATCATTAGAGACACTACCGAAGCACTATTGATCAATATTGACCATTAGTTCTTCATTTATCTCATATCTTATCGGTACTGGTAAATGTTAAACCAGGTGTGTAAGACGTTTTTTGTATAAGCAAAATCTTTTTTAAAAAATGGTGCAGAGGTTTATTTAACAAATGTTTTAAATAATTTGTAGGACAGTGATTCAATACTAAAAAAGCGCGAGAAAATAGTTGCGTATAAAAAATGATCCTAATTTTACTTGTACTTGTTCTCTGGAGATATTAGTGTATTATGGTATAAAAATATGTGTTACTTATTTAAAACACTTGAAGGCAAAATCCGAAAACATTCATTTTCAGCACACCATATGAAAATAAATTGTACAATTTTTGATCTCATCGATATTAGAATACTTTTTCAAATATTTTTTTCAGCCTACTCCACCGTTCCGTGTATGTAACCTACTACACACCTGAGTCTACACTGAAATAAACTACCTACACTACTACCATTAACTTTATAATATGGAATAATACATAATTAAATTAATATAATTCCCCGTAATTAACATTTTAAAATAGATTCGCATCTACCGATATTTAAAAAAATGTCATTAACATTTGATAAAATTCTATTTATATTCACGCTATCAGTAATTTCATTCATAAAAATTAGAAGGATATCTTTCATTATATACACCACGTGAATTAACATTACAAACTGTCAGTGTTATTAAAGTCAAATTTTGAGGTCTGTGACCACAACAATTACCCATAGGTGCTAATTGCCAAACCTATCCCATCATTTAGCTTCATCCAATTATGCAAAAAAAACTAATTGTTTTAATAAAGTTATAAACAATTTTATAATTTTGATGCCAATTTCACACCAGCACTAGTATTCTCCAAATATGTAAAAAAAACAGAGCTGATAATTATTTAAAAAAGTTATTAACAATTTTATAATTTTGGTGCCAACTTCACACAAGCACTACAACCATTGGTACTAATGGCGAAACGTATATTATCATTTAACATTTTATAATTTTAATGGAAACTTCACACCACCACCAACACAACCATCGGTGCTAATTGCGAAACTTATACCATCATTTAACACCTTTTGAATATGCAAAAGTAACAGCGGTGCTAATTATTTAAACTAAGTTAATAATTTTACTATTTTAGTGCCAACTTCACACCAGCAATCTGGTAAGTTTTGATTCCTGAAATTTTACTTGCGTGTAGGAAATGAACAAAAATTTAATAATTAATTTGATGTACACAATACAAAATTAAACGATGTTCACATTTACCACTAAAAATATTGTAAAAGTGGTGTGAAAATTTACACATTCAATAGTGTAAAAAGTACACTCGTTTACTGAGTAAATTTTACCATTTTTTGAATTAGAAATGATCTTAATTAAATACTATATTTTCGATTATTATACACCATGCATAGTGTGATTTTACGTTTCTGCGAATGCCTCAAATATCTGAAGCAAGATAATCCAGACACAGTAACAGTTGATGATCATGCAATATACAAAATCGTCCCTTAACTTAGTGCATTTGGTAGATATTTTTATATATTATCTTCAGTGGCGGTTTATGTGCTGTAAGATACAACTGTACAACACAAAGAAAAACAGAAAAAAAGAGAATAATGATTGGATTATTAAAATCTATTAAAAAGAATGGCTTAAATATATGTACATAGTTATGTCATTCTACAACTTTTTAGTTCAAATTCTATACATATACATTATTGACGCTGTTGTAATGAGTTTTAAATATTATTCATTTTTATCAACAGTTAAATATTATAGCCAATGTTCTACCTAGGAATTTAGAAATCATTGTTCACTTCACATTTTGAAAATGAAACCATCTATTTTTTTTATTGTAGATATTCTTATTTTTTATAATTCTCATAGATCAAACAAGAAATAAAATTAATAAATATATAAAGAAATACACCTTCTGTGTAGTTGAATTTAACTGACATTTGGAATGGCTAGCACGTTAAGGTGCACCCACATAAGCCGCGCCGTACATTCGCGAATGTTGCAGCAACATTCCTGAATACTTTTTGCGTCGTTGTTCGCTTATTCGTGTCGCGCTGTAACGTGCAGTTGTTCGCGAGTGTTCCAGTTGCTAGTTAGCGCGGATTAGTTGGAACATTTTATCGAGGTCACATTCACATCAGACATTGTTGCACGTGCTCCGTCTGCAGTGTACAAACTGAACGCGTTAATCGCTAATTTTTTTTGATGTACCGACACGACAAAAGACAGAACAAGATCGACCACATACTGAGCGGCACAGTTGTGTGCACTCGTATGCAACTGACCGTCCAAACTGCATGTTGCTGTAACGTTTGCGAATGCGCGGCGAGATTGATTTGGAAGCGCGTTTCCCGCATACCAAATCTGAAGAAAACAACAAATTTATACTATTTAATTTAATAAAACGTGTATTAATTATTGTATAGTCAGTGTATAATTAACTGAGTTATCTGAAATGTGGAATTAATAAAATACATGATATTTTTACATTTTTGTAGTTTATTTAAAATTAATGTGTCTTCCACCCCTTAAGAATTGCATTTAAGATTTGCGTTTTACATTTTCAACAATTATAAGGTGTACAAGTTAATTAAAAATAACGTATAATTTTACAATTCATAGGTGTAAACATTTTACACATAAATAATGTCAAATTTTTCTCCGTATCATTGGTGTCTAGTATACATATAATTGGTGTGTCCCTATATGTACCCCGTGTGGTGTCAATTTGGTGTGAAATTTTACACCATATTTTCAACTGTGTAATTAATTAAACTGTTTCGATGAGATGCCATGTTAACTCAGAGTTTCTAACTTTTTGAAAAAAAACTTTTAAATTTTATCAAAAACTGTTTCTGAAAGTTATGGTAATATTTGGGTTAAATTTCAATCGAATTTTTGTACACGAATATTCGACTCTACCGACTAGACTACACAGTTTAAAATACGGTGTAAAATTTCACACCAAATTGACACCACACGGGGTACATATTGGGACACACCAAGTAGGTGTATATTAGACACCAATAGTACGGTGTAAAATTTTACCATTATTTATGTGTAAAATGTTCACACCTATGAATTGTAAAATTATACTTTATTTTTCATTAAATTATACCTTATAATTGTTGAAAATGAAAATGCAAATTTTCTAAAGGGTGATATTCTTAAGGGATGGAAAACACACTAATTTTAAATAAACTACAAAAATGTGAAAATGTCATGTATTTTATTAAATGTAAATGCCACATTTCAGATAACTCAATTAATTGTACACTGTACACTATGGAGTACATTGCCATTTGAACTAAAAAACTTTAAAATGACAACTAGGTATATTTAAGTCATTCATATTCCGTAATAGACTTTAATAATCCAATCACTATTCTCATTTTTCTGTTTTCCTTTGTGTTCTACAGCTCACAGCATATAAACCGCCACTGAAGATAATATTAATATATAAAATATCTACCAAATGCACTCAGTCAGGGCACGATTCTGTGTATTGCAAAATCATCAACTGTTACTGATTGCTGATTAATTATTATGCTTCAGATATTTGACGCATTCGCAGAAACGTAAAATCACCTACGCATGGTGTATAATATATGAAAATGTAGTTTTTAATATCATTTCTAATCCAAAAAATGGTAAGATTTACTCAATAAATGAGTGTACTTTTTACAATGTTGATTGGTGTTTTATTTTACACCAAAATATGTAAATTTTCACACCACTTTTACAATATTTTTAGTAGTAAATGTGAACACCGTTCAATTTTGAACTGTGTAGTTGGCTTTGAATGTATGTTGTTTTCCGATTTAATTATTAAAGTAATTTTAATTTTGCTCTTTTTTATTCTATTTTTGAATAAGAAATATTACAATTTTTTTTTCTGTTTAATTATGCAAGGAAATTGTAAAAGTAGCAACATTTTTATTTACAGGGTATCCACCTAGTCCGTATTTGTTCCATAACTCTGTAACTATCATAAATAGAAAAAAAAAGCAAAACAAGTTATTCAGCATTCACCATTGAATATTCTAAAAATATTTTTAGTCATACAGGATGTTTCGTTTTGGCTGGGTACTAATCAACTTTGTTACGTTAAACAAAACACCCTATATATTATTGCAAATTTGGTTAATGAACGTCTAGAGCTTTTCAATAAACTACCATAACATGTACTTTCTTTAAGCGGTTCAGGAATTATTTGAAATTATATAGAAATTTTGACGGATGTATACCTTTACAAGAAACATTGTATTCTTCTAATTTGAAATGCTTTCAAATATTTTATCTGCGGTAGTGAATTACAATAGAAAGAGGCTTTCAAACCTGTGTCCGGTTTTAAGGGTTTTTTTACAGTCTATAATTTTATGTCAAACTCTAAAATTTAGAACGCGCGTACATGAACGTGTGTTCATGTCTTAAGACTTTAAGACATGCACGTGTATCGGTAGGCACCTATAGCTAACTACATCAATTTCAATTTTGACATTTATTTATTTATTTATTTTTTTGATTTATTGTTTATTAAAGAACGAGTTATTTTATGAAAAAGTTTAAAATAGTCAAACTATTAACCTCTATTTAAAATTTGCATAACATTTATCAAAAGTAGGGAACTTTTTTTTTTTGTTTCTCAAAATTTTAACATAATATTTATTCCAACAATAAGGTGCTAAATAATATACGAAATTTCAAAATTAGACTAGGTACGCTATTTTCAAAGCTAGTTAGACAGTGAGAAACTGGCATCACTAAAAGTAATAAATTGTTTATTACTATTTTAAGACAATAATAATAATTATTATCGCAGTTTCTACTATATAAGTATAGAGAACTAATTGAATTGAGCATTAAATTATAGTATAAGTAAAGCAATTAGCAACGATGGTTTTAGTGCTGGTGTGAAATGGCAACAAAATTATAAAATTGTTAACAACTTTGTTAAAATAATTAGCATCTCTGATTGTTTTTTTAACACGCTTTATATTAGCTTCACCTGTATGTATCTATGTATATATCTAGCATTTAATTCTTTTGTTTTGTCAAAATATACAGCAATTCAACAATAGCAATACAATAATTTGAAAAAGAAAATAAAAAAAATCCGAAATAAATTCAAATCAACAAATTTTGAAAAAATGTTAATTAAAGAATTTCGACTATTACATTTGTTTTCGTTTCATGACTAAAAAATAAAAAAATAAATTATAGTTTAAAAAACTAAAAAAACACGCTTTAATACCAAACCGAACTAAAAAGTAAAATATAAAAATGAAGTGATTGACACAAACAAAATCATTTTATTGTAAAAAGCGTGGGGTGCTTTTTACTATATTTTTATGATAACTCTACTTTTATTAATAGCTACCAATAAAATATTTATAGCAATTGATATCAAGCACCCCACGCTTTTTACAATAAAATGAATTTTTTTGTGAATCACTTCATTTTTATTTTTTACATTTTAGTTCGGTTTGCTATTAAAGCGTGTTTTTTTTAATCTATAATTTATTACATATTCAGAGAGTGCTAAATGATGGTATAGATTTCGTAATTAGCACCGATGATTGTTGTGCTGCGCTTGTATGAAATTTTCACAATAATTATAAAACGGTTATGAGTTTGCTTAAATAATTAGTACCTCTGTTTTTTTTACATATTCAGAGGATGCTTGCTAAATGGGTACTAAATAATGGTATAGGTTTTGTAATTAGTACCAATGGTTGTCGAGCTACTAATGTGAAGTTGGCATCAAAATTATAAAATTGTTTATAACATTGTTAAAACAATTAGCATTTGTTTTTTTTTATATTATCGGAGTGTGCTAAATCATGGTATAGGTTAGGCAATTAGCACAGATGTGATGGTTATGATGCCAAATTCACACCCTCAAATTTTGTTTACATTTAAGTCGATTCTAACCGCCCGAGTTTAAAACCAGGCAGGACTAAGTCGGTGAGTGGAGCTGCTCATGTCATCATCTTTCGATAGGAATGTAAAACTGTGGGTTTAGTGTATCTACGATTTGAGCACATTAAGATCCCTACCTCACGTTAAAATGGGGAGTTCGGCAAAATTTCCAGGTTATGGGTGCTCACACAAACACTGATCGTATGTACTGGCGTCATCGATTGGCCTTGGTAGCGGAAATAGGCAAATGTTAAATAAGTGATAAAAAATAGGTTATATTTGTTCTTCTGTTTTTTTAATCCTCCAATTAAATTTACTTCTGAAAAACAAGCAACTTCTCCTAATTATAGAAGAAGAGCAAATAAAGCTGAGAGTATATTAACAGAGAGACTCGTAAACTCTATGTATACTATATATGTACAGGGTGTCTCCATTTTAAATAGTAGGAGTAGCAGGACTCGTACTAAAAGTGTGTAAGAAAGTTTATAATTTATATGAACGTATGTCCCTAAATCACGTCATTTGGAAGATTCAGGGCATTAAAAATTTTTCATAGGTACTACCACAAGAAGTTTTAATTTTATCGGATACATTTTTATTTACACGAGAACTTGTTTGTTATGACAATATAACGAAAGCAAACTATCATACAATAACACGAGACCATAGGTCGTGTGTTTTTCGCAGTTGCTTAGGTTATATTGTCAAAATGACAACAAAGTTTAAGAGTGAATAAAAATTTATCCTGTTTAAAATCGAAACCTCGAGTAGTAATTGGCATAACAATTCCTCGAGTATAGATATAATATAGATAATAAATTATTAACTAGTAACAAATTTATTTTCTAATAGTACAGCTGCCGCAACATAAACAATAGCTTTTTTGTTGTCATAATGAAGGTAAATGAAAATTTTACTGTGAAAAAAACACGAAGTTTTTTCAGTTTTGTTACTGGTAAACATTTTAAATATGAGTGTCAAATTTGACAGGAGTGAAATTGTCATAAAAAACAATTTTCTCAAAATTCGTAAAGTTTAACTATAAACTAGATGGAAATCGTACCATGAGCCAGGATCCAAATAATATATTGAAAACATTCTCGTAGAACATTTTGAAAATATCGCGCCCATTTCTTTCTCGAAGTACTGTAGAACGATGACTAAACGATTTCCCCGAGTTAGAGTTTGATGACACAGAAGCTCTGTGCAATATTTTTTAGAATATATCGTAATCTAATATTCGGATACGGGCTCTAATCGTGCCATACACCCCAGAAAAGAGACACGACGTAGATATGAACATCGGTGTTTCAGTGTTTCTCAACAGCGTTGTTTTTTTTTGTGTATAAGGTACAAATCCCGTCTAGTAAAAAAACATACATTCCATAGATCGCTGAAGATATCAATTTATTCTCTTGCAATAACATAACAATCATATATTTATGACCCACGTTAAAAGGAGAAGTTTGCGCCGTTTCTGTGGTTTGATATATTATACCACTGCACTGGATAAAACTCAAAACCAATTCCATTTTTCAATAGCTCAGTGCATTTTGTGAAAAAAATGTCCTTTGATTGTTCCTGATCAGTGATTAGATTGATAGTATTCGAGTTATTTTAAATTCTATAATTAAAAGCAGAAATCATCACAATTCTTTGAGTTATGAAATAAATAAATACGTCCCTGTATCATTTTCTATTAGAACAAATGTGTCTTTTTAGTTGTTGAATTATTAGTGATTCTTTTTAGAAACATGGTCGCGGCTCCAGTTATTCTCTTGGGCACATTTTTGAAAAGTATTTATTGGACATTAATCCATAAAAAATCATGTGCCAACAGATTTTGAGACAGGACGGGGTGTGCACTCTGCATATACACTACCCTGATATATCTGCTAACGGACAAATTAATTTTAATATTATTTTCATAAAAAAGACCGATTAAGTGAAAAATCGAAACGTTTTAAGGCATATAGAAACATTCTTGGTTTGAATAACTTTCTCTAGAGCTGAAGGAATGCTATTTAAAACTGAACAATCTTTTATGTAGGTAGGTACGTCTGACCACAATCATTAGTTTAGTATTAATCTCGCTAACCAGTAAGTGTAGCCAATTTTTAATTACGTTTTTAGTAATTACAACAAATACATGTATGGTTATTGGATAACTGCTTCATACGTTGACGATCTGAAACATGGATGAAAACTATGTGTATATTTGCATTAATATAATAATATTGTTTAAATCTAATTGCTATACGCCCCTGTATCGAATTCCCAAAGTCCTGTCTCTATAAATATTATGCGTTCTCATAAAAAAATAATTTTGATAATGATTCGTTGGCTCTCAATGATGATAAGCAGCTAAATTATGTTGTTGAAGGTATAAGTTATTGTTATGTCTATATGTTTAAAATTAAGATTTAAAAGACTGATACAGATTATTTATTTTTGTAACTGATATATTTAAGAAAAGAATAGTTACGTTTTTTTTTCGTTAGTAAGCTTATATTATAGAGGTACAATTTTAATGAATTCTACAAAATCTGCTACGCAACAAACCAACATAGAAGCCAAATTCTTTTATCAATTTAAAAAATTGTTACTAAATTTATTATTATTATAAATATTGTTGATTTAGAAGTAATTTTAATTTAGTAGCTTTAATTTTTGTCAGTAGGATTAGTATGTCTAGAAGATTTTTAATTATTTTTTTTTTATCAGTTTTATCGCGGAAATTAACTTTTAATGGATCTGTTTGTTATCTGGTATATAATTAATACACGTTTAATTAAATTAAATAGTATAAATTTGTTGTTTTCTTCAGATTTGGTATGCGGGAAAGGCGCTTCCAAATCAATTTCGCCGCGCATTCGCAAACATTACAGCAACATGCAGCTTGGACGGTTAGCTGCACACGAATGCGCACAACTGTGACGCTCAGCGCGTAGTCGATCTTGTTCCATCTCTTGGTACGTTGGTACATCGAAAAAATTAGCGATCAACGCGTTCAGTTTGGACTCAGGCGAAACACGTGCAACAATGTCTGATTTGAATGCGATCTCGATAAAATTTTGCAACTAATCCGCGCTAACTAGCAACTGGAACACTCGCGAACAACTGCACGTTACAGCGCGACACGAACAAGCGAACAACGACTCAAAAAGTATTCAGTATTGTTGCTGCAGCATTCGGGAATGTACGACACGGCCTATGTGGGTGCACCTTAAAGTGCTAGCAATTCCAAATGTCAGTTAAATTCAACACCCCCTCCCATGCACTGAAGGTGTATTTCTTTATATTTTTATTAAGTTTATTTCTTTTCTGATCTATGGGAATTTCAAGAAATAAGAATACTTAACAATAAAAAATAAATATAGTTTAAAAAAAACTAAAAAACAGGCTTTTAAAGCACATAAAACTAAAAAAGTGAAAAATAATTATTAATATAAACTGAAAACAATAATGAACGAAAAATACTAGTATTATTGTGATGGCACAAAGCGCCCCACGCTTTTTTCACAATAATACTAGTATTTTTCGTTCATTATTGTTTTCAGTTTATATTAATAATTATTTTTCACTTTTTAGTTTGATGTGCTTTAAAAGCGTGTTTTTTAGTTTTTTTAAACTATATTTATTTTTCACTTTTTAGTTTGATGTGCTATCAAAGCGTGTTTTTTTAGTTTTTTTTAAACTATATTTATATTGCTTATTGATGCTGATATTATAACATATTACGATCCAACAGATATTTCTGAAAAAAAAATATATTTTTTTTTTCAGCCATAGACGGGATTTGAACTCACGCCCGAGGAGTCCGTCGTTTCGCGTCGACTAAGACTTGCGCCTTAGCCCGCTCGGCCAACGAACGAACTGAGAATCACGGAATGTACTAACAGTAATAAGCCACTTGCTCTCACGCAGAGGATACGTGAGGAAATTATTTAATTCTGGCGATCCTGATCAGGATAATGATATAAACTTATCAAATTATTGTATTGTTACCGGTTCTTCGTAAGTGTACAAAGTTTTAATTAAATCTGTCCGTTTAAAGTGGGTCAAAATCGAGTCCAAAGAGTCGGTTACAAACAAATTCACAAACATACAGCTGAAGCGTGTTAAAAATAGATGGTTTCATTTTCAAAATGTGAAGTGAACAATGAATTCTAAATTCCTAGATAAAACATAGAACATTGGCTATAATATTTAACGTTGATAAAAATGAATACTATTAATTTTTATTTAAAACTAATTATAACAGCGTCAATAATGTATATACATATGCCAAAACTGAAAAAAATATATATAAATATATAAATCTATTAAAATTTAAAAAATATAGTTTTTAGTTTTATGTATCCTGAAGGGTTCAACTCAAAGTAACAATTTATTCGCGCCTGAATAATCGTAGTTGCGCCTGGCACTTTTGTCAGTCTCTTAGTCGAGCGTTATTATGATATATTGACATTCGAAATTTGGGATTTTGATTAAAATCGAGGGTTTTACACAAACCGTGAGAATGAAATATTTAATATACAGGGTTAGTCAAATTCGAGCTTCATCATTAGGATCTCGTAAACCGTAAGAGATACAAACAAGGTTAAATTAGGGCAAAGTTACAGAATTTTATGTTGGGTAATATGGTGAAAAAAAATCCGAAGTATTTTGTTTCGTTTTCGAGATTTCTGCAAAAAACTGAAAATTTGAGTTTTTGTTTTTCGTTGATAATTCGTTTATGAAGAGATGAATGGAAAAAGTAAAAGCACCTCTCCATAGCACATTTTCTCCTCCATTCGTAGGTGATCACCAATTTTCTATACGACGTTTCGTTGCTTCAAAACTAGCACCAACTTTTTTTAAAAATGGACCTGAATATTTTTCTTATTTAACAACTTCTCACCTTCAAAACACAATGATATACGCAATTTTTCAATTTTCTGACTTTTTGTCTTTCAAAATCCATTTTTTATAAAACTTCAAAATACAGACCTGAGTTTTGTCTATTTTTTAATAAAATAAAATGTATGTGTAAATGAATAAGTATAAGTTTACGATCTTTCGTAAATCTACAATGATTGTCCAAATGACTAGCTTGCCATGTTGCTAAATTGCTAGTACAGGGTGTACCAAATTAGATGGAATTTGGGGTATTCTCTAAAACTATGGCAGATAGACAAAAACCAATATAGGTGTTCTGAGCTCGAGTTTCGAAAAACAAACAATAGCGCAAACAGCGATCGTCTATCTTTTTCGACCACCGAGCCACATAGAGTTTTTGGAACATTGGCATTTTTGGATGACCTCTATATCTCAATTACCACATATCAAATCAAAAATCGAGTAACACATTCTTAAGGCACTTTTTTTGGGTAGAATCCGTTGCTGATAAGAAGAAAATTATGCATGCCTCAGTTTTCGAGATATAGACATAACTTTTGTTTTTTTAAATGGAACACCCTGTAAATTATTCCATTATTCGATCACAACTTAAATTAGCTTTCCAACGATATATCATGTTATATTTATCTCTAGAAAAAGTGGTTAATTTTCGAAAAATTAAATGTATTTGTGAGGAGGCCATGGAAAATTATTAACAACAAAACTTCTTATAATATAAAATACTTTTGCCAAAAATAGGAAAAACTAAACTACAATATATGTTCGAATTGTCTTCTATTGACATCTATGCATATTTATCGTATTTCTAATATTTATTGAGAAGGCCATGATAAAAAAAAAGAAAATCGAAATAATCGTAAATGTCAAAAACTAATTTGTGAGTTAATTGTGAGTGAGCATTGTTAAAAATGGTTCAATTTATTAATTATGAAAAATATGATATGACTAAGTGTTTTATTTTAATAGGTAAGTTATAGACATCAAAACTTTGTGCCAAAAGTGCCGCCTAAACAATATTTTTAGATATCCAGAAAGGAGACAGCCAGACATAAAAATATTCAAATGGCTACAACAAAATTTAAAAGAGTTTGGATCATTTGTAAAACCTTGAGCAAAAATATATAATAAAGCAGGTAGAGAAGCTGTAGAAAACATTGTTTTTGAAACTGTAAGAGATAATCCTAATATATCGTTTCGCGAAATACAGGAAATTTTAGGAATCCCAAAAACTGCCTTGCGTTGCTTAAAAAAATAAATTCAAACCCTACAAAATTAGGATTAGTCACCATCTACACCCAAACGACTTTCAAAGGCGTCTCGATTTTTGCCAGTGGTTTTTGCGTCAGTGCAATGAAGTGCCAGGATTTGAAGGAACAATTATATGGACAGACGAGGCCCATATAAGCAGTGTCGGAATTTTTAATCGGCATAATAACCACCATTGCATTAGGCTCATGAAAATCCGCAAGTAAGCGCTACAGTTATAATACGGCGCCCTATGTCATACATCAAATGAAACACGAAATTATTTATATGCTCAATTTGGGGAGGATTGGATAGATATCTATATATCACTCAAGACTAGTTTATCAATGTCTAGTTAGCAAAGTTAACTAAATTGATAAATAACAATTAATTTAGCTAACTTGACATTAATAAACTACAAAGTAGTTTAGATATTGTTATTTTTAGGAAATAATGGTACTATTTTGTGGCCAGCTAAATCTCCCGATATAACCTCTGCCGACTTTTGGCTTTGGGGTTATTTACAAAATATTATATATAGGGAACGTTCTAATAACATAGAATAATTGGAAAACAAACCATTAGCTGCGTTTCGGACAATAACTCCTGTCATGATTAGAAATGCACAAATGCTATACGGATTCTGTTCATAAAAGTGCCTTAAGAATGTGTTACTCGATTTTCGATTCGACACGTCGCCGCCTCAATATTTCAAGGTTGTGACATTTTTTTCACTTTCCAGTAGGTATTTTACTGTAACAAGGGTGTATGTTCGACAATATACCTTTAGCACCCTGTTACGAGGTTGCAGCACTATTAATGCTGTCGTAATAAAGAGGAAAACATAGTTGTATGTATTCAAATGTTACATGATTTTCACCTTTAAATTTCTCTACATTATAATTTTGTTACATAGAACCTTGTAATATTGAGGCAGTGACGTGGTAATTGAGATATAGACGTCATCCAATTTTCCAAAACCGCTATGTAGCTCGATACTAGAAAAATAGACGATCGCGGTTTGCGCTATTGTTTGTTTCTCGAAAATCGAGCTCAGGACACCTATATTCGTTTTTGTCTATCTGCCATAGTTTGAGTACAAAATTATTAATTATTATTAATAAAACTAAATAACAATATTTTTCTGACTCACTTAGGAACCCGGATTGACTCTGGAATACAGGCCCGTGGTTGTATTGTTACGCCACTGATATATAGGTATCATGTACAATAACTAAAAATGTGAAAATAATGGGCACATTTTTAGCGAACAGAACCGCTGGGAGGTTGACCGGCAGCAGTTCTCTGAACGAGACGGTTGACTATACGTTAACTCGAAACTGCTGCTCAACGGAGTCAGTTTTAGCACAGTATAAGAAAACAATTCTTATGCTGTGGTTTTAAGGCTGTTTCTAGTTAGCACAGGTAATACTTCCGCTTCTTTCCAGACCGTTCAGCGAAGTTAAGTAATAATAACGAAACGGGTGAGCGCTAGTTCTCGCAATTGCATTCGCCCCCAATATTTTGATAGATGGGTCTTTAGTTGGCTGACAGATTTTTTATTTTTCAGATATTTGCCAAGAAATATCTTTTGATATATTTACAAATATTTTCTGTGTCACGTGTTGGGCAAATGTGACTTGCATGGTTTTAATAAATTGTAAATAAACAATTCTCTTTAAAAAAGTTATAATTAGGCAGCAGAAATATTTGCCATTTTTCAGGCCCGGCAGTTATATAAAAAAATCCTATTACAGATATATTAATAAACACACCATATACCTATAATAAATGCAATCAGTATAAATATTGAAGCAGGAAATCGGGATAAAAGTATATAATATTATAGGCAACTTAGATTTTATTCCATTTCTCAGTTAGCAACAAGACCACGTACGGAACGGTGTTTGGTATATGGTCCGCTAACATTCTCGCATAAAACGCTCTTACTGTTGTTACAGGTACAAAGAAGGATTTTTTTAATGATTTGTGTGTAATGTTTTGTTCATTTAGTCTGTCTTGGAAAGTAGTCGACAATGCCGACTTTAGAGGTTTCTTTGCAAAATACGTGTATGGTTTTCCTTTACCCTAGTAGTCATACATTGCGTTAAACATATCCACCAAGTGTATATACAATATTTTGGGCAATATTATAGAGGACGTAAGAAATACATTTTTGTGGGTGACTGCAAACAAATGTTAATGTTATACTAAGAATTTTGAGTGTTCAAAAAGCTTTGTCTCCGTTATTAATAGTCAGTAAACGAGTACAACAAACTACAGCACACACTTATAAGTAATAGTAGACACGTGGATTATCCAATAAAGTGTTGAAAGTAATAATGTACCAGTGGTGGCTGGTGAAATTGGGTTATGGCATATATTAGTATAGGAGCATGGGACCCAAGCAATTGTTAACATAACTATCAAGACTAAATAAAGAAGTTTTGCAGAATAAAATTTCGATTGAAATTAGCGGTTATTTAAAAAAAAATTCAGAATCAGGTGGAAAATATATAGAGATTTCTAATTTCATAAAAAAAAATATTGCTCTTTTATCAAGTTAAGTATAACACCGTTTAGAAATTTTATTTTAGATTCCATTTCCACTGTGCAAATTTCAAAAACGTGTAACTTTATAAAAAATCAATTTTTTGATAAAATTTTAAATCTGACAATATATTTTCCACCTTATTCTGAAAAAAAAAATGTTTTGCAAATATTGTACAAATTGTCTAAAAATAATATAGTGAGGCACACAATTTTGGCAGTTTTGTTTTCAACTGGAACAGGAACCTGGGATGCAAAACAATGTGTAAAATCGTGAAAATTATCTGTGCGGTTTGTCAGTGCCTGCACTGCCTGCCCAAGTAAACTATTTAGAATTTGCACCATTAACCTCGGTAGATGTGGAACGTTTATTTTCATTGTACAAACGTATGTATGTACAGACCAAATCGCTTAAATTTAACAGCAACGAATGCAGAACGAATATTTAGTTGTGACCCTGTATGCTAATGCGATGCCAGTCATTCTGGTTAATACATTGTATCAAGCAGTATGTATTTCATTATTCATTTTATATTTTTGCTTTTATTTGTCTACGTATGTATGTCCTTCTGTCAGCCATTAGGTAGTAGTAGCAGCCGGTCCTCGACTCTGGTCCAGTATCCTCTCCCTGGTTATAATATACCAAGCAGCATTAATTAATTTATCAAAGTTGAGGTCCTGGAGTGGGTTGAAACCTTTGATGTGAAGATAACACTAACGTAGTTTTCCACGAAACACCAAAACCATATACTGCGCATTTCGCTAACCCAGTTGGCATCATCTGGAGATGATTAAAACTAACCTTATGCTCACAATGTATCCTATTATACCTATTACCGAACCGTGATCCATTAGCCAATAAAGCGGACTATTTGGGATTGGCCCTCTGTCACTATTTATACTATTTTTACACTTTGCGATTTCCAAACTTTCAAATGCATCCCGCTGTCTAGTATTTGTTACATTACGAATCAATTTTAAATTGCTAATATCTATTTTATAGTTGTTCTTAAACTCATGTTGGACAACACTAGAACTATCTGTGCAACGATATCTGAGATGGGCCATATGCTCTTTGAATCTAGTTTGAATTAATCGTCTAATTTGTCCAACATACTTTTGATTACAGTCCTTACAGCTAATTTAGTAGCTTGTTTGTTTCAATTTTGTCTTTTGGATTGCCTAAAAGTTGTAGTTTATTTCCCGATGAATGAACCACTGTCATATCTATATCTTTAAAAATTTTACCGATACCACGAGTGAATTGAGGATCGAATGGAATCGACACAAATTTCGGATTTTCTCTTACATTTTCAAAGGTCGAGGAATTTCGAAGTGACTTTAAATTTTTGTTTCCTAATTATTTTATAAATTAAACTAACAAAATATCCATTACTCGCAGCTATATCCTTAATCAATGCCTTTTCTTTTTCAAACCTCTTCTTATTGAGGGGAAAGCTTAATAGACAATGGACTAGAAAATTAATACTCGCCATTTTGTGTTGAGCACAATGGTGACAGTCCTTAGGAATATATTTTAGAGTACTGGTATCTTTTCTATATATGTCAAATTCTAACTTATATTCACTATTTCTAATTATTAATACATCTAAAAATGGTAGTTGTCCAAAGTTTTCAATTTCATATGTGAATTTAACTGACGTGAAACGTGAAACGACTGTTTAATTTAGAAACAAAGTTGTCAATATCACCGACTTTTTTTATCGAACACTGCAAAAATATCATCCACATATCTAAGCCAAACCCTAGAGAAATACCAACTCGAATTCTTCCTTTGCTTCTGTCTCGAATCTGATGAGACTGGCAATGAATGATGACAAAGAGTTACCCATTACTGTTCCTTCATGTTGTTTGAAGAAATTATCTCGTTTAATCGAAAGCAATTTTGTTTCATGCAAAGTTGAGTAAGTTGAAACTACATCTTGACTGAGATTGTTAAATTCTAGTAGATCCTTAAAGTACTCCAAGGTCTGTGATATCGGAACACTTGGAAACAATGAACAAACGTCAAAGGATATAAAAATTTCACCTGCTTGCAACTGAATATTTTTCACCTTATTAATGAAATCATTCGAATTAATCACGAAGAAACTTGGTAGTGTAATAGGTAAATTTTCGCACTCCTCTGTTAACCATCTTGATAGGTAAGTCGGAGATCCGATTGCTGAAATAATAGGATATACCGACTTTCCTGGTTTATGTACCTTAGGCAAGCAGTATAATTTAGGTACACTTGGGTCAGATACATGTAACCTCCAATTTAAAGTTGAAGTAATAACGTTAATGCAGGATTTTAATACGTTTCTTACTTCAGTAATCATTTTTGGTAATGGATTTCTAGAAAGTTTTTTATAAGGACCATTATTTATCAGGTTGTCTAACCTTTCATAATAGTCCTCTTTGGTTGTGGTAAACATCTCTAAGTTGTAGAAAACAAATAATTTGTTACATATTTATGTTAACACCGATTATGTACCAATATGTTGAACATTATTGGAAATTAAATTAAAAATACTAATCAATCCATTGTTTTATTTAACACATCTTTATCTCCACAAGGTTATATTGATCGTCTTGGGGTCAACAATAAGAAAAATAAACATTTGTTTTATTTTTGGCTTTGGTTATTTATGCGATATATTTAACAAGTAAACGGTCCCTGTTATAAATCATGGCAGATAATATACATAATTTAGTGGTTATTGATCACATGACCAATGTGGTAAAAATTAAAGTTAATCATTTGGTTGTCGATAGAATGTTTTATAAATATTGTTTGAACGTTATTTGTGGCCTTCTTTAAATGTTTCTTTTTCTTCCTTGAGGTTTACTACCACATGAATAATTCTTCAGTCGCATATTGGGTAACTAGCTGTTTTTTTGATAACCAAGACTTATTCATATGGTAGTAAGCCCCAAGGAAGAAAAAACAGAATAGATGTTTGATAACTACACAAAGCTGTTTTCTATTCAAAGAAAACAATGCAAGGAAATCTCTCTTTATCCTAAACTTACAATTTTGTCAAAATTAGTTAACTGTTCAACAATTGAAACGTTGAAAAGTAGGAAAATACGGTTTAAATTGAAAATATCATAATTTCCGAATTTACTTGACTAACTCAACCCGTTATCAATTTTTACAATCTCGTTTTGTTGGCAATCAACCGTTGCGTTGTGTTTATTTTTTTCATCGCGGTTAGAAGTGAACTTCACAGGGAAAGTTACAAAACATACAGACTTATTCCTACTAACGAGCTCACTTCTCTCTGACTAATATGGGGATTCTAGCCGTTGTCAACACCACAAAAAAACTCATTTTTTTCGTTCACAACACGTTTTATTCTTTCACTTTTTTTATAATCGACATTTCCAGTTTCCACAAATCTATCGAGAAGGTTTTGGAAGCTGCTAACATCAGGAATTCTCCTTTCAGGATACCTTTGCTTATAAATTCTATTTGCAAGTAAACAATTTCTGTCTGACTCGCCCGAAACAAAAGTCATGTCTACAAGTTCCGCTTTATTAAAATTCATTTTGTAAAACTCGAAATATTTTAAATTTAATACAAATGATAACTGACGACCGATAAGTGCGGTAAATTTTCGTTTGTACAAGAAAATTTATACTAAACTGAGGTTTTATTGCTTGTCGAATAATAAAAAGAACAAAAAAATTTACAAAAAAAACTATTACAGTAAAGGACCAGTTAAATACTATTTACTCACTTCAATGGATTGGAAGAAATGGTCCCACTAAATGGCCTCATTTCAAAAGCGCATAGAGACGTGTGTCAATCAAAATCGGCAACATATGGAGTACTTATTATAATTTTTTTCTAATAAATTATTTGAAGAAACCTCTGTTTTTTAAGTTTGTTCTTGAATTTTGTACTTAGTGCTCAATAAAACAAAAACGGTTGCAATTAGCCATAGGAAGGTACTTACAAAAAAATGTTCGTTTTTCATTTCTACATCACATCGTTGATTAATCGGGTGTTCCATTTGAAAAAATTGAGAAAGTTCAATTCGAAAAGTTCTTAATTGAAAAATAATTTTTGGCCACCCTGTACATTTTTAGGAAGTAAAAATGATTCAAAAACATTAATTAATTACATGTCTCGTAACTAGCATTCACATAAGTTTTTCTTAAAACCCATTACTGTGAATTTGGTGATTTTTTCAATATGCACCTGCAGATGGCATTTTTTCAACTTATTATCATTATTTCAACAAAGAAATTCATTACATTCAAGTGGTTGGGAGATAGTCAATAAAAATTCAGGAATAAATAGAGTCTAGAAAGATACTTCAGAAAATGTACTGATATACATAGCATTCCATTTAAAAAAAAAGGCACTTGAGCCTGTAATTTCGTCTTGGCTCGCTCTGTATATTCGAAAATAATTTCCGGTTATAGACTTTTTATTTAGTTTTTTTTTTTTAATTTCTAGCTATTGTAAAACTCCAGATATCGAAGTCCAACGCACTATTGCCCCACCCTGTATAAAACTGTTTAAATTTGCGCATAATAATTTTGAATTTTTACGATGCTTCGATGAGCCAAACTGTCGCAGTAAAAAGATATCCTTTAAACAGTACTGAATAGGGAAGCAGGAATGTCCAACTCCGCTTATTTTTGGGTATTTAAAGATATTTCGTGTATACAGGGTGTACCATACTCAATACCTTCCTTCAAGGTGGCGATAAAACCAGAAAAAATAAGTTGAATTTTGTATATAAAATACACATTTACCTTAAATTAGTTCATAAGGGAGCTACAACCCTTAAAGAGGGTGAGTACAACATAGTTACTTGCCAATAAATTGGAAACATCTTAAGTTGCAAAAATTAAATTTAGACCATTCATTAATTTCATAATGTTACTGATTTTGTCATATTTTTATCTAAATATCATGATTTGTTAAGATAAAAATTTGGCAATATGTAAAAATTGGCATTGATAGTGCTTCGCTGTAGCGAGTAACCCTGTATATTTCAAAATATTTTTAAAATGTGCACATTTTGTATTACACCACTTCCATAACAAATTGTTTTTCAAATCCTTTTAATAAGGCCGACATTGGAGTTTGACGCACTAATGAGCAACCCTGTATGTTAAACTATATATTAATAGTACAATATAATTTTTACGAACATTTTGATTAAATGTTTAATTTCAGATGATACGATCCTATGAAAGACCTTAATATATTTATTATATTTTTAGTAATAAACTTTATTAACCGATTTAATTTGCATAAAATGGGCACTCTACTCTGACTTTTTATTTCTTGTGGCTTATATGACAAGCATTCTGAAACTAATTGGAATTGACTACCAGTTTTTAACCTATTATCAAAATATACCAAACATGTCTTTGACAAAATTCTTTCGACGTGACACTTGTTTATATATTTTTTTGTAACCCTCGCCCGTGCAGCTTCGGCTTTGGATGCGGGAGTTGTCTAATGTATGTGGTGTGTTTATGTTTATAAACTGATGATAATCCTCAGTTTGCCAAAAAGTCTGTTTGAAATTAACACCTACGAGCGAGTTCAAAATCAGAATTTATGATTTAGTTTCATTTCAAAGTAAGATTAGGTAGATAATCCTTATAGTCAGTTGACAATGTTGACATATTCAGCTTTTTTGCCATATGGTGATGATGAGTGATGACACTGATGAGTGATAAGTGATGATTGATGAATGATGATAAAATGTTTTGAAATCATCTCAAATTATTTACATTATGTTTATTTTACTGTATACATTTTTAAATCCTTAGGTGTGGTAGGTGTTTTTTCTTGTATTTTTTAATTTTGATATAATTTCATTGCAAAGGACTGGGTGCCTTTACGAATGCATTTAACTCTTATACTTTTTGTTTTTGGAAACAACACAAGATTATTTGTTTGTCCTAAACTAGTAACAACCCACTCCAGTTTTACAGGTAGAACGACAAAAAAAACAAAAAAAGAAAGCATCATCACTTAAATAATGGATCACTTCTGTGAAGGGACATTACGTCACTGATTTATGCGTAACCTTTGTTCCTTAGGGCGTGTCAGTGGCGTGCATGAAAACGAAAATAAGAATAGTTATACAGCAGCTGATTAATTGGACGCAACCACTCTTTGTAAATACTATGGTCCACTAAAATAATACGTGGTGCAGATTTAACCCTCTCGATGTAAATATGATTTAAATTCAAATCGATACACAATGGATTAATATCTTGAAGAGCGCATAATGTAAACTATCTCTTATTGCATAAATTTATCGTATCACATACGTTTTTTTCGTAGACAACAGTAGTTAAATAATATTGAGTTATTGGAAAATTTCCACTGCGTTATTTTACCAAGCTTCCACCAAATTACACAAACACAAAACCATTCTTGGCGAACCGCTTCTCTTTCTGCCCTTCCCTCCTCGCGTTAACTCTGATATGAATGGCCCCTAGTGGTGGAGAACTATCGATAGCACTCTCAATTATAATTAATAGTTTTCGCTATCGAACAAAATCGATATTTTCTTACAACAATCGATAGTTTTCAATCTGAATGCAAAGGATCCTAATTTTTTTAGAAGAGTATTCTAAAAAGTACTATTAATGTGTACCAGTTTTTTATCAAATCGAAGTATACTTTTAAAATACAAGTCAAATAGTTATAGACAGGCGTTCAAAATTAAAATCGAAAAATATGAATATAGTTACTTTTTTGAATAAACATAGTTGGTTATTTTCTATTTTCTAGAAGCCATGAGAGGGGAATTCCATATCATAATATCACAAAACCATCATTTTAAATTTATACAAGCATATTTTACTATTTGGAAAAATATGTACGTCACAATCTCACATAAAATGGATATCTACCATTTTGTAACAATACTATATTAACGTATTGCCTGCAAATATTAAAAAGCCAGTTTTTAAATTAATAATATAAAATTGCTACAAAATGATGTTTGTCAGATTATAACATATTATTTATTTTTCAGAATGTAGGATTACTTGCGTCATTTTAAAAATAAACATGTATATGATCAATAATGGAAAATTATTTGATTGCGATTTTCATTTTCACTTTTACATGTTCATATTTCCAGCATAAAATAATAAGAAAATGCTAAATTAACGACTACCGAAAACTATCGAGAATTATCGATAATCAGAGAACCAACAATCGATAACTATCTTTGGTGACGACTATCGATAATTCTCCAACTCTAGGCCCGCCCAACAGAGACTTTACTTGTGCTGGTAGCCCTATTGCAGCTCCGTCTATGCATAACCTTACTTACCATGGTACAATCCCGACATATTTGGTAGAAATGAAGAGGGCGCGCGATAGTACACCAGTTACTCGTACAACCAGGTATGTGCCATAATCATTAACTAACTTTATATTATGGTGGAAGTTTTATTTGTTTTTGTTTGTTATTTTGATGTGTTTATATGATTTTACTGCTTTAATTGTTAGTGATAAGCTTGTATTTATTCTTGAAATATTTGAGGACTAAACTAAAAGTAAGTTATGTTGTTATGTGTTAAATTTATTATAAAAAACAACTTGCGAATAATATTTACAAAGATTTCTCCAATATCGGGGTGTTTAGTTAAAGTTCAATACATATGCTCTAAATTTAGCTGTCAGCAATTAAATAATTTGAATTTAAATTTAAATATAAATTCATCTGAGACTAAGAATATGTAAAACTTGGCAAAACTTTAATGTTTAAATGGAATAAAACAGATAGTTTATGCATAATATGGTCGAATTATCGTTCTAATTTTCGCAAAACCCTTAAAGATTTATAAAAATAGCTGCTTTATTTGTTATCGTTACAGCTATGCAATACACGACTACCGCTTCAAAGACGTTTGTAGGTCACATTTGGGTTCCAAAAATTTAACACTGAATTTTAACACAGGTCGCAAGTTTGGTCTCTATCTCCGAAAAGCGATGCTCAATTTTTTCTGTGGTAAGTGTGTTGAGATGATAGGAACATTTTCTACAAATTTTGTCCACCATTTTTTTCTAAGACAAAAAATAAAAAAAGTTAGGAGGGTAAAATCTTTCATGAATCGAAATTCGAAATCATGTCTACTGATCGATCATAGTTGAATCCTTTGTTTTCTTTCATCTAAACTACGAAGACAATTTGCGTGAAGGTAAGATATTCCCATGAATATAAATATAATAGAGTAAAGCACGTAGTACATTCTCGTTTTTTTTTTTTCGATTTTATTAACCGTAGACTGGCTAATGAGTTGGCGTTGGAGGATATTTTGCGTCAAATAAAACGCATATACAGGGTGAGTCAATAGTGTGTTCTCCTTCGATAACCTTTGAACCGTTAGTGATACAACAATTTATTAAATACAAAAGTTTTTTGGGTCGATAAGATCTATCATTTAAAATTATTGTAAAATCTACAGGGTGCTTAAATTTTCTGTTACATACAAAAAATACTTTTTTTAATGGAACACCCTGTATATTTTTTCACCATTTCATTAAACGAAAAGAGAGCCATTCTTGATAAAATTGTATTAAATTTTAGTATGATTGTGAGGTTAAAGAGAAAACCTTAATTTTCTCGAAAACTTCAACAGTTAGGTATAGGAAGTGTTATACAAAAAAAGAAAGTAATTTGAAAGAGGAATCCAACCACGTAAAAAAATACAGGGTGTTTCATTTAAAAAAACAGAGTTTTTCCCATTTGCAATTCGCATTAATTGACATGCCGTCATGGACACCCTGTAAAATAGAATAATGTAAAAAGGTACTAATACTTAGCGTGTAGTATAAACTAAGAATAGTATAATATTTGCTTACCCAGCTTGTTTTCATAGGTAAATACAAATTATTAAACGGACCCTTATAAATCCTTAAATTTCCAGAAAATGTTAAATAATTTGGCAACATTGCATGCAAATCCAAAAAACAAAATTTCACTGTATAATACTCGTTCCATTTAATAAAATGGTGACAAAATATACAGGGTGTTCCATTAAAAAAAACGTATTTTTTGTGTGTAACAGAAAATTTAAGCACCCTGGTATATTTCATAATAATTTTATAGGATATATCTCATCGACCCAAAAAAAACTGTATTTAATAGATTGTTGTATCACTAACGGTTCAAAGGTTATCGAAGGAGAACACATTATTGGCTCACCCTGTATACGACACTCATCAGCTTAAAGTCACCACCTTCCGAGATGCTCTCTTTCTGGCACGCCTCATTACAAATAGTGCCAGAAAGAGAGCATCTCGGAAGATGATGACATTAAGGTGACGAGTATTGTACATCCTGCTGCATCCGAGTCCATACCATAAACTGTGATCACCAAAATCTCAATTCTTTTGATTTTTGTTAACTGCGTGTCTTCTAATGATTGGGGGGACGCATCCTCCCTAGGGCATTTATAAAATACCCTTTGAAATCAAGAGCTAAGAAACTTTTAGAGTTAAACAGGGTAAACCTGAAAACTCTAGGATGATGAGAAGGTAGACCACATCTTATGCACCTGTCCCGCTGTGGAGAGGATCCGATTCTCAATATTTGGCAAAAAGCAACTGCTGCCAGAGGATCTGGACACATTCTCACCTAATAAAGTTATCAGTTTCATTAAGAGACTGAACTTATTGGGTGAAATATAATTAGGCGTGAGCCACAATAGGCCTGCTGATGGCCGCAGTGAAGGGTCTACTGAGACCCACTCACAACAAACCTAACCTAACCTAACCTCCCTAGGTATTTATTTTCTTCACTCTTAATAAATTAGGAAATATTTAACACAGTTTTTTAATTCATCACAATGAAAATTTTGTTTTAACATCCAAAATCCAAATTTTGCTGCCTAATGGTAGCCAGAATTTTGTTGCGGGAGTCGTACAACTTATCCACACCCTAGAAATAAGAATAAAATCGATATTTTCCCAAGTAGCATTTTAACGTTGTTGTTGTGTCAACGTCGCCCGACGGGTTCTGACGTTGTTGGATCACGTCGTAACAACGATTATCCGACCCGTTTGCACCAATTCATTAGATAAAATCTGAGTCGCTACAACATCGGCATGCGACTGACAGTGAAGAACAACGAGGTAGTTTTAACGTTGCGCGGAAAACCAACTTTTACACTTACACTTGTGTTTATTGGAATCAACACCACACCTGTTCCCACCTAAACAGAAAGTAAAGCTTCAACTTCTGTTTTATTGTGATGTTTTTAATGGATTTTAAGAGCTTTGTGGTACCAACGTTTTTCAACGTGGAACAGTTATGGTAAAATATGGACATTGTAGGCAGAAAAGTCAAGCGCAGCCCCACACTGATGAGTTTAAAAAAATATACTTTTATCTTGATAACACAAATTTGAATGGTTTAACTATCAACACAATGTAATGATTAGTGGTTAAGTATTCGCATTTTCTTTTCACTTTATTTGTCAACATCACAATGGCGGTCAACAGTATGTACTTTCGTCCTCGAGCTGGTCTTAAAAAAATGGCGGAGTTGTGCAAGCAACCTCAGCCGTGTTTATGAATGAATACTTCTAAAATATGCACCATATATAACTGCTCAATTGTAAAAATATTTGATTGACCGGTTTCTCTCCATTGATACTGAGAAGGGAATTCTACAAAAAAAATCACGAGAATAATAGAATAACAATAACAAAAAATTATTTTGCTTCATTTACCCTCTTTATCATGCACGCATCATACCACGATGCGTCGTCCATAAAATATTAAAGAATTGCTCTAATTTATATGCTGGTAATTCAGTATTATAGCGACGTTTCCGCAACGTCAATAATGGACCAAAAACCTAAACCGACGTTCACCATCGCGCTTGGTAGTCGGCCGGACGTTTTTAAAACCTGTCTTCTACTTTAGTCACAAACAACTGATAAGCAATGTCGCACAGGGGGCCAGATTTAAAAAAACGCGATCGAAATTCATACCTTCTTAGTTAATAATTTCTTATTAGTGAAGATGTGTTGCTATAGGTTTTTAAGGCCGCTGAATCTAATTTGGAGGTGATTTTAGTGCCCCGAATTAAAAGTACACTTAGGAAGAGGGCAAAGGCGGCTGGTGGATTTAGGTTGTACCATATCTCAGTACTGGAGCATGGAACCCAAACAATATTTGAAGGCAAGACTATCAGTACTGAAGGAAGGAGTTTTGCAGAAAAAATTTTTTTAAAAAATTGAGAAGAAAAAGTTACAAAAATGCGCTGCCACCCCAGATTACTTCTAGACTATTAGTAAAATATTTGCAAACAATTTTTTTCGTAATCAGAAGGAAAATTTATCACCCCGTTTTTCTTGTTTTTCGAAAATTTAGATTTTTTTGTAAAGTTATGACATTTTGAAATTTAAGTTCTTAATTGTGTAAATTTCAAAATGTCAAGATTTTTTTTGTGTAACATTAGACAAGTTATTTTTTTTCAGACATTTTAAGACAATAAAAACAACAAACACAAAACGTTGGGACAACTTTTATCACATAAACAATCAGCAAAAACACTATTTACGTGTAGCACTATTTGAGCAAATAGTTTACCGCGTTCGTACAGATAGTAGCAACTAATTTATACCTTCTCTAGATCCTACTTAATCAGCTGGTGTTAAGTTTAACAATTCCTGGTAATTCCTTGAGATCAGGTAATATTCTAGAAATTATATTAACGGGGTACTGTATTGAGGTTTCTAAGAACTTTATATACATACATAATATGGATAAAATATGCTTATCCTGTATTCAAAATAATGCCATACAAGATACTTCAAACGATTTTAGTCGTTACCTATCTGTAAAAGCATTTTATGGAGGAATAAATGTACGTTTCTAACCCTCCGCCGGAAACGTGTGATACCACGCACCGACGACAAGTTGATTTTTTTCCCTTCTATTTGTACATGCGTAAGAAGTTCGACGCCTCTTTAATCGAGCTAAAGCTTCGGGCGACTGGGACCAATATAGATCCGCTCTAACGGACTATAACAAAGAAATAAGGAAAGTAAAAAGGGGATCTTGGAGGAAATTCTGTGAGAGTATAACTGATGTACCTCACAGTACTAGAATCCACAAGATTCTTTCCAGAGAGACGACAAGGGAATTCGGTTCGTTAAGGCGGCCGGATGGCTCATATACGGACTCTGGAAAGGAAACCTTACAGCTCCTAGCACAAAACCACTTCCCAGGGTGCTTGAATGCGGATGACCAACAGCCGTCACCATCAGAAGGCCGATTAAAACGACCTGATAAAAATGATTGGCTGACGGCTAAAAAGGTGATCACAATACCGGCAATTGAGTGGGCCATCGGATCATTCCAACCATTCAAATCGCCAGGAGAGGATGGAGTTTTTCCAGCTCTACTACAAAATGGACTGGAAATATTGCTCCCACTCCTCATTAAACTATTCAGAGCTAGTCTGGTATGGAACTATATCCCATCCAGTTGGTCGGCGGTCAAGGTAGTATATATACCAAAAATGGGTAGGAAAGAACCAAGCCCTAAATCGCTTAGACCAATTAGCCTGACATCTTTTCTGTTGAAAGGCCTGGAGAAGGTGCTGGACGGATATATCAGGGGGAACATCCTGAATCATCACCCCCTCAATACCCATCAGTACGCCTATCAGACAGGAAAATCAACAGAACTAGCACTCAATAACCTAGTCGAGAAGATTACCCAATCCCTTCAAATGAAGGAAATTGCGGTGGGAGCCTTTCTCGACATTGAAGGAGCATTTAATAATGCACTGCCCGACTCCTTATATGCAGCAGTGGCTGCCAGAGGAATTGAGCCTACTATAGGCGACTGGATTCATGCTATGCTATCAAACAGAACCATAACAACGTCTCTACAGGGAGAAACAGTTAGGTTTAGAGCCACGAGAGGGTGCCCGCAGGGTGGGGTTCTCTCCCCCCTTTTGTGGTCACTTCTTGTGGACGACCTACTGGCTATTCTCACACTGTGGGAGGTTGAGGTTCTAGCATATGCAGATGATCTAGTCATACTAGTCAGAGGAAACTCTGAAGGAGTAATATCAAATACCCTTCAAGAGACTCTGGATGCAGTGAGTAACTGGTGCGACGGGGAACAGATGTCTGTAAACCCTCAAAAAACAGTAATAGTACCATTCACCCGGAAAAGGAAGCTGGAGGACTTAAGACCTCCCACTTTAATGGGTGAAACTGTTCCATTTGCGGAGGAGGTGAAATATCTAGGAATCACTCTGGATAAATCACTTAATTGGAACTCCCATCTGGAAAAGGTAATCCACAAAGTAAAGCTGTCCCTATGGACATGCCGTCGTATTTGTGGCAAATCCTGGGGCATGGGTCCCCAACAAATTTACTGGATCTATATCACGGTCATCAGACCAATGATAACATACGGATCCATTGTTTGGTGGCCGAAAGGATTACAACGGACGGCCAAATCCAAACTCTCTGGACTGCAGAGATTAGCATGCATGACCGTAACGGGAGCAATTAGCACCACACCGTCAGCTGCAATGGAAATCCTCCTGGATTTACCCCCTCTTCATATATATCTGGAGAGAGAGGCCAGGTGGGCAACCTACAGACTGCAACAAGCGGCCATTAATATGCCGCAGACTAGTATCATGGAGCGGAACAGGTTGTTGGATGACATAGAGAATCACAGCATCCTGGGAATGCCCTCGGATACTATGCCTACTATGACCAACTACGAACTGACCTTCAACATCCTTTCTCCAGAAAGAGATGAGTGGGATCGGAATAAAGCCGACCTACTGAAGGCAGACAGTTGTTGGTTTACAGACGGCTCCAAAACTCCCGAGGGAACAGGAGCCGGAGTACACAGCTACAGACCAAGGGTGAGGATAGCCTCAAACCTAGGTACTCATGCAACTGTTTTTCAGGCTGAGGTTCATGCCATTGAACTGTGTGTACGAAGGCTGGAATATATGCATCTTACACGCAGATCAATAAAAATTTTCTCAGATAGCCAAGCAGCTATAAAAGCTCTTGGCTCCTACCGGTGTAACTCCAAAACGGAATGGAACTGTCAGAAAGCTCTAAATCATTTAGGCAAGAACAACAAAGTGACTCTGGTCTGGATACCCGGCCACTCTGGTATGGAAGGTAACGAAATAGCGGACTCCTTAGCCAGAGAAGGAGCGGGATCACGATTCATCGGACCAGAACCAATACTTGGCATATCTTCAAGTACGGCCAAGATGGCTATCTCAACCTGGGCTGAAAGGCAAACTCTCCAGTATTGGCAAGAGTTACCAGGATTAGTTCATTCGAAGGCGTTTATAAAATACCCTTTGAAATCGAGAGCTAAGAAACTTTTAGAGTTAAACAGGATAAACCTGAAAACTCTAACAGGCCTATATACCGGGCACTGCCGACTAAACTATCATCTGCATAAACTCAGCCTAGCGGAAAACGCCGTGTGCCGTCTATACCTGGAGGATGATGAGAAGGCAGACCACATCTTATGCACCTGTCCCGCTGTGGAGAGGATCCGATTCTCAATATTTGGCAAAGGGCAACTGCTGCCAGAGGATCTGGACACATTCTCACCCAATAAAGTTATCAGTTTCATTAAGAGACTGAACTTATTGGGTGAAATATAATTAGGCGTGAGCCACAATAGGCCTGCTGATGGCCGCAGTGGAGGGTCTACTGAGACCCACTCACAACAAACCTAACCTAACCTAACATGCGTAAGTGAATCGGATCACCCGCTGAGGAATGTCTACACTAGCGATGGCGATCTTTTGTGAAATTATCGATTCTCAGGATCGATTCAGATCGGAATTGTAAAGATCGATCCATATAAAAATTGATTTGCAAAAAATTGGTTAAAAAAAAATGGAACTTATATTTACATAAACAAGTCAACTAAAATTAGAAACACTGGTGTAAACATATTTGCAAAAGTAACGGTGGAATATTGTATTGTCATCTGACCTTAGTAACTGTGCAAAATTTCACCAATTGGTTATGTCAGGAAGTGTGTTAAATAAAGGATGCGAGATTTGAAGACAAACATTCTGAAAAAAAAAACTACATTGCGAGTTAAAGAAAAGCAAGTAAAAAAAACACAATTGACCATATACATGTAACTTTTGGTTGCGGTTCCAGAATTGCCATCCGTGAAAAATATATCATTTTTAGATATCAACATAAACTAGTATTTTAAATTACGCTCCAGTAATAATGGTCGAGTATCACATAATTTGTTCAACGTTCACTGGCCGATGATTAATTTCCGATTGTTATTTTTTCATTTTATATGAAAAATTAACAGGTAATCGCTTAAAAAATTATTAACATTAATCTTAAAATAGCAAAAACAACAATTAGAATATCAGCTAGTCAGGTCCGAGCGTAATGGTGCGTAATTAAAAATACTCTTCGACTATTAATTATAAATTATATATTGTTGTTATCGGCAGTACCAACCGACACTGGTTTACTTTACGAAAAAATCGATCTAAAAATCGATCTTTTTACCTAAAAAAGATCGACCTTCTAAAAGATCGATTCAAGATCGCCATCGCTAGCCTACACGGCTTAGTCGTGTATTTAGTGTTGTTGGAGGCATTGTGCAGGCTAACGTAGTTTAAGTGCAAGCACGACTTTCGATCTGACGGACCGAGGTTTTTGGAATTAAATATTTTTGAGGTAAATATGAAGTTTTAATTAACTCCAGATGAGTCAACTTGGTTGGCAAAAAGCGTGTCAAGTGCAGTATATGGTTTTGGTGTTTTGTGGAAAACTACATCTACACATCAAAGGTTCCAACTCATTTCAGGAAATATTAAAAGAAACAAATTTCTATATTTTGAACTTGTTACTTTCCGAATATTTGCACAAATAAGTTATGAAGAGGAACAAGACAACCAAGAAAGAAGGACCAAGTATTAATGTCTCACGTGCCATCGGTTTTTTGTTTGGAGCACGTCAGAGGACTTTATCTTGACTGTTTCGAAGGGGAAGACTCAGAAGCATAGCTTAACTTTTATATAAGAAATACTTAGGTAAGCCAAATGTATATGTATATTTGTTTTAATGTATTTTTGTTTTTTTTTTATGAATTTTATTTTATTTTTATATTTTTGGTCCAAAATAAATCAGATTGTCCAAAAATCGTAAGGTTTTATCTGTTTTCCTCAACCTCCTCTATACATACAGAAACTAAACGTTAGTGGTAAAAACTAACTAAAAACATATGGTTCAAATAAAAAAAAATATATATATAAAAATTGTTACTGAGCACATAAAATACACTTTTTTTTAATTTTTGAAAATATGGGTCTCAGAGACCGATGTTTTCAGAATTCTTGGTTTCCAGCATGTTTCCGGCGGAGAGTTTTAAAGAAAATTTCACGTTTAAAAATTTTCTGGTTTTTCTTTTATTTTGAAGTGCTCCAAAATCTTCATACGTAATGCAGGGTCAGAAATTAATAGCTTTACACGTGATTCATTACAACATTTTTAAGTTGATAAAAAAAATAATTAAAACATGAAAATATCGCATTTTGATCGCGTTTTTTTAAATCTGGCTCACTGTGCGTCTAATCGGTCAGAGGTCGTTCTACACCTAATCCTAATACAACGTTAGTTTTTGTGAAGATGTGATTACAAGTAGCAAAATTGCTGCTTGGGTTACTACTACTATCCCCCTTATACACACCACAGTTGTGCCCCCCCCCCCCTAAGTTAAATTCTAAATCCGCCACTGGCATTAACTATTGATTATTATTATTATTAATCCATACGTTATCTATGCATTGAAAGCCAGTCCTAAGTAAAATATCATAGAGATCATCGGTCAACCCCAATTATAAAAATAAATGTATACCATCTCCATTATTAAACAATGTTAATAGCGGCAAAAAATAATCACTGTAGTATAATTGCTTCATAATTAGGATTAAAGAGAACAAAAAAAGGATAAAAAAAAATAAATAAAATCAAAAGTACCTATTAGACAAAAAAATTATAAATAAATAAAACGTGTATGAAAAAGTAAAAAGCGGGTAATTAATAAAATAAATAGTAGGAAATAGGAATGTTTTCATTGTATACAGGGTGATACATAAGTAATGGGCCATAGGGCAACAGTGGATTCCTGACATTAAATTTTGTTTGCGATCTAGCTAAACTTAGAGATACAGGGTGTCAGTCAATTTACATTTTCAATTTTCTACATAACTTTTGAAGTTATTTTTAAATATTGAGAAGCGTTCTCTTCAAATTGTAAAAATATTCAGGGTGTTAAATTTAAAAAAATAAAATTAATAACTATAAGCTTCTATTGTTTTTCTGATATGATTTTCAAAAGCTACATAAAAAGTTTTATAACTTTTGTATTTGCTATTTTTTCGTAATAAAAAAAATAACAAAATTAGAGGGGTGGGAATTCTCACAAAATCCCCCTATCTGTACATATATCCATATAACTGAATGAAGTGGTCAAATAGGATCTATTTCTTAAAAAACAACAAAACAAATGTTTACCATTCGTATCAGTGATAACTTCTTAAATAGTTTCTTGTGTTATTAGTAGTGACAAAGTTTTTTAGAAATGGATTTTCTGTGATGTGTATTATGACAAATCAAGTACGCGGACTTTATTGATCACGTAGTTGCAGCCATGTACTTTAAATTGAAAAGCAAATTTTCAAAGGGGAACTATTCCATTGCGCTACCGAATAAAAGGCGCGAGGTTCTTTGAATAAACCTTAATCCACGTGTTATATTTTTAAAAGTTTAAAGTAATTCATTAGATTCTTCTTCTCAACCTTCTTCCTTCACAATTGTTAAAAAATCCTTAACTATGTGTTATAAGCACAGACCACTAATAATCGTTTTGATTTGCTTCCTACACTCCTCTTAGATTTTGAGCGTTTGCCACTAAAGACAATTTTAGACTACCATAAATCTTGTACAATATTTTAAGAGATTTTGTAAACAGTAAAGATTGTATAGTGTCATACAGAAAATTGTTTGTAAATCTGAGTGACTTGTAGATAACAAAATTGTCTAATTGTAACTCTAACATACAGGTTGTTTCCTAAGTGATGTCGAAAACTTCAGGTGATTCCTTAGATGATTTTAAAGAAAAAAGTTCCTATGAACATGTGTCCGGAAATGCTTTTCTACAGAATTATGGTCCTTCAGAATAAAAAATTCTGTGAAACACCCTGTATAGATAGTAAATTTTTAATTAAATAATCTTAATTAATTCTGATGTCCTTTTTAATATCAAATAAAATTTTAAATTGGTCAACCGATTAGAACAGAGCTTTGGAGGGAATCAGGATCTCTAAATACTATTTGTATAGGTATGTACTCTTATATGTTACTTTGTCCTAGTTTGTGGTAGATTTATCGACTGATTCCACCCGCGTTTGTAAGAGGGTGGTACATGTTGAACAACCAGAGTTGAATACGATCACCCAAAATTAGAACATGGGGAATATGAATAAATGACAAGAAAATTAAGTTTGTCGTATTTGTTTTCAGCTATATTTCTTCTATGACCATATCTAGTTTCTTGATTTTTAGTTACAAAGGAATATTTATTAAAACAATTTATTGTAATCATTACTTTACTATCCCACAAATATTAGTTTAAAATTGGTGTAGCTCATTTGGTTATCTTTGTAACCTTATCTGTCACAACTATAATACAGCATAATAAATAATATATACGTATAGCAGACAGCATCAACAAACAAAAAGTAAGAAGATTTGTATATCAGTATATATGAATATAGACGAAAGGAATATTTTCATCTAAATTAAGAACCTTAACTTTCAACAAAATTCTAAATATCAAAATAATAGTGTTTATCATGGTTATAAAAGAAATTTTTGGGATCGTTGTACATATTTCATGTCGGAATGAACATTGTCTCTGAACTTATTTAGAGATAGAAAGAAGACCTTTCAACTTTCGTTGTTAAATAAACATAAACATGACCAGACCAAAGCAGGTACACAAGAAGAAAAATATTTAAGATAAAAATCCTTTAATTATGGTATGATATTAAAAACCGTTTTTTAAAAGGAAATACCGAGGTCAAAGACCGAATGTATCCCGATATTTACACAAAATCAAACTTTTTATAATAAAAATGTGGTTACAAATACAATAAAAATAACGAAAATGGAACATAAACAGGTTTCCAAATGATATTTTCTCCTAGGCATCTATGGTCAAAGTATTTTTTAGTTCTAACTAGATATGTAGGTATTTAGATTCAATTTTTCGGTGATAATCTCGTAAAATATATGTATCTCTATAACTTTAGATAAAAAAATTATAAAGATAATGACTTTTTGTGTGCTTATTTTCATTTATACGTGATTGTTTCCTCGTAATGATATCTTAAAGAAATTTAAAGTAATTTAAAGTCAAAACACATACAAAATAATGAATTTATTTGGTTATTATTGCTTACACGTAACTGATCTCCATATTTTTAAAAATACATCAAATAATGTTATTAACACTAAAACATTTATAAATTGAACACATTTTTTTTTTAAATACTAGTTAACACAACAGGCTTATCACCTTATTTCGTGTGAACAAATTTATTTAGATATTAGGTAAAGAATAGATAAAACAAGTTTTTATTGATATTTCTTATCATTTTTACAGAAAATATCAACAAAAATATAACCTACACCTAGGTCAACATAATTTAAATTGGGGAGCATGTATAAAAAGGCATGCAAAAGGGTTTTGGTTGAAAATTAACAGACCTGGTGACTGGCGTTTGTTGTCGAATGTTTGCAAAAAATAGCAAGACGCCGACGTCTGTTTGCGACGCACAAGCGTCCGCAAAGTTCGGACACTATCACCACACTCAAGCGGCAAGGGCGATACAAGGTCGTATGGACGAGCACGATAGGAGCGCCGCTCTCGGCTGGTAAACGGTACCCCACTACTGTTAACATCCCCACGCATCTTTAATGCATCTATTTTAAAACAACTTGTGTTGATTTTATTATTGAACCCACGACTTTTCGCACACTGTAGAGATTCTTATTATCACACGTTGATCTCGTGGTCTGGAGACTCTGGAGAGAATATAAGTTATCTTGCATCAACAACGTGGATGCCGCCGCCGCCGACGTTATAGGCGTTATACGCACTCATACACTGCGCCGACCAAATTGTTATCAGAGGTACAGCGCACCATCGAAAAATATTAATTTATTCTTCAAAAAAGATTGACATTAGCCCAAACAATTCATCATGGCTCCTTGATAAATAAGCAAATGAAAATTCAATTAGTTATTTTGTACAGGGTGAGCCAGAGTTGATACAATACAATGTTAGTTAATATAATAATAGAGAGTAATTTAAAAATTTCCAAGCGTAAAAAAATTCTTGGGCGTCGGACTTTATATTGTTTGAATAAATTAAACTGTTTTGATCTTTCGACAAAAAAATTATCATCTAATCAGAGCTGCAATCAAGAACCTTACAAATAGTTAAGTAAATGCAAAATGAATTTTTATCTTAGCTTAAACAAAATAAATTAAAATTAAGGCTTTACATCACATAATTCAAAAAAAAAACACAAAATATATACAGGGTGTTCGGCTTTAACTTTACCAACATGGAGATCTCGCTTATCTCGCAAGTTACAACATCAGTTAAATTAGAGAACGGTTTCGTGATATTCCTGCTAAAACATTGGGATCAACAGAATTTAATTATTTTATTCGGTTTTCAGATATCCGGAAAAAATTTAAAAAATCGTATTATCTTTTTCTCAGGGGCGGTCGGTCCATGGAAGCAAGGGAAGCAGCGCTTTTTAGAATTTTTAAAAGTAACAATGCAGAGAACGGCTGCAGCTTTATATGCTATAGTTTGTCAGATAGTCGATGATCTACAGTGTGGTACTAAACTTATCGCCCAAAGTTATGATCGGGCCGCTGTAATGGCTGGTGAATTGGGGGGGGCCTGCAGGCCAAAGTAAAAGAGACTTTTCAGAATGCAATATTTGTACATTGTTTTGCGCATCGATTAAATTTAGTTCTTGCTCAATCTGCAGCGTGTCTTAAAGAGTGCAAAATATTTTTTTCAAGTATTAGTGGAATGGCTGCCTATTTTTCAAAATCATCAAAACTGACACGAGCTTTAGATTTGGAAGTACAGAAGAGACTACCCAGAGTTGCTCCAACACGATGGAATTACAATGGGAGGCTAACTATCTGTATCTGAATATCGACAACCTCTGATTGATTTATTTAAAAATATTTTACAAAGCAAAGATGACTGGGACACTGAAACTTTGAATGGATCCTGAGGTTACTTAGATTCATTGAAAAGAGACTTTGATTTTAATTTGTTGTTAAATATTATCTCCGAAATATTCCCATTTACTGACAATTTATTCAATATTTTGCAAACTAAATCAAATGACGTTAGATTTTGTGTAAAGAAAATTAAAGAATTCAACAAAGGAAATGAATTTGAAAAGTTCTGGGAAGAAACTAGTAATGACAGTTTAGAGCCGCAAAGAAAAATAATACGAACTGAATTTATAGTGGATCGTAGAACTTCATATCGAAGACTTTTTATCGAAATTTTGGACAATACTACTGAGCAACTAAATAATAGATTTAAAAATTTTAGTGATATACAGTTTTTAGAATTGTGTAATTTTAATGAATGTAAAAATAAACAGTTTCTACAAAACGCACTTCATTGAGTGATAACTACGGAAATTTTTTTGATATAGTTGGGTTACGATTGGAACTTTCAGTTATTTATGCTACACAAGATATTAGTCAGAAATATAACGCCAACGAACTGATTATCTTTATAAAAGAAAATAGTTTGGATCAGGCCTACTCTGAAGTGTTGAAATTGTGTATGTTAGTGTTAACGAAACCTGTAATTAGTGCTTCGGTTGAACGCAGTTTTTCGACCTTAAAAAGAATAAAAACTTTTTCAAGAAATTCAACCAGTGAGGAGCGGCTTTCAAAATTGTCCCTGTTGACAATAGAAAGGGACTTTGTGAAGGAGATGTCCCAAAATTCAAACTTTTACGACGAAGTTATTTCCGACTTCGCAAAAAAGGAGAGGCGGATTAAACTACATTATAAATAGGTATTTATGTGCATGTTAACTACTTAACTAGCCGGCTCGATTTATAGTTGGCTAGAGTGTGCACGATGGCAAGTGTGATTGAATAAACTTTCTATTTCACTGCGGGTTCGATCCCCGCCACCGTCACTGGCAATGTCGGTGGGTATGGTTGTGTGTCTCCGTTTTTTTTCATAAGTGTAACCCTCGCCCGTGCAGCTACGGCTTTGGAATCGGGGGCTGTTTAATTTTTGTGGTGTTTTTATGTTTTATATTTATTGAGGAGTGGTGGTCCTACAAGTGTACTTTTTTTCTAGATATCATAACTTTGCGGCTTTCGACATTTGCTTTAAAATGATTATACCGAAGCCACGGCCCTATTTTTTTTTAATTTTTGCCTCGCTTCACTCGGGGCTTCGCACTACCCATCACCCTATATTACAAACTGCTTCCCCTGTATCAAAACTCACCGCACGCCCCTGCTTTTTCTCCCATATGTTGCATATTTGACATCGAATCTTTATTCTGTAAAAACATTCTTAAAGCAACTTGTTGTGTCTTATATGACTTATAAAATGAAAGTATAACAACGTTTCGTTCACTTATTGTTAGAATCATCATCAACTTCAGTTTTTCTTACGGCAGCCATATTGAATTTTCATATCAGAAAATAGATATTTTTTTCTGATATCAATGATATAACATAATCCTAATTTCATTTAAACCTCGAATTATTTAAAAACCACAATTTCATAGGTACCACAAATTTTTCAGTTTTTTCAGATATTTGAAAAACCAAGTCAGATTATTATTAAGTTCTGTTGGTTTTAGTAAGAAGCGAGATCTCTATGTTGGGAAAGTTAAAGCCGAACACCCTATATATAAAAAATGTCTGCACATAAATATAATATAAATAAATACTTAAAGAATCGCCATGCAGCCAGACACTGTAAACACGGCAGATTAAAATATTTACCGACATGACTTCTTTTATTATTATCAGTAATATTTTTCTAATGTACACTTTTTTACATTTTTCTCGTATTTTACAATATAAAGGGATGGATGTATGTTTTAAAATTAAAAACTACAAATTAGTTTAAATTACGAAAATTACATAGTCCAATTCACTTAATTATATTTTTCTATCAGATTATAACATAATATGTTCACATTTTTTATAGGCAATTTAGCATTGACCGTGTTACTGTTTTTAATTTAAATTTGTAGTTAAGTAGGCACCTTTTATGCACGTGATATCCGTCGCCTGTTGGCGCGACAAACTATCGCCGCATTTTAATATACAGGGTGGGGCAATAGTGCGTCCGGCTTCCATATATTGAGTTCTATGATAGCTAGAAACTTGATTTAATAAAATAAACTAGACAAAAAAGTCTATAACCGGAAATTATATAGGGTGAGCCAAGACGATTCAGAGACACAAACTAACATTATTTTAAATGGAATGCCATGTATATCAGAACATTTTTTTGAAACCTCTTGGTGGCCTCCTTCCACTCCTGTATTATTATTGACTCTCTCTCGACCACTTGGATGTAATGATTTCTTTTTGTTGAAATTATGCCATTTACACGTGTATATTAAAAAAATCACTACAGTCACAATTATCGATTTTAAGAAAAAATTTGTCAGTACCAGTTATGAAAGATCTGTGTGATGACACTCAGCCATTCTCATTTCTTAAAAGTATACAGGTTTGCCAAAAATAATTTTTAAATTTACAACGAATTGAAATGAATTTTCTCAATTTTTCAAATAGAACACCCTGTGTATTTTTGGACGGTGTGATGTAGAATTAAAAAACAAACATTTTTTGTACGTACGTCCCTATGGCTATTTGTAACCATTTTCGATTTATTGAACAATTGCAAAATTCAGCAATAAAAATTAATAATAATTTTTTTTTTGTAATTCAAGAGAAGATATTATAAAAAGTGCTCCACATGTTACCCATTTTGATTGACACACATTTCTATGCGTCTTTGGAATGAAGTTTCTACTGGTCATAAAATTGCCGGAGTGATACTTCTAAACGCATTTATTATACTTTCCTTCAAGTTTTGGATTGTTGTTGGTGTGATGGTCATAAATAGCCATAAGAATGTACGTACAAAAAATGTTCGTTTTTCAATCCTACATCACATCGTCCAAAAATATACAGGGTGTTCCGTTTGAAAAAAATGAGAAAATTCAGTTCAAAAGGTTGTAAATTTAAAAATACTTTTTGGCCACCCTGTATACTTTTAGGAAATGAAGATGGCTGAGTGTATCACACAGATATCTCATAACTGGTACTAACATATTTTTTCTTAAAATTGATAGTTGTAATTGTAGTGATATTTTTAATATACACGTGTAAATTGTAAAATTTCAACAAAAAAAAAACATTACATCCAAGTGGTTGGGAGAAAGTCAGTAATAATACACGAGTAAAAGGAAGCCACAAAGAGGTTTCAAAAAATGTTCTGATATACATGGCATTTCATTTAAAAAAATGTTAGTTGACCCTATAGAATTGTCTTGGCTCACAACAATTTTCGGTTATTGACTTTTTTGTCTAGTTTACTTATGTTTTTAAATCAAGTTTCTAGCTATCATAATAATCGATATATCGAAGTATGTTGAATTAAATGATTCCATTTCTGCGTTTGTCGCGGCGTTTTAATTTCTGTCACGCTGAGTTTCCAATCGCGTCGTGACACGCGATCTGAAAGAGTACAGAGGTAAATAAACGCTAAATACCCAATAACGTGGCAACACTGGCAACAATAGACGCAGGAAATCGCGTGCATGAAAGGTGCCTTATTTCCGAGAATGCCCTCAGGGCAGTAGCCAGAATACGATTTTACGGGAGGTTTACGAAATTTTTGGAATGGCTCTACTAAATTGACATAAATACCTCTTTTACCCAAACTAAAAAAAAAACATTTGTTGAAATTAAGAAAAGACTAGTATTACACATTAATTAACAAGATTTTAAACAATCGCATTTTCTGTTTTTTAACTTATTTAATTTTAAATGAATGTATTTCTAAACATTTTGTTTTATATATAGCGAGAGTTGTTTCAAGTCGAACAGTCGTTAAAAGTAACGAAAAATAAATAATAGCGTGTATGGATTATGCCCTTTCCACCTGTAGTGAGAACTGTCATCAATACTCCACATAAGAAATCTACACATACATCATATATTACCCGTTAACGCCTGTTCAACTTGAAACTATTCTCGCTGTATATTTATTTAAGTAATTAATATTTTGTAAATATTTTTAAAATATTTTATGTTAGGTACTTAGTTCTTTTTAAATATTTGTCAAATATTCTTGCAATATTTTGTATTATATTTTTTTTGAATATTTATGATACAATAGAAAAGTTTTCATACCGACTTATTAATAGGTGGAAAAAGTTTTGTTGGCTAAGGAAGGATCATTATTCTGAGAAAAACTACTTCATTAACTTGCAAGTTAATGTAGTAGTTTTTCTCAGAATAAGGATCCTTAACCAACAAAACTTTTTTTCAACTATTTATAATACGTTTTCTAAATATCTTCGTTATGTATTTATTACATAAAACATTTTATAAACCCTTCAAACATTGTGAAAACATTCTACATTGTAACAATATATTATATATGTTGTAAAAATATTTGATACTACTTGGGTTTGTAAATGAATAATTCTAGACATTTTGCGAGGGGAGGCTCAGATCATTTCAGGGGAGGCTTAGAGTCCTATAGCTACACCCTAGCTACAGTCCTAAATGCCCTGTTTCGAAATGGTGCAAACTAAGACTAGGGTTGTTAACTTCAAAAATGCAATCTTCGAAGGGTGAATGATAAAGCACTACACATAATACCTAAAAAAGGAGAGGGGCCTGCGAGCCTGAGGTGACTATCAAACTCTGAATGCACGAACCATTTCCGGTAAAAATCCTCAGGGCCCGCTTTGGAGGCGAACAACCTGGACCCCTGTCCGGGGCGGCGAACCTGAGGGCGGTATTTTCGTCCCCCTGAATGCGAACCCAATATTGATAAATTAATTATTCTCAATTAATATAAATTTTACACTACTTGTTGATTTTTTTCACTAACTAAAACTAAGTACTATGCAATTTACATTTGATCTTTGTGGTTTGTTATGTTTTAAAGCTAGAAAAATATTAAAACACCTTTTTAAAAAAGCATATTTATTTTTTAAATAAAACAATACGTATAGTTAAAAGACGCGCATGACCTTGCATGAACTTGTTTAACATAGGACCTGCAAGATATAACATGCATTGACATGTTTTCGCGATTTACTATATAAAAACAGTCATCTAAGCGCAATTGTGTTATTATTGCAAATGCGATGCGCGATGCCGGTGATAATATATCCTTGAAGTAAGTTTATAAATATTAAAAATATTTAACAGTTTAGTTCGGGATAGTGACTTTTGTGTGTTTTGGCAATTTCTGAAGGTAAGTACTTCTGCAAATACCTATATTAAGTGGTAAAGAATTATTTTCAAAAATATTTTCCACAATACGTACTTATACATTTTTATACAGTTTCTGTATGTTTGTTGTGGCGGATTTTTATTAATTCATTTGAGGTTTTCGCCGCGAAAAAAAGAGACAAAAGTCCATCTTTAAAATTCAAACATCTGATAGGTACCTATTTTAGATATTTAGTTATTATGTTCGTTGTGGTGGTTCCCAATTTGTCCATTTTGTTGGGATCCACCACACCTAAAAAATCTTTCCATAAATTCCACTAATTAATAAATTATAATTTTGTGTAGTAATAAGGCAATGCGTTGCATAATAAGACAACAGAAAAAAAAATCTCCAAATACTATTATTCGGTGACGGTGGCTTAGTCTGTCCCACAGTTTAAAAAAAATGAAATGCCTAGTGTTAATTACTAAAAGTATTAACTATTTTTCCAAAAGGGGGGTTGAAAATTAGCCCGAAACGTTAAGAAATTCGTTTTTTATATTTAAAAATAGTTTAAGGAGGTAATTAAAACTAGGCACTTTATTTTTCAAAACTGTGATACAGAATAAGTCACTGACTAATTGGATTTGAAGATTTTTATTTTAACTATCGTATTTTGCATTATTTAATTTGTTGTTTTAAAATGTCTGACGCGCAAACAAAATTGTCCGGCCATCAGTACAAAAAGCGAAGGCTAGAGAAGGAAACCAAAAAGCAAAAACAAGCTGGTGCCCTGCACATTATTTCCAGTAGTACCATTAGTACCAAAACAAATATCTCCAAAAATTCAGATAAAAAGGGAAACACGGAATCAACAGAGAGTGTTGGTGACCAAGACCAATCAATACACAATATTTCTAAACCAACTTTGTCACCAAATGAAAGCAGCCCACCAACTGACACCGCCTTGGCACTTAGAGAAGGCACCCTAACTAGCACTAATAGCACTCTACCTCTACAAACTGACCCCACCCTACCACCCACGGAATACACTGTACAAACTTTAGGTACAAATCCAACATTATGGCGCAGAATTTTAGGAGATGCATTTCTATTTACCTCCGCCCATGTACAATAAAGAGATGCCTACGGTTTTTGCAGGCTTTTAGTTTTTATACGATTTCAATTGACTTCGTACAAACTTTAAGAATGCATTTTCTACCATTGACTAAGCGCTTACTACCAGATACCAGTCCACCCCTAAGATGTACCTATAACGACGGTCACAACGATTTTTCAAATTTACCGTGATGTCATTCGGCTTACATAACGCAGCACAAATGTTCCAGCATTTCATTGACTACGTCTTACGAGGGGTAGACGTTTGTTATGCATCGTTAGACGACATCCTAATGGCATCGAAGACCAACAACAGCATCACCAATACTTAAGGTTAGTATTCGAAAAACTTAATGAGTACGTTATTATTATCTACCCAGGAAAGTGTTGTGTTTGGCGCTAGCAAAGTGAAATTTCCTAGGGTAATCCGTCAACGCTGAAGGGACTAACCCGCTCCCGGAAAAGGTACAACCAATTTTAGATTTTCCTAAACCGCAAAACGTGCAGCATTTACGACGTTTCTTGGGTGTGGTTAACTTTTACCGTCGCGTCATTTCATATTATGTGCAGATGATGCACAACAGACCCTAACCAAGGTTCTAAAAGGCCCTCAACGAAAAGGATATGACCTAATTAACTGGACGAAGGAGACGGAAAAAGCATTCAACAATTTCAAAAATAAACTTCCGAATGTCACGATGCTTGCACATCCTGTAGATGGGGCATCACTTAGTATCTATCGTAGTGGACACCTTTAACTTTTCCAGCAGCATTACAACAACTGGTTAACAGTGTCTGGCAACCATTATACTCCTTCAAAAAATCCCTTTTTTCCCTCAGAAAAAATACAACGAGTACCATCGCGAGCTATTAGCAGCGTACTCGGCAGTCAAGAGATTTCGTAACGGAGTTGAGGGACGCTCATTCACCATTTTCACCGATCATAAACCTCTGACATCCGCTTTGCGACAGAAAACCGAAAAGTGTTCGCCGAGACAATTGTCGTCGACCATTCGACATATTTCTGGCAGGGACAACGTCGTGGCCGACGATCTATCACGCTTTGAGGAAGTTACCACCACAATGGATCCACGGGAACTCGCAGTATCACAGTGTTGTTATAATTTAAATTGTTTATTTAAAAAATTATATATAAACAATTTTAAAATATACCACTATATATTTCTCTATATTTCGATTTTGAATGAACAGTTGATTCCAAAAATGTATCACATTTAGGGTCTAAAATTAATAAGTTGAAAGCTACGACAATTCTGAATACAGTGTGTCTCACTTAAGAGTGTCACAGTATAATAATTCTTTTACTTTTTGTGTGGTTTAAATCAAACGTGTCTCAAAAGATAGAGAATACCAAGGTCTATTTAAGACCACAAAATCACTTTCCATCTCTAAATGCAAGGCCATCTACGATGCTACATTATATGACAGAAATCAAAAAATCATAGTAGGCATTTTTTTAATCGAAAAATGTTATTAACAAAACTGTTTTGAATTCATTCAAAAACCCTGAATCCGAAGTTTATTCTAAAAAACATGAGATTTTGATGAAATAAATCATTTTGGGCATTTTAATAAAAATTATTATATACAACGGACCAATTTCGAGTATTTTGAGAGTTAACTGTGCCATTAGTTGTAAATGTCGCTTGATCTGAGAATAAAATATTTTTAAAAAAATTAGGGTTGTCCAAAAACTCTCCCTGACACCAAAAGCAATATGCCAGCCGCCTTTCTTCGTCTCCTTCTTCTAATGTGTGTAAGAAAAAAGGCTTGAAGGGGCGTAATTTATTTCGACGGAAGCATCGTCAAATTGTATCCTTGGATACATTCTCCTTAAGCACCCTACACCTTGGATTTTCTCTCACAAACTGAAAAATTTCTGCATCTCTCTAACATGATCCCTCACACATTGTTCTTGTTTGTTGCACAGTTTGCCAGTTCTATTGAATAAATTATTAATTAACCAAACTTTCACGTGGACTATTGGGGGTCGATCTGAATACCAATTATTAAATTCTGTACAACTTCCCTCGCTGTACGAGAATTATCACCAACTAATCTAACAGTGTCCACTTTTTTCGCAGTTGTAAGCATTTTAATTGAAATAAAATATGCTACAATACAAAAAATCAGACAGAATGCCAACAGATTTACTTGACAACTAATCTGACATTTACAAAATTGTCTTTTAGTAGAAACAAAGGAGTTAGAGCATGCTTATCAAAACGAGAAATTTAGGACTGGAATTTTTTTTCATTAAAACTTCATTTTTTTTTTAGAATGTAACTAAACTTCCGATTCAGGGTTTTTGAATGATTTTGAAGAAGTTTTGTTAATAAAATTTTTTGATTAAGAAATGCCTACTATGATTTTTTGATTTCTTTCATATAATTTAGAATGGTAGATGGCCTTGCATTTAAAGATGGAAAGTTATTTTGTTGTCTTAAATATACCTTGATGACCTCTATCTTTTGAGACCAGTTCGATTTAAATCGGGCAAAAAACAAAAGAATTATTACGCATCTTAAGTGAGACACACTGTATAAGATTTACTAATTTTTCATGTTTTGTTTGAACAAATGATAGTCACTAGAACTAACGATTAGTTAATAATAATAAAAAAATTATAGTAAATATTCGAACTGTACTCCTTGTTGTAGCTGACAGGACCCGAAACGATGGATAAAGTGTTGCTGAAACTTATTTATAGTTTCCTGAGAAATGTTGTTTATCTGTGTTCTAATTCTCTCTTTTAATTCAACAGTGTTTTCCGGTTTGGTTTTATAAACTAAGCTTTTTAGATGGCCCCACAGAAATTAATCTAATAGATTGAGGTCCGGTGACCTTGGTCGCCATTCGATAGGTCCACGTCTACCAATCCACCTGTTCAGAAATATTTGATCTAGATACCTTCGAGCATCTGCATAATGGGGAGGTGCACCATCCTGTCGAAACCGCAAGCTTTTGTCAACATTTCCAAAATTATTTCCACTGGGGAATAAATTTAATAACGTTGGGATGAGATAACCTACTAAAAATTGGAGATATGCCAGTCCGTTTACAGTTCGACAAAATAGGGTCCAATGATTCTATTTCTTACAATTCACGCCCACACATTTACCTTTTGTGAATACTGTGTGTGCTGTTTCTGCATCCGTCAAGGGTTTTCCCTTGCCCAGTATCTACAATTCTGAAGATTCACTTCATCATTTAATTTGAAAGTGCATTCACCGGAGAAAATAATATTTTTTATCAGAAGAGGATCACCATGTCTTTCAATTTAAAATGTCAAAATCAATGTGACAAATGTTCATATTTTGATTTATCTAATTTAAATATTTATATAAATAATTTATACGCGGACTAGCCCCTTGACGAGTTCAGAAAAATGAATGTAGATATATATCGGACTTGGCGATTTCGTTTTTTTATTAGCTGGAGGAAATCATTTCTTTACTGAAAATTTTCCTTTTTGGCGAGTTAATATTTTTTTCAGTTTCAACATTTTATTGCTTCTAATACTAAGAGCACTGTTATTTAAATCAATGCAGCTCTTGCTCATAGACTAAGTAGTTTTAATAGTTTCTATGATAGAATGTATTAGAAGTGTTGTTTTTGATTCGTTATATGCCTAAAACGTTTATACTAGCACATTCAGATAAGAATAACAGTATAAAATATAAAGATATACAGGTATTTATTATTATTATCATGTTAGGTTTGGAAGCGGGCTTTTGTAATACCCAATATTTATTTATTATTTTTTTCTAGAAATAAATGTAATGATCTTTTCTTTCTAAAGAAAATATAACTAAAACCAAACATTTATACCAAATAAAAGATCCCCAGGTAAGATGCCCACAAAAAACTTATTTTGAATATCTTGTAAAAAAATTAAAAATTGCATAATACAAAAGAAATTATAATGCAAATGATGAAAAAGAATAACTCTCAAAATCTATTACATGTACGAGATCTCGGTTATATTCAAAATGCACTCAAGAAAAATAAATTTGAACCCTATAAATTTAGTGATTCAAGAATTTTGTGTTAACGAAATACGTATGTATTTTTACGATGAATAGAACAAGATAATAATTTTATTACAAACATATTTTTCACAGACGAAGCTAATTTTACTTTATCTGGATTCTTTAATAGAATAAATGAGCACTTTTGGATTTCTGAAAGTATCCACCAAGTAAAGAACATTCATTGACAAGGTCGTCAGTCTATAGGAGTTTGGTGTGGAATATTAAATAATAAAATTTTTGAGCCGATTTTTTATGAAAGCTGTTTAAATGGAAGAAGATGCAAGATGGAGTACCATGTCACTCAACTAGGCAGGTAACTGAATTATCAAACCATAAATATCAAACGTGGATTGGCAGAAGTGGCATTATACTATGGGTTCCACGATGCCCGAATTTTTTATTGCTTTTTGTATGTTCTAATACATATTTAAACTGTTATTATTAAAAAAATCATGTAACAGACTTTTTTATATTTAGGTATACTTACTTGAATAAGGACTATCCAAATATGCAGGGTGTCTCATTAAAAAAGTGACATGTTACTAGACACATACGCAAACTTGGTGAAATATGCTACCAACCCCTTTTTTACTTTTTTTCTATCTATGATTGTAAGAATAGGAAATGGGTTAAAAAACAAAATTTTCAGCTGAGCACCCTGCACAAAACAAAAATAAGAGATTAACTAAATAGGTACCTATAAAAAACATTAAGAAATAAAAACAGTCCACTCTTAACATATGTATAGTGATAGTATTGTTACGCCACTGGACTGTGCAGACTGATGGGCGAGACTGAAACTGTACGAGAAAGACGGGGAATATTCTGGACAATGACAATGGATGTATAAATAAGACGCACGGTGGGCCGAGAGTCAGTCTTAAGTTGAAAGTGAACGAGTAAAGAAGAAATAAGAAAGAGCCTTATTATAAGTGTTTAATACTGATTACAGTTAAGACAGTCATTAATCTATTGCTGTTAATTATTAATTACTTAATTAATTAATAAAGTAGCGAGTAAGTGTTACCTGAACTCTCAATCAACGAATCTACGAGTATAGGTGTTTGTGGAGGATAGCAAACACGTAACTATTTGATGTCGGAAGTGAATTGTAAGAGAAATTTCTGGAATATTCAAAAGGTTCTACAGTGTTCTTCTCAGAAATTAGTAACATGGAGAATTAAACTACTGGACAGTGTTTGAGAACTGTCTCTAGATTGATAGTGACTTTAAAGTGGATTTTCGAGAAGTTTCTAGAACATTCGATTTAGAAATAGCTGCAGATACGCGAGTGTCGTCAACAATAACGTGTTGTGGACTGGAAAAAAGACTACTAGTGCAATTTTGGGAAATTTCTAAAACATTCTATTTGGAAATTACAGGAGATATGTGAATTGTGTCGACAGGAACGTGTTATAGATTTAAAAACAAGACTATAAGTGACTTTTCGTGAAAACTCTAGAACATTCGAAACCACAGAAGATACGTGAACTGTGTTAACGGGAACTTAGTATAGACTCTAAATAAGACTTTCTAGTGCTGTTTCGAGATTTTTTTTTTGGAACATTCCAATACTAAATGGACGTGATACATACATTGTATGGACTTTATAGTGTAATAAACTTTATTCTGAACTGATTTACGTGTCGTGAGTTAATGCCAAAAACAAGAAGCATGGCGGAGAAGTAAATACAAGAGTTATTTGCAGCATTGGTGCAACAAATGGAAGAACAGAAAAGAGAACGCCAGGATGAATTAAGAAAAATTATGGAAGATCAAGAAAGGGGCTGCAGAAAGAAAAAAAGAACAAGAAAGCAAACGCCAGGAAGAGAAAGACGAACAAAGAAAAGTTATGGAAGCTCAAGAAAGAAAACGACAAGAAGGAAAAGAAGAACAAGAGAGAAGACATCAGAAAGAAAAAGAAAAGCAGAAAATAGAACGCCAGGAAGAATTAAGACAAATTATGGAGAGACAGCATCAAGTCATGCTATCGGTCACTGAACAGTTGAAGGAAGATATACGGGCTGAAGTCATGAAAGTTAAAGGAGAAGTCAGTGAATTTAGAGTAGAGGGAGAAATAACTGAAGTTAAAGGAAAAGTCAGTGAGGCTGAAGAAGAGCTAGCTGAAACAACAATTAAAAGAGAAGGGAGGCCAATTGGTAATTTCGTCCGATATTAGATTACAACCACCTTCCTTCGACGGTCAAAGTTCATGATCAACTTATAAGAGAGAGTTCAAGGCAGCTGGTTAATAAAAAGACCTTTTCAAAAGACCATGCCAGAAAAACTGCAAGTCTTGTCACCGTGAGGAAAGACAGCAAGATGTACAAATAGTGAATACCGTTAAGATTGATGTTCCGGATGATTGAAACAAAAGAGTCGTTAATGGAAGCGCAGATAAATGATAAGGAAACTGATATGATTCTGAAATGGAAGGAAAGAGGAACCCGACGCGATTGGAAGGACATTTCAAATAAATCAGTGGAGCTGAAGGCTCAATGGGCCTCCCTTAGAGTTGATGATGGACTGCTGAAGAGAGCGTGGGAAAGTCCAGATGGAAAGAAAGTTGCTTTGAAATTGGTAATCCCCAGGTGTCACGTAGCAAAAGTATTTCAGTAAGTGCATAATGGAACGTCTGGCGAACATTTTGGCATTAACAAAACCCTGACAAAATAAGAGAACGATTCTACTGGGTAAACAGTCGACAAGATGTGGAGGCCTGTTGCCGCCAATGTGAAGTTTGCTCAGCAAGAAGAGGGCCACAGACAAAAAGGGCCCAATGAAATTATAACGTCGGGGCTCCTTTTGAGAGAATTGCAATAGCAAGTGACCGTATGAAAGCTTGTTATGATCTTAAGGCTATTGGAGGGTACCAGGCAGGAGATATAACCCAGAACGAAAGAAAGGCAGGTCCCCGAGGCTTCACTCACCTTGGGAAGGACCATACACAGTCGTCACCAGACTAAACGACGTCGTATACCGAATTCAGCAAAGTCCATAATCAAAGATGAAAGTGGTGCATATACAGAGACTAGCTACGTATGCAGAGAACAACGAATTGTCCTCCGGCCCAGTCCGGCCCTGAATTTTTATTATCGCCTGCTCTAACTATTCCAAATTGTTTGAAAATAAAGAAGATAGAACGTATTCTGTCTGTATTTTACTATTTAATTAAGGCTAATGAGAATGCTGAGTGAAAATACATAGACTCAAAGTGGTAGTATTAAAATGGGGTAAAATTTGTTATTTAAATACTAACAAGAATTTTTCAAGGTTTGTAGTATTAGTAAGGTGCCTGAAATCAGGAATGTGGAGGACACCCCTGAACGCCTCTATTGCTACGCCAATTAAGGCTGGGAATTTTCCAGATTTTAGTATTCGAATATTCGTTCGAAAAAATATTCGAATATTCGAACTATTCGGATATTCGAATATTCGGATTATTCGAATAGGTATTCGAATTATTCGGATAATCGAATTATTCTAGTATTCGAATATTCGAATTATTCGAATACCTATTCGAATAATCCGAATTATTCGAATATGTATCCGAATAATCCGGATCCTCGACTATTCATTATTAATAGGTATAGCACTGAATACTAGTGAATAGTGAATACTCTATTTGAGTATTTGGTTGGATAGACCATAATAATAGTCGTGACGTAATCCACTAAGCAGGCAATTTGATTTGCTTTCCATACACATAATAGGGTATGTCTCCTGTACATGTGCTTTAAGGGTCAGAATTATTTAGTTAGTATTTTATTTTAGGATTGAGGCGCTATTGTTCACATTTAACTATTGAAGCTTAAATAAAACAAAAACAGAGCTAGTTTATTATACTTCTGTGTCATAACTATTTTTCCTTTTCGAAAAAAATAAAAGTGCTCTAAAATTAGAATATTTTTAAAAAAGACGCAGATTGTGAAGATAAAACAAATACATGAAAAGTCAATAGTTAAATATTTACAGGTTTTCTAAAATTTAAAATTTAATTTTAACCCCTGTCTTAGTACAGTAAGAATAAGGCCGAGGCGAGAATGAGATGGAATAGTTTGACTGGGAGTAAAACGTGCCACTAATGTGGTCTATTTATATATTTGAATTTTAGAATAGGTACCTACCTATACCTACTATCTACCTACTTTGGTTGGATGCATACTGCATACCTATTCGTACATAATTTAATAATATATTTTAATATTCAAATTTACTTAAGTATAATCGAATATTCGAATACTCGAATATATTCGAGTATTCGAATATTCGAGTAATCGAATATTCGATTATGCTCGAATATTCGATATAATCGAGTATTCGAATATTTCAAATATTCGAATAATTTCCCATTAGAATAATTCGTATTCGATTACTCGAATATTCGAATTATTCGTATTCGATTCCCAGCCTTAAAGCCAATATGCATACCACAATCCAGGGTATTATGAAACGTTTCGAGAATACATCCTTTCCAAAATTATTGTTCAATTTGATTTAATAATAAACTAAAACTAAACTATAAAAACTAACAAATGATCTAAAAATATGTTGATGAAAAATTAGAAAAGAACTGTAAAAATATCTCCATTAACCACTGCCTCTTTTATTGCAGAGTTTTGTTTGGTTGCATCTTTTAAAAACAGTGATACACTACCCATATTAAAAGCTGGTGAGAAAAATTATTATATTATAACTAAGATAATATTCCATATAATATTTCTGCGAGAAAAAAATTATTATCTTTACATTTTCTTTCGCAACTTTTCATATAAAATGGAGGAATATGGAAACGTACTTTTCTTTACAATTCTTTGTGAGTATTTCAAAATTATATTCCGATATTTGATATCAACTATTAAATTATCATAAAAAAAGTAATTTTAGAACCTGTGAAAATTTTTCTTTTTCTGTGAGTAGGTAATAACCAAAATTTCAATTAATTTGGCCTACCTTGTATAACAAACTCATAGCCCCTTTCCAGAATGAATCCGTATATCCGTAAATTTATTAATTAGCATATTTTAAATAAAATGCCTATCTTAATATATTAAGTTCGTCTTCTTTCCTAAGAATCAAATAGTGCCATAGCAACAATTTCAAACAAACCTGTTTTCAACCAAGTATTTTATCATACAAAATAAACGCCAGTAAGTGTAGTAAAGGAGTATTCAAAGTTACCATTCCCGATACGTACATGAGGGAATCTTTCATTGTCAAATCAAATTTATATAAGTTTAAGAAGGATCATTGATGATTGATCAATGGGTTTCATAATTGAGGATAGTTTATATAATGAAATTTAAATATTGACCCTATGTACATATATAAAAAATGAGGAAAAGACATGTAAAACTGACCCTTGTAAGTATAAAATAAGATGAGATGAGATGAGATAAAATAAAATAAAATAACTATTTGTGGAAACATATAAAAATACATGTACAGGGTGATCATTGTAAGTGCCTCAATCAATTTCATTGCTTGATTTTTCACCTAGTAAGAAAATTACAAAACTGTATCTACTTCTAATGTATTTTTTTCTGCGGAACCCAAATTCGTAAAGAGAAAACAACAATTGCACGTAAAAAAAATTATGGCCAAAAAACTAAAAAATACAAAAATTGCCACCCTGTATATTAATGCGGAAGTGGACTCGTGATGTTCCACTGATTATGAATGTGTATCACATTCATATACTTCACTTCCGGTTTAACCTGAAATTACTTTAACTTTATTATTTTAAGTGATACACCCTGTATATTTAGTTCAGCTTAAAGAAAATTTCTTCCTGAATACGGCAACATATCATTATCTTTTATATTTGATAATAAGACATTGACGTTTAAATTTAACATAACACAAATATACTTTTTAAAACAATATATTTAAGTAGGTAATTTATTTATTTCAAAAATTAAAATAATTCCATATATTTTACAAAGAACAAAAATTGTTCGAAAATATTACCATTTTGCTGTAAACAGAGGTGAAGGCGTTTGTTTGATCAAATTCCCTCTGCACCTGCTTAAAATAATGGGATAGTTAATAATTAGAACTATTTCCTATTAAATTTTCAATTTGTCGAAACGCCTACACCTCTGTAGCAAAATAGTAATAGAATATTTGTCATAAATGAAATATATGAAATTTACTTTTTGAAATAAATTAACTATTTCAATGATTTTATTTGTTTTTATAGATGACTTTGTTTTCAAAGATATATTGTTGTTATTTTAAATTTAAACCCCAGTATCCTATTAAATATGTAAGATAATGATAATGTATTATTTATTGCTGAATTCAGAAAGAAATTTTCTTTAAACTGAAATAAACACAGGGTATATCACTTAAAATAAAAAAGTTAATATAACTTCCCATTAAACCAGAAATGAAAAATATGTAATGTGATACGCATTGTCACAGGTCCATTTCCGTATTAATATACAGGGTGTTAATTTTTTTTACTTTTTAGTTTTTCGGCCATAACTTCTTTATTTGGCGTTCAATTATCTTTTCTTTTTGAATTCGGATTTCCCAGAAAAAAATGCATAAGCACAGATGTGGTTCGGACTCCACAATAAACTGTAGAGCCTCGTTTCTCTTTACTCAACACAAAATCCTAGGATTTTCTGGGAGGTACCTCGGTAATTTGAGAGGCGGTTAAGTTCTTGATTTTTCCTAAGTAAAAAACCAAGCAAAAAAATCAAGTGCGGCACTTAAAATGATCACCCTGTACAAGTCAAAAATATTAAATCCAATATCTTCCCCTTCATATACAATTTTATATCTATATGTTTTTATTTAAATATTTCTGTGAAACAATTAATACAATCAGGTGATTCTATACACAAAGCAGACAGACATCTCACTTACTATAAAAATATACTATGTTCTAATGAACATACGTGGGATTTACCGATCGGTTCCCAGGGATGGCTTTTACAGATATAATATAATATATTGCAAACACCTACTGAAACATTCCCAAACTACGAAAACATATTAAGTGCATTTTATTTAATTTTACAATGTTCATGGTAACTTAGTTTTTTCAAGGTATGCACTATGTTAAATTAAAACGAAATGCGTAATAGATTCTTTTAAATTACAGTATATTGGTAATTTACATTACCGAAGGCCAATGGCCGACCCTGGCGTGGAAGAGAGAAAACGTATAACACGATCAAACAGTATCTTGCATAACGTGGATTTATTCGGATATAGGTACTAAAAATGCGCAGTTAAAATGTCACAACGTACTAAATCGACGGAAGCTACAGTAAATTCTTGGATTGGCGATATTGCCGATTTACAATTTGATGGTAGACGATTGTATTGCACTAGATGTAACAAAGCAATTTCGTGGTCATGCAACACAAATATTAATAGACATATTTCCTCAGAAAACTATAAACGGAGCGTAAGTAGCTACTTACAGTGACATGTAACGTAATTTTAACTTAGATTTAGTGGAATTTATGCTAGGATGTAACATACCGTGGTCGAAACTAGACAATCCACTTTTTAGACAATTTTTGGAAAAATGTATTAGTGGCAAATATAGCAATATTAACGTGTCCTCGGGGTCTACACTAAGAAAAAAATATTTATCAATGGAGTGTGTAAATATTAGACAGAAAATTTCTTCTGAGCTTAATGTGAAGTACATCTGGCTTAGCGTGGACGAAACCACTAATGCTTGCGGGTTTAAAATAGCGAATGTTTTAGTGGGTGTATTGAAGAAAAATTGTTCAATGAGCGGACTTGATTGCCTCTAAAGTTTTAAAAGCTACAAATTCTCGCACTATAGCGGAGGTAGTGAATTCAGTCTACAAGAGTTTTGGGGTGACAAATATGCAGAAAATAAGGACAAGTTCTTATTATTTCTTACCGATGAAGTGAATTACATGAAAGCTGCTGGAAGAATTTTGAAGGAAACATATCAGAATATACTTCATGTAACATGTTCAGCATATGGGCTTCATAGGATTGCTGAAGCTGTTAGCCTAATGTTGATAATTTGATATCTAGTGTCAAGACAGTCTTTCTTAAAACACCAAGTCGTGTACGGTTATCCCATGAAATACTTTTATTCTTGTAACCGGTAGTGGAAAATACTTGTGTGTGTAGTTTACTGTTGAGTACGTCCCCCTATACCTCGAGTTCTCTTTGAGTGAGTGTTTATAATAAATTGACTTTTTCAACTTTGGATAATACGGAATTCGCTAAAAAAAATTTCAAGGTAAGATATCGTTTCATATATGCATGCAAATCTGACACTTAACCACCTAAAGCCAACCCTGGTTTTACGTCATATCCGATTGGTAAATCCTACCTTTGCTAATGAATGAATCTTCGAAATTTACGAAACGGTATCTGTTTCATAAATTTTGTTAAAATATGTCAGTAAAGTATAGCAGCATATACAGAGTGTTTTAAAATTAATCTGCCAAATTTTGAAACGTGACTTTTTTGGCGAAAAATAAGTTGAAAACTTCATATACACTTGTGTCCTTATGTCGTTTATAAGATACAGGGTGTCGAAATTTAAAAAAAATCTAAAAAAATCTCAAAAAAGCTTAGTCGAAACACTGAATTTTAGCACATGTTAGTATCGGTCAAGTAGGCGTTTTTACGTACAATCAGATTTTTTTACTTGCGTGCGTAGGATCAACATTAACAATATTTTTATAGCAAAATATGATACAACACTGTTTTTATTCAGTTTGATAATTCCTGAGACATTACTCGTTAAAACTACATGAAAGTTATCTCTTACGTTTTTTCCGTACGAAATACGGTTTTGGAAAAATAATTAAAGAAATGTTTTACAGCTTACTTTCTTACTTAATTACGAGTTATTAAATGAAATTTAAAGACAGTTTTTTTTATTATTATTAATTTTTGAGATTTTTCTGCTCTTAGCATTTTTAATTTCTTTGCAAATCCTGTGTCATATAATCGAAGCTGTTTAGGACATAAGTGAAGTGTTCGACTTATTTTTCGCCAAAAAATCATGCTTTAAAATTTGGCGTATGTTCTTTGAGATACCCTGTATATGTTATTGATGTACAGGGGCGGATTGATCCGACGACAGAACACGAGGATATTTCCCAAAGAGCTGCGGCCAGGTCACCAACGTATATGGGGGGTCGCTAGGCTGAAGAAACGTGACAAAAGTATAGTTACGGATGTTGGTATATACACATTTATTTTTTAATAACTTGATCAAAATAAATGGCGGACGGGCTGACACCACGGTCATAAATATGTTTTGACCCATTAATGGAGTAAATTTGGGGGCTAAATTTGCTTCCTTCACGTAAAAAGAAATCGGAGTAAAACCAGATCAAACTGATATATTGATTTTAAGTAATTTATTTTCCATCGATATGGCGATTAACGAAATGTGTGACCTTTTTTTACTAACCCTTTTTTTATGGGTAAAAAAAACTCAAATCGCCAATTTCTTAAAATCGTGATTGTAACAAAAATATACCGTTATATCTCTAGAATTACTTGAGATATCGACCTAATTTTCTTTTATTTTGAAAGCAGATACATAAGAGTCGTTAACTATATTATTTTAATTTCATAAAAAATATATCCTTCTCTTCGTAAACAAATTACGAATGCGGTAGTTCATTTTCGATGTGGTAAAATTGTTATAAATTGTATTATATTTATATATACCGCGTATGTCAAAAACAGTAGTCCTTCCTCAAGTTGTAGATAAGAAACCAAAAGGACCTGCTTATCATAAGGTTCTACTGAATGTTTTGATACATATTTTTTCTAATCTTTAGTGTCATTTTGTAGGATAAGTTTGCATCTCTCTATTAGAAAATTCGTTTTCTACACTTATTTATTAGTCAACGATAGAAGATATAATTGTCAGTAAATCTTGGTTTCTCGGATTTTGAACTGCAATATAATCATACTAGGATGGGCAAAATATCCATACATTGGAAAGTACTTATCAATACAATTTTTGGTATCGAGGTATCTATATCTCGACACCGACACCTGCAATCAATACCCATACTTGACACCAACATCATGATATCAAATCTGGTACATATCATCTACAATTCCTTCTAAATCTGATGTCAATAATGTAATAATCTAACTAATGGAATCCATGTTTGAGAATTGCATCAAATATACAAAACAAAATGAGTACAAGTTAAATATACATTGATTAGGCTGGGTAAAATATCAATAGATCAGAAAGTATCGATACTTGAGTATCAATGCAAATTTCTTGGTATCGAGGTTTCAGTCCTCGATAAGAAACCTGGTATCAATACCTCGATACCGGTTTCAGGTATCGACACCGATATTTACCGACAAGTATCGATATCATTCTTGGTATCGTTACCCGACATCAAAATCTTGGGTAAGGATAATATTTTCATTCAAGTAACCAAACTAACAACCAACTATTTAGTGTACCCGATGATAATTCAGATAATAATTCAACTAACTCCAATTATGTGTACGAGTAGTGCGCACAGAAAAACATCATCAGTAGGTATGTAACAAAAAATTCATATCATAAAAAATTCCTTTTTTAAATACAATTATTAAAAAGTGTTGACGTTTATTATTTTTATTATTAATGAGCCAGTCAAGGAATAGGTACTACCAAAGAGTATATAATCTTTGATACTACTATCGGGCAGCACTGACACTGTACTGGTTCTGTCAAAAATATGCTCTAGTTCTATCCCAATGGAATGGGAGTTTGAGCCTCGATACCTCTTTTTTTATTTGTAGTATGGAGAATAGATTAGAAGTTAAGTCACGGAATCACGAGCTTTTGCAAGTAAAATTATTAATTTTTTAAAAATGACCTAAGAATTCAATATAAATTTTAGAACGTTCTCAACCCTTCAATTTTTGGCAGGTACATAAAATGAAATTTTCGTCTTCTTCACTTTCTCACTATTACTGGTTAAATCATATGAACAGATTGTAGTAGCAGCTTTTTTCCTTAGCATATTTTCCGCCATTTTTTAGTTGCACTGAAGAATAAGAATTGACCACAAACCTTTTGTATTTCATTCCAAATTTATCTAGGTATCCTTGTATTTAATTGTGTTTGAAATTATTTTTTATTTATTTCTGTTTGGCATTTAGATTACTAAATATTACTAATTACCAAATATTGCGAACTGTGAAAATTACCCTATTAATTTTAATTCGAAATAACATATATTATGGTTTATATGTTTGATTCTTAATTTTTTGTTCCTAATTAAATAAGTGGAAATAAGTTCTTACCTTAATAAACAAAATGAAATAAAATTCCAAAAAAAGCACAAAACAATGATATAAAACATGTCTACACATAAATATAAACAAACACTTAAACAATTGACATCCAACCAGGCACCGTAAACAAGCACTACAGATAAAAATATCTATCATATGACTTTTTTATTATTTTTATCAATATTTTTTAATATACACTTTTTTTACTTTTTTTCTTGTTTTATTGTATATGGATAGATGTATGCCTTAAAATTAAAAATTACAAATTAATTTAGATAACGAATATTGTACATAGTCAAATTTACTTTTACTTATAATTTTTTTAATCAGGTTACTACATAATTCGCTCAATTTTTTCTATTCAGTTTAATATTGACCATTAATATTATTTGTAATATGAAATATTTGTCATATTTCGATAAAAAGTCTCTTTTGGTATTTTTGTATCCGAAAAAGGAAACACTATAAAACGGAAAAGTCATAGTATATTATTCAATGTGCATGTAATGAAATGATGGCAGCTATTCACGGGGGTGAAGTGTACGATATATGCCGTAGGCGAATGTCATAAATTACCCTAGTGAATAATAGCCGTTACGTGCAAGTAGAATACTATACTTTGGCCACGAATATTAAATAATTGTTAAAATATCGCGATAAAATGCTGACAAACTTTGACGTTTCAAATCAAATAGCAATTTCGTGCTTTGAATGACATGTCACGGCCACATTGATGAAATTTTAATAAAAAATATCAGAACCAGTAAACAATGAAATCATTAATCACTGCAATAAATAATGGATATAATAGTATTATCCTTGAGGAAACGCATACATAATTGATACATTATTTAATAGTCGTGGACAAATATTTTAATCGGCAGTGGTTGTTTACAATGTCTGGTTGGGGGTTTTCGCAGAGTGAGGAAAAGTGCATGGACATTTATTTTTGGCTTTTATTTTAAGTATTTAAAATCCAAACATAGTAAGATAATCAAAATGGTTTTATAATTTTGCTATTTTTCTAACATCTAAAATATAAACATTTAGCTGTTAATTATTGTTGTAATTAAAATTTGACATTTTGACAATGAAAACACCTACTTAATTTCATTGTTAAATCACAAATTTTAATATATCAACTAAAATTTTATATTAATGTAATCGTTCGCTTTAATTTTAATTTAATTTGTTTAAACTGAGTTAAAATTTAATTCTATTTATTTAAATTTAGTAAAGTTCTTGATTGTCATCCTGAAAGCGATAAAATTGTTATCGAAACGTGCGTCGGCAGAAGTTTAATAACAGTGTAAAGTATGAAAGCTGTAAATCTATTATACGGACGAGACCATAATTCACAACAATCACATAATCAATATATTTATTATTATTGGAAATGGTTACCTCACTTATAGGACAAGTGCAGAATAATCAATCCTAAAATACACACAATGTTTCATCTGAATTAAGTAATAAAAAATCGAAACGAAAAAAATCGATCCTCAGAAAATCGATTCTTTAATAGGTGATCAGTGTAAGACTAGTAATACCAATAATAAACTGTTTAAATTCAACCAAAATCTAAAATAATCATTTTTTACATAAGTATTCATAATAAATTTTATTTTTTACTAGCATAACCTCAAGTAATGTATTAAAATACACGGTAAATGTTTAATTCTTTTATTACATAATTATTATATTATAAATCTGCGAATCATGTAGGTACTACAGTTTTATTTTCATGTATTTTACCAGGACAAAATCCAAAAATTACACAAATACAGCCAACTATTTTAAAAAGAAGAAAAGGAGGAGGAGAGGTAAGGGGAACAAAAAACATAATGTAACAAACGAAATTACCAACAAACAATAGCAATCTTGCTAAGCTTGCTACCAACTAAATCAAAACAAAAGTCGCCATTCATTCATAGTTTGACATTTTGACAATAATGTGTATTATCGAATCCGATTTTTGATAAAAAAGAATCGATTCGTTAAAATCTCGAAGGGAAAATAATCGAGTAAAAATTCATTTTTTTCAACTCCAAAGATCGATTTTCCTAATGAACGATTATTGATTCGGCATCCCTAGTGTGTAATGTTTCGAGCCCTGTGGCTGATAAGATAATTATTGTTGAGTTATGACAGTGTGAATATTGATTGTAGGCTTGACTCCATAGAATTCATAGAAGTATTGTGACAATAATCACGTACGATGGGAAAGTGAATGATAATATACAGATGTTATTAATTTCATGATTTGTTTTAGGATTTAGTGCAGTGCATTTTTGGGATGATAACCCTGTCTCATAGATGACACAAGAGGTGTCATAAGTACTCTTAGAAAGTACTTGAAGTATAAGTATTCAAATATTAAAAAAATACTTGAAGTACAGTTTTTCTTATAGCGCGGTCGGCCTACGGATTTGGACCCTTAAGTGAAGATACAGTAAACAAGAATATGCAAAAAAATCGGAAATTTTCCGTAGAATTCAATAAACCAACCAAATACAAACAACTGGCACCTCGGGGGCCCATAGTAAATTGGGCCCAAAGTTGGCCAAAAACGGTTTTTTCCATTTTACTCTGTCATGGTGCCATAAAATGAACAAAAGTTGTAGAACTATTAAATACGGATCGATCTGTGGAAATCCGATGTCAAAAAATTCAAAAATAAATTATTTATTTGAAAAAAAACCGTTAAAAATCTCGTTTTTTTGAAACGCTCATATCTTCGTGAAATCAAATCATTTTTTCACGAAACTTGGTAAAAATGTAGCTCCCTACTAACTAAAAGAGATCGTTTTCAAAAAATTTAAACATATTATAAACATTTTGCAAAAATTGATTTTTTCGAAAAAAATCACGTTTTTTTAAAATCTCGATAGCTCATACACGCTTTCATATTTCTAGTCAATTTTGAGCTTAAAATTTGCTTGAAATGTTGTACTAACATGGTTATTTATTGCGCACTTTTTAAATTGATCGGTAATATGCGAAAAATCGGTTGAAAAATCGGTTTTTTTTTAACAACAAAAAAATGGATTTTTTTTTCAAGAAAATTTTTTTTTTCTTTTTTGTTAGCAGCATTGAATAGCTGGTGTTTTTTTATAAATTTGCAAAAAAAAAAATTATCTACGACCCTTTGAAGCCGAGATAACTTTTTTTTTTTGAAAAAAAATCTAGTGACGCTATCTTTTAATATTAAGGGCTGAAATTTACAGAGTTTGTAGTTAAATACTTGTATTTTACATAAAAAAATACTACAATGACATATTCGCTCTCTATTCTTTGGAAATTTAATGGCAAGCGGAGCACACCGCAGCTCATACGTTCGTTCGCTCGAGCGGTGTCGTGGGGGTGCGGGACGGTGTTAACGTGGATACATCTGTAAAACTGTATGCTCTTATCATACGTACCGTATCGTAGTTTCAGCTGCACACAGAGCGTTCATACGATTATGTCTCTTAAACGTTATGTTGATTCTTAAAGACATATGAGTTGACAGGTAAATAATAATTGTTAAACAACATTTTTAGTATAAAAATAAAATATTTATTTTACATGAAAGTTCAAAATATTGACAGTGAATATAAACGTGTACAATACTTAATTGATCCGTAGTTTTTTTTATCGGAGACCCCTCCCCCCTCCTCGTTGTCACTGGTACGTTCTTCGCTGTATGCAGTGAGTACGGAAGAGTCAGCTTCGCTTTCGATCTCATCATCATCATGGACATTGGTCTGTGATTCATCCATCACCACGCAAGACTCATTAAATATATCTTCGTCCAAGTCGTCAACAGCATCTGTCTCCATCGTAGTTATTTCTATATTAGTGCAATTTTCTTGATCGCGTGTCAAGCACATGCTTGAACACTTCAAACCATGCCTCCTGCAGCTACAGATCTTCGTTTTACATCCGCTTCCGCATCTGCAGGCTATCGTTTTAACGATTTCGTCTGGAACCAGCTGATCCGAGCTGTACGTGGGAAGCAGATTAGTGCCGTCGGAAGTCCAACCCCATTGTTCTGGCTCTAGCGAAGTTCCGAGCCACGTTTGCAACTGCAAATAGGAGCGGTAGGCATGTTGAGCCGCTGTTGCCTTTTCTTGCAAAAAAAATCGATTTTTTTTGTTGTTAAAAAAAAACGATTTTTCAACCGATTTTTCGCATATTACCGATCAATTTAAAAAGCGCGCAATAAATAACCATGTTTAACCATGTTAGTACAACATTTCAAGCAAATTTTAAGCTCAAAATTGACTAGAAATATGAAAGCGTGTATGAGCTATCGAGATTTTAAAAAAACGTGATTTTTTCGAAAAAATCAATTTTTGCAAAATGTTTATAATATTTTTAAATTTTTTGACACAGACCTTTTTTTTAGTTAGTAGGAACTACATTTTTACCAAGTTTCGTGAAAAAAATGATTTGTTTTCACGAAGATATGAGCGTTTCAAAAAAACGAGATTTTTAACGGTTTTTTTCAAATAAATAATTTATTTTTGAATTTTTTGATATCGGATTTCCACAGATCGACCCGTATTTAATAGTTCTACAACTTTTGTATAAAACTTTTTTTATTTTATGGCACCATGACAGAGTAAAATGGAAAAAAACCGTTTTTGGTCAACTTGGGGCCCAATTTACTATGGGCCCCCGAGGTGCCAGTTGTTTGTATTTTGGTTTATTGAATTCTACGGAAAATTTCCGATTTTTTACATATTTTTGTTGACTGTATCTCCGAAGTGAAAAATTAACATGGGGCCAAAAATAGGCAGACTGCACTATTAAAACATACTTCAATTATCAAGTCCTCTTGAAAATTACTTGATTTATCGCCAAGTAATTTACTTGAAGTAAAACAACAGTACTTGAAGTATTACAAAAAAATTCATAAAAAACTAAGTAAAAAATCAGTAACTTTCGATTTAAATACAATTTGTATTTTTGGATTGGTGGTTTTAGATTCAGATTAGAGTTGTGTAAAAAATATAATCTGGCATATTTAGTTATATGCTAACCATATGCGTGTAAATCACTCGGTGAAAATTAGTGAATATAAAAATAAATTTATTATATGTAGGTGTCCTGTTTTAAAATTGTAACTTTGTTTTGTCCCCTTGCAATGGACCCGGTATATCTGAAATCAGTTTTAAATTAGCAAAGTCTACACTAAAATATCTTATTCTGAACCTTTAAGATGATGATCATTTTAATTGTTTTGGAGGAAAAGGGATGCAACAACCTTATCGTAATAATAATTACCTAATGATAATATTATGTTTTGCTTAATTTCTTTTCTATTTTCTACTATTAATTTACAAACATAAAGTAAAAAATAATGTATAACAATTATAGTTACTTCGGAAACTGCCTTAATATTCTTAACACTTTAATTCACAACAACTCTATCCACTGGCCTAACCATGTATTATGAATATTATGATTAGATTACCGAAATGGCAAAGAATGTGAGAAAACAAAAGAACTGTAAGTATACTTAAACACACCGATATAACATAACATAGTCATCTTGAATTAAAAAAAAATATAAATCATTTTCTCAAAGCAATGACCACACGTAGTTCCTACCGCGAAACAAAAAAGTGTATGAAGCGTGCTAGCGTAAACAGTTATAACAACGCCGAAAGTACAAATTATTCTCTGCCGAAAGGGTGGCGATATTTCTTTGTAGTTTTTAGTAGCAAAGATAGTTATGGTATATCTATGAGTTGAACTATAATATCCACTAACCGAACTAAAATCGTAAGAGGATAAATCGTCTGCTGGCCGTTCTATAGCTGTTCTGTTTTCGAAAAAAATTACACCGGTTGCCATCAGTGAGACGCTCCTCCGCCGATAAAATAATTCCACTCATGTGAAGTGATGTGAAAGTAATATTTAGTATAAATGGTTTACTGATTTACGTGCAAATATACCTTAATTTATCCAATGATGTTTGACGTAGTTATATATGCTATCAACCTACCTTTTTAATTTTGTAAATTACTAATCACTGAATGCACTGTGCTACTAATTGTACACTATACATAAGATACAATTTTAGAAATGTCTTTTTAAAAGCACCTTACCTCGAGGCGTTGCAGCATCGAATTAAATTAAATAAACCTTAAGTAATTGTAGTAAGTTCGAAGCATTTCTTGTATGGTCTCGTTTATGCGAGTTTTGACAAACAAAATATAATTGAAAAAGAAATTTTACTTCAAGTAATTGTTTCAGAGTGCAAGTATCACTCAAATATTTACTTAAAGTAGCCCTAAAATACTTCAAGTACAATTTATTACTTGATTTATGATGTAATACTTCAAGTATTGTTAAGAATACTTAAAGTAATTTACTTGAACAAATTAAGTAAAAATTCAATTTTTTTTGTGAATTATTAAAATACAAGTACAAATATCTACTCAGATAAGTACTTAACGTAAAGTACTTCAAGTACTAATAAATACTTGAAGTATAATATTTTACTTTAAGTATTGACAGCATTGGATGGCACATAGATTTACTACCTTTAGTTACCCACCCATTGCACTGACAAGAACAATTTTACATAAACAGTTTTGTCAATGGGCTTGAATACGATTGTATTATTTCTTAACAGGCTCTTTGTATTAGGTGGAGATGAGGCTCTATACTTTATTACAATTCTTATCTATGTACTTAGAATCTACTGTAAATTGCTTTATTTGTACAATTTTCTAAAAATATCAATTTTTAGATGATCATTAAGATTTTATTTGTCATAAAATTGTCAATAAAGTGTTCAAAATTTGAACAACGAAATCATCTTCATCAAGAGCATTTTTGCATGCAAAGTAGTTAGTAATTAGTAAAATTTAAAAAATGCTTTTCTAAAAACGACCAAATTCACACATAACTTTCAGTAAAATTTAGTGGCTGTGGTTTAAAATAAATAAAAAAACATTACTGTTAGTTGACAGTTGTTCGCTAAATAGTAGTGGCATTATTGTAAATTGTTCAAGAATACTTATTTTTACTGTTTAAGAGTGTGATTATTGCAAAATAGTGCACAAATTCTGAAATGAAGAAAAATTTGATATGTTAGAATGTTATTTAAAATAGAAATTTGCACAACGCATCAACTTCCTATCTAGAAACATTTCCGGAGAGAATGCAACCATATAGAACAGTTTTGGAAGAATTGTAAGCAATTTGTTAAATTACGGGAGTTTTGATAATAAAAGAGACCTGTATGATACCCAAGCAACATTCTGACGACGAACCGACGTTGCTGTTCGCAACTAAAAGTCGGTGTGCGACGTACACAAAACGTTGGGTTGACCTATATTTGTACTAATCTGGTCAATAAAATATGGGTCGATTCGACGTAGAGGACCGACTTTAGTCGTTGTGATTACCGACCAAATGTTCACCAAATTTTACGTCGGCTTAAGTTGGTTGTCAGGCTATTACCAACCTTATTTAAAATTTGTCCCTAATCTGACCTACAAAAGTCGGGTGTAGGTAGTGAAACTAAGCAATTTTGTATATTATTCTATTTGTCGTACCTATCTATTTATATAAAATGGATAAGGCGTGTTTATCATTGAGTACGTATTATATACAAAATACTTCGAATAAAATTTTAATAAATCTGGTGGGGTAAAAACTGAAACGAAAGAAATTTTATTGATACATATACATAAAGTAGGTCGAAAAATATAGTGAACCCATAAGAATAATGTTTATTTTAAAAACGAAAATACTATTTTTATTTTTTTTACTTTCAAAAAATATTTTCCCTTTCCAAAGAAATTGCAATTGAACTATTGTTTAATTAATTTTACGAGTAAAAAAAAACTTTTTTGCTTACTTTATTTGAAAAAAAGAGGCAAATTTTGTGTATTTAAAATAATTGTACACATAGTCAACATGGCCGCCTATTATTTCCTTCTGTGGAACCAGAAAATATGGCGAAGGCGGGAATAAGTGCAACTATTTTTACTAACAACGACGTTACGGTTAAATAATTTTACCTGCACCAATTTTTAGTAGGCTCTGGTGCAGAAATCTGCACTAACACTAACGTTCATTCCAAACAATGGCGATAATATCGACCATCTGTTGCAGTTGGTGTATGTCTTTACTAAATATCTACCAATACCTGAATTATCGACATTAATTTTGAGGTTATATTAGACCAAGGCCCAAAAGTCTAACACCAACGTCCAGCCGACGTTGCTAGACGACTACGTCAGTCAGCAACGTCTAACCAACGTTGGAATGTTACCCAAAAATTACCTAAATCTGCTTAATCATTTACTAATGTCTAATCAACGTTGGATAATAATCTAAAAACAAACTCAACGTATTAAGTAAATTTCTGACATCAAACCAACGTTGGTAAATGTGCTAGATGTAAATAGTAGGTTTGCGAGGTTCAAGCTACGTTGCTCCGACGTTGTATCATAATTATAAAATTTAAGACGCTACTTGACTATTATTTGTAATAATTCTGACCTTATAATTAGTAAAAAAGTAGTCGGTGGTCTGTAAAATATTACTTGGGATGAATGTAGCTACCTATCAGTTGGTCACCAACGTCTACCCGACGTTGGTAGGTTACTCAAAATTTAACCATACCTATTTTAGTCAGCTGTCAACGTCTAACCAACGTTGGTAAGTTATTCAAAATATAACCATACCTATTCTAGTCAGTTTCAACGTCTCATCAACGTTGGATAATGACTTGAAAACATATCAAATCTTATTAAGTCGTTTTCCAACAGTAAATCAACGTTGGTAAATCGTCCAGATTAGGTTTGCGAGGTCGACGCAATATTTGGTTCGACGTCGTATTACAACTACAAAATTTAAGTTATTACTCGACTACTATTTGTAATAATTCTGACGTCGGAATTAGTGAAAAAGTAGTCGATAGTTGGTAAAATGTTGCTTGGGTATTGTAATGTTGACCGCACAATAGTACATTGTATATCTAGTAGTAAAAGCAATACATTCCCGGACAACGATGTAAAGCATTGAGTCCGGGAATGTGCTTTTACTACGAGGGGTACATACTATTTTTTCTGAAATCGCAATCAATATTATTATAAATTAAGGAATTTTTATTAATGCATAACATTTTTTCATTACAGCCTAATTGATTATAAAATCGTTTCCTTGACAATCACTGTTTATTTATTGGTGTGATAAAAGTCAGAGTCAGTGCTTATTTCGCTTTAATACTTGCAAGTGCTAAAAAAATATTAAAAAATATTTAAAATGGGCAGTAATGATGTCCAGGTATTTGGGACACCACCAGAGTTAGTAGCAACTGCAAAAAATGTGACTTTAAATTTAATGTTTTATTTTTTACTAAAAAAATGCATTTTTAAGGTGAGTTGGTTTGTCTGCGTGTATTTATTTACTAACTAAAATGTATATAAAAAACCTGTACGTGAGTTACTTTCCCGGCTTAGGTCGGAAAAGTAACTTTCTCGTACTTTTTATGATGGTTGCTTAGCAACGGACTAAAATATTAGAATATCGTATTTTGGGATCTGAAATTGCGCCAAAAAAGTAGACATTCTTGAGCGATTTCAGAAAAATAATATTCTCGAAGCTGTTAACAATAATCCCCGCATATCAGTGCGACAAATTGCAGGCGAAATAAATATTCCTAAGATAACTGTACACAAAACATTAAAACAAAGGAAATATCATCCGTACAAACCTGCGATTGTCCAAGCTTTAAACAATAATGATTTTGGTAGAAGACTTGAATTTTGTCGTTGGTTTAATCGGAAATGCGAAGAACAACCTGATTTTCAATCGAGAGTTATATGGACCGATGAAAGTCGTTTTACAAATTGTGGAGTCTTTAATAAGCATAATTATCACCACTAGGCCACAGAAAATCCGCATGTAACTACGCAAAGAAGATTCCAAACTAGGTTTGGATTCAATGTTTGGTGCGGCATGATAAGTATTACCGTTTCTCTTCCTATTCTACTCCTATGATTCGCCTATAACCCTTCCTTAATTATTATTTTTAGATCGCCATTTAATCGGTCCATTAATTTTTCACACAATTTAAGAAGGGCAGCCTATCGTGAACTTCTAGAAAATCTAGTTTTACCCGAGATAAGACAGCTTTTTACAGAACAAGAAACAAACGAATTGTGGTTCCAATAAGATAGCTGTCCTGCACATAATACTAATAATGTTAGACGGATATTGCAGGAAAATTTTGGTAGAGGTGTTTCAAAACCGTATGAGCTGCGACCTTCATATGCGCAGAGGCATAACTCCGGACGTCGGCTTAGTTACACCACTTCCTAAAAAAAACATTAGATTTATTGTTTACATTTATCCCGAGCTCCCATTGTATACAGATGGTAGATAGCTGAGTCAATATTTTCAAATTATATTGTGGAATAAGCTCCGCCTTTTGCGCATTTCATGGCTCATAAGGTTTTGAAACACCTCTAACTGCATAATTTCTAATAGAGGACCAGTATTGTGGCCTCCCCGTTCTCCTGATATAACCCCTCCTAATTTTTATTTGTGGGGTATTGTGAAAAATAAAGTGTATGATTTTGAAAGCCCAGAAACTATCGATATTTTGGAAGATAGAGTTATGGACGTTTTCGGGACAGTAAATGCCAATACTCTCAGACAAGTAATCAGCCTAGTTAGTTACGTGTAGATGCCAAAAATGTATTCAGCAAAATATTGAACATATTGAACAGTTTTATTAAATCTTCTTACTTCTTTACTATCATTTCTTCTATTATGTTAATGCTGTTATTAAAAAAATTTCCCCATATCGATTATGTTCAGTAATTTAACAGGAAATTTAAATTATTTAAACATGTCAAACTGGTGACCTTAATATTACTATTATTTTTTATAATGGTTGGTATTAGGTATATCCATGAAACCAAAATAACTTTTTGATTTTCCATAGCCTACTATTTTGTTTTCTTACGCAATGGATAACTTTTCTTAAATTAGTCCCTTGAAAAACAATTCTTCCTCGGCATGTGATACATTATTTGAAAGCCCTTTTTTAAGCCCAATCTGAAAACCGTAAAATCCAATATGGCCGCCATAAGAAAAACAAAAGTTACCTCGGATATCTCGAAAATAGAAGAATACCGAACATTCGTTTCTACACCAAAATATTAGTCTCCAAAGATTGTTCTAAAAATATAAAAGTCTAAAACTTGTCTGACCAAGGCTTACTTGGCTACAGCCTAAAATATAAATCACAATATTTTGGTTTTTTTTTTTTGAAAATCACAAAAACGATTTCAGTTAGTTGTGATTTCTGAACGGATTTGGAATCATCATAAAATTTGCTAAAACTTTTCCCATTTAACTGACCTTGTAGCTCTTATGCTTTCCGAGATCGCAATGGTGAGCATCGAATTTGGGACACACGATATAGCTCATCTGAGTCGAAAATAAATTACAAAGAAATTTTCAACCACCGATCTTTGTTACCATGTAAGTAGAAGCGATTTTACCCATTCTGTTTTCTTTAGATAGATTGATTGATATTTTATTAGTGTCAACATACATACGTGTTTTAACGTCTTAAATTATTGAATAAGCTAAAAGAGGGTAAAGAAAGAGAATAATAGAATGTATAAAACTGAGAAAACAAGTAATAATTTAAAGAAATAAAACAAAAAATGTGACCAAACTCGATATAAAGACAGATGAGAAACCAACGTTTAAAATATTGTAAAGTTTATTTTAAACTTATTTACAACATAAAAAACGTTGGCTTCTTTACCACCGTCAAAGAAGTCGACGTTTTTTATGTTGCAAATAAGTTTGAATTAAACTATACGCTTAAAAATCACAGAATTAAAATAGTTTCTAGAAAATAACGTAAAGAATGAGGTTACTACCTAAGATTTTTTTATGCAGTTAGTATTTAGATACATGTACTTTTTTACATTAGTTTAAATTCATGATACCACTCTTATTTTGGGAAATCATCTCGTCACTAAATTATAAACCAAGCAGGAGAAATTAATCGTATCATTTCGCATCGGTCAGAAAATGCGTATAAACGATGTTGCATCAAAAGCTAGATTTAGATTGCATTATGAACTAGTGTGAGTAAATCTAGGTACTGAGTTGAAAAATGTAACACTCTGAATATGAGTAGAACTTTATGTTGAATTGAATTAACAAAATCGTTAAAATAAGTTAAAAAAAGTATAGGCCCTAGCAGAGCTGTCACAAGTACGCCTAGAAAGTACTTGAAGTATCAAGTATTCAAATACACTGGTCTGCAACGAAATCCTCCTTTAAAAAATTATGCTATAAGTATGAAGATTTTAATGCTCTGAATCTATTCCCGTTGGCCGATTTTTTCTATCACGTCTAGATTTTTTTATATGAATTTTTTTTTTAAATTTCATAAATTTTGTTTTTTTTATTTTTTTTTTTTTTGTCAACATCAAGAACAGTATACATACATACAAAATAAGTTTTAGCGAGTTGTAAGAGAAAGAAAGAAAGTATTGACAGTGATTTTTATGGTAGTAGATATGCGCATGCGCAGTATTCGCTGTGACTTTACTTTCTTTCTCTTACAACTCGCTAAAACTTATTTTGTATGTATGTATACTGTTCTTGATGTTGACAAAAAAAAATTAAAAAAAAAAAAAAATTTATGAAATTTAAAAAAAAATTCATATAAAAAAATCTAGACGTGATAGAAAAAAATCGGCCAACGGGAATAGATTCAGAGCATTAAAATCTTCATACTTATAGCATAATTTTTTAAAGGAGGTTTTCGTTGCAGACCAGTGATATCAAAAAGTACTTGAAGTATCAAGTACAGTCTCTCTTAAAACATACTTCAATTATCAAGTCCTCTTGAAAATTACTTGATTTATCGCCAAGTAATTTACTTGAAGTAAAACAACAATACTTGAAGTATGATTCGTAATTTAAGTATATAGAATACCTAAAGTACATAAAATTACTTGAAGTATTACAAAAAATTCATAAAAAACTAAGTAAAAATCAGTAACTTTTGATTTACATACAATTTGTATTTTTGGAAGGATAAATGGTTTAATAGTTTCAGATTCTGAGTAGAGTTGTGTAAAAAAATATAATTTGACATATTTAGTTATATGCTATGTTTATGTGTATAAATCACACGGTGAAAATTAGTGAATATGAAAATAAATTTATTATATGTAGGTGTCGCGTTTTAAAAATGTTACTTTGTTTTGACCTCCTGCTATGAACCCGGTATATCTGAAATCAGTTTTAAATTAGAAAAGTCTATGCGCAAACAATTTTATTCTGAACCTTTAAAATAGAGATAATTTTAATTGTTTCGGAGGAAAAATTATGCAACATGTAACCTTATCGTAATAATAATTACGTAATGATGATAATATTATTTGCTTAATTTCTTTTTTTTCTCTTATTTTCTACTATTAATTTACAAAAATAAATAAAAAATAATGTATACCGGGTGGCCACGCACTAGGTCCATGCTTATATCTCTTTCAATTATGAACCGATTTAGACGAAATTTGGTATAAAGATATTAGACCTAATTTCGGATGGACATGCAGATATAGTCAAAATGGCCGACTTTCGGTTTCACCAGAAGTGCGTTTACCTTTGATTTTTTAAATGCATCACTCAGTATATTTTATGTTTTTCGGAATCTACAACTCAAATTGCATAGGATAGCGTTGCCAAATTTACATTTTACTCGAGGAATTTTTTTTTCTCAAATTTATTTTTTACTAGAAGGCCGTGATTAAGAAAAAATCTTTTCCAGTTGATTCTAGTAACACATATTAATAGTGATTTCATCAATTAACTCAATAATAAATGCCTCATGAACAAATAAAATGTGCCAAACGTGTTTTTTTAAGAAAAAATAATTTTTTTTAAATGGCACCTACTAAGGGCCATAATGCCATTAAATAGCACCACTTCATATTTGTTTAAAACTGAAAAATATTTATTTGTAAAGTGCTTACTTTCATGTAATAAGTAACGTGCATTTATTGGAAAACATAGTGAGGCAAGAAAATAAATTTTCAAATGTCATGTCTCTCGTAAATTATTCGTATTGCAAGTTGCATAAACTTTAAAAAGTACCTATGTATTTAAAATTTTATTTAGAAACAATATTTGTAGTAGAACATCATTTAAAAAAATAAATAAAATGTTACAACAATTAATTATTTTAATTATTAATGTCCAATGATATGTTCAAATTGTCGCCCATTTTCTCTAACAGATAATCTAGCCCTATCTATTATGCACCTGATAACGCTGCTTAATTTGTTTTCAGGAATTTCTTGCAATGCACTTTGAACTCTGGCCCTTAAGTAGTGGGTGGTCTGGAGTAAACTTTATTCTTAATGTGACCCCATACATAAAAATCTACAGGAGTCAGGTCAGGTGATCTCGCTGGCCACCTAATTGGACCATTTGTTCCAGTCCATCTCTGTCCATAAGTGTCATCCAGGTATTGCCGAACAATGGCAGCATTATGAGGTCCTGCCCCACCCTGCTGAAAAAACATGTTAATTATTTATTTCATTTTCCAAAAATCCAAGATATCGTGGGCATGTTAACGATCCGTCGAAGAAAATAGGTTCAATAATTCTTGTCCCTATAATTTCTATCCAGACGTTGGGTCCAAATCCTTCTTGGAAATTATCTTCTCTCAACAATCTAGGATTTTCTTGAGCCCACTGCCTTGTATTATTTCTGTTGAACATACCATTGTTCGTAAACATAGACTCATCTGAAAACAGTATCTTTGAAACAAAATCATTATTTAAGTCTATGCAAAAACCAATGACAATATTCTAGTCTTCTTTACGAGTTGTTTTCATATAAATGCTGATGTAGATTATATTTATAGGAGCGATATTTGTTTTTTTAGTTTCGAGAATAACGATTCTGGTTATTATATTCCATTTGACAAGAAACTATGAAATGCACTATCAAAATTAGATGAAGTTAAAATTGAATTTATTTTAATGTTTTCATGACATTAGACACCTTTTGTTTTGCATGACTATTATTTTATCAAACTATTACATATTTTACAATTTAGTAAATAAATATTTTTCAGTTTTAGACAAAAATGAAGTGGTGTCTGATGGATATCGTTAGATTGATAATTAAATTTGCTATTTAATGGCATTATGGCCCTTAGTAGGTGCCATTTAAAAAAAATTATTTGTTTTTAAAAAACATGTTTGGCACATTTTATTCTTTCATGAGGTATTTTTTATTGATTTAATTGATAATATCACTATTAATATGAGTTACTAAAATCAACTGAAACAGATTTTTTCCCAATCATGGCCTTCTACGGTAAAAAATAAATTTGAAAAAAAGAAAAATTCCTTGAGTAAAATGTAAATTTGGCAACGATATCCTATGCAATTTGAGTTGTAGATTCCGAAAAACATAAAATATACTGGGTGATGCATTTAAAAAATCAAAGGTAAACGCACTTCCAGTGAAACCGGAAGTCGGCCATTTTGATTATATCTGTATGTCCATCCGAAATTGGGTTTAATATCTTTGTACCAAATTTCGTCTAAATCGGTTCATAATTATTGAAAGAGATATAAGCATGGCCCTAGTCTCGTGGCCACCTGGTATAATAATTATAGTTATACAGGGTAGGGCAATAGTGCGTCGGACCTCGATTTTCGATCATACAGGGCGAGCCAAGACGAAATTACAGGACCAAGTGCCTTTTTTTTAATGGAATGCTATGTATATCAGTACATTTTTTGAAGCCTCTTTCTAGGCTCTATTCATTCCTATATTATTATTGGCACAGTCACAATTATGGGTTTTAAGCAAAACTTATATGAATACCAGTTACGAGACATCTAATTAATGTTTTTGAATCATTTTCATTTCCTAAAAATGTACAGGGTGACCAAAAATTTGTATTCGATTAAGAACTTTTTAAATTGAATTTTCTCAACCTGTATATTTTTCGACGATGTGATGTAGAAATGAAAAACGAAAATTTTTTGTAAGTACTTCCCTATGGCTAATTGCAACCATTTTCGTTTTATAAATAAATAAGTGTCAAATTCAAGAATAAACTTAAAAAAAGAGGTTCCCTCAAATAATTCATTAGAAAAATTTATAATTGGTGTTCGACGTGTTGCCCATTTTGATTGACACACGTATTTATGCAATTTTGAAATGAGGCCATTTAGTAGGACCATTTCCATTGAAATGAGTAAATAGTATTTAACCAGTCCTTTACTGTAATGTTTTTTTGTATATTTTTTTTGCTGTTTTCGTTATTCGACAAGCAATAAAACCTCAGTTTGGTATAAATTGTTGTGTACAAAGGAGCATTTATCACACTTATCGGTCGTTAGTTACAATTTGTATTGAATTTAAAATATTTGGAATTTTACAATATGAATTTTAATAAAGCGGAACTTGTAGACATGACTTTTGTTTTGGGCGAGTCAGACAGAAATTGTTTACTTGCCAATAAAATTTATCACCAATGTTATCCTGAAAGAAGGCTTCCTGATATTAGCAGCTTCCAAAACCTTCTCGATAGATTTCTGGAAACTGGAAATGTCGAATATAAAAAAAGTGAAAGAATAAAACGTGTTGTGAACGAAAAAAAAATAAGTTTTCTGTGGTGCTGGCAACGGTTGAGAATCCCCATGTTAATCAAAGAGAAGTGACCTCATTAGTAGGAATAAGTAGACGGTCTGTGGGTCGAATCTTAAAAACAAATAAGTTGCATGCATATCATATTCAAATGCACCAGGAATTATCTTATGACGATTTTCAAAAGCGCCTACAATTTTGTAATTGGGCCAGAGGTAAAATGCAAGTTGATGTCAACTTCTTCAATAATGTTTTATTCACTGATGAGGCAACTTTTCATAAAAATGGATTTGTTAATAGGCACAATTTCCATTATTATGCTTCGAAAAATCCTCACTTTTTTATGCAAGTTGATAACCAACACAGATGGTCTATAAACGTTTGGGGAGGAGTTATTGGAGAACATGTAATAGGGCCACATTACTTTAATGGTACATTGACTGGAGCTATTTATCTTCATTTTTTTGGAAAACTATCTGCCACAATTATTGGTAAATCTCCCTGGAAGAATTCGAAATAGGATGTGGTTTCAGCAAGATGGTGCTCCACCACATTATTTAAATGCAGTTAGAGACCACTAAAATAATACCTACTCTCATCAATGGATTGGAAGAAATGGACCCACTAATTGGCCTGCTAGATCCCCAGATCTTACAAAAATGGATTTCTTTTTATGGGAATACGTGAAGGAAATTGTTTATAGAGACACACCAACAAGAGTACAAAATATGAAGGAAAGAATAATAACTGCCTTTAGATCTATCACACCGGCAGTTTTAGGAACAGTGGGAACCTCATTTCAAAAGCGCATAGAGATGTGTGTCAATCAAAATGGCCAACATATGGAACATTTATTATAATTTTTTCTACTGAGTTATTTGAAGAAACCTCTTCTTTTTAAGTTTGTTTTTGAATGTTGTAATTATTGCTCAATAAAACGAAAATGGTTGCAATAAGCCATAGGGAAGTGCTTACAAAAAATGTTCGTTTTTTATTTTTACATCACATCGTTGAAAAATATTCCATTTGAAAAAATTGAGAAAATTCAATTTAACAAATTTTTAATTGAATACTAATTTTTGGCCACCCTGTACACTTTTAGGAAATGAAAATGATTCAAAAATATTAATTAGATGTCTCGTAACTGGTATTCACATAAGTTTTTCTTAAAACCCATAATTGTGACTGTGGTGATTTTTTTTAATATCCATCTGCAGATGGCATTATTTCAACAAAAAAAATTCATTACATCAAAGTGGTTGGGAGATAGCCAATAATAATATAGGAATGAATAGAGCCTAGACAGAGGCTTCAAAAAATGTACTGATATACATAGCATTCTATTTAAAAAAAAGGCACTTGGTCCTGTAATTTCGTGTTAGCTCGCCCTGTATGTTCGAAAATAATTTCCAGTTATAGACTTTTTTATCTAGTTTACTTGCAATTTTTTAAAAAATTTCTAGCTATCGTAGAACTCGAGATATCGAGGTCCGACGCACTATTGCCCCACCCTGTATACTTCGGTATTCTTGGCACTTTAATGCACAGCGACCCTAACCACTGACCTAACCATATATTATGAATATTATGATTACGACAATGTCGAATACCGAAATGGCAAAGAATGTGAGAATACAAAAGAGCTGTACTGTAAGTATACTTAAACACACCGATATAAGATAACATAGTTATCTTGCGTTTAAAAAAACTATAAATCTTTTTCTCAAAGCGACCACCACACGTAGTTATTACCGCGAAACAAAAATGTGTATGAAGCGTGCTACCGTAAACAGTTAAAACAACGCCGACAGCACAAGTTATTCTCTGCCGAAAGGGTGGCGATATTTCTTTATGATTTTTAGTAACAAAGATAGTTATGGTTGTATCTGTGTGTTGAACTATAATATCAACTAACCGAACTAAAAACATAAGAGCATAAATCGTCTGTCTGCTGGCAGTTCTATAACCATTCTATTTCCGAAAAAATTTACATCGGTTGCCATCAGTGAGACGTTCCTCTGCCGATACACTCACGTGACGTGATGTGAAAGAATATTTGATATAAATGGTTTACTGATTTACGTGCAAATATACTTTAATTTACCCAGTGATGTTTGACTTAGCTATGTATGCTATCTACCTACCTTTTTAATTTTGTAATTCACTAATCACTTGTATGGTCTCGTTTATGCGAGTTTTGACAAACAAAATATAATTGAAAAAGTAATTTTACTTCAAGTAATTGTTTCACAGTGCAAGCATCACACAAATATTTACTTAAAGTAGCCCAAGAATACTTCAAGTACAATTTTTTACTTGAATTATGATGTAATACTTCATGTATTGTTAAGAATACTTAAAGTAACTTACTTGACAAAATGGAGTAAAAAGTTAAATTTCTTTATGTGAATAATTGAAATACAAGTACAAATATCTACTCCGATAAGTACTTAAAGTAAGTACTTAAAGTACTAATAAATACTTGAAGTATAATTTCAAGTATTTTACTTTAAGTATTGACAGCTCTGGGCCTTTGGCACAACTAAGAGACACCATATTTTAATTTTACAAATACTAAGGCATGTGATTAAATGAGATTTTCTTATTTCCATAATGCCGTAACAATTTCATTTGTGGATAAGTATGCCATGTGGACTCATGTCGTAATCATGAGACACACAGTCAAAAGCGTTTAGCTGTAAAGTCAACAGTGAGAATAGGTAGGTATTGACCATTTACCTCGAAATCTGTATTGAGTGGAACTGAAACTCCTGAAACTGGGGATAATATGTCCTAGTGCATATCAACTGATTTTTTTAGAATGGTTTCATAGATACCCCATCCAATCTTCCTGCACTCACGGCATTCCTGCGTGGTAAATTAAGCTTGCGAGCTTTATGAGATGCCGTCCAATAAAATAAAAACTGAAAATATTTGCCCGCTTATGTTACAGAAAAGCAAGTAGGTAGGTCGGTTTAATAATTAATTATTATGTGTCACCGTTTCACAAATTGGATAAGAACTTGCCGCTTTTATAGGTCGTTTATAATGCAAATAGGGAATTAGTATTATTAAATGTTATTGATTGCTCTCTGTCTAAAAAATTTGCTTAAGTGTATTGAAATAATGCAAATATTTTTAATTTCTTACAAATATATAATTATTATACGGTTAACAAACACGTGGGAAGAAATACTATTATGATAGTTACTACGACGCCGGCGTCTCAAGGCATCCTTACTGCGCAACTACATCCCTTCAGTCATATGATTACTGCAGGGTTAGCTTTCTGTGTTAGTCCTTTCTCACTATGTTCCGTTTGTGTCTCCTCTATAAATCAGTTTTTTTATTAGATTAGATATTTTTAGATATGTTACTGACGCGTAGACTTCCCGGACTTTTATACACCTATCGATACACTGTTTACTCTGTTATAATACTTATATGCACGTTTATTAGTTTTTTGTTTAAATGGAATCTATTGTGCATGAACATTCAAGCATGGCAACATGTAAAAAAAATGGTAAGTGGCTTACGAAGAATACCTATTGATATACTTTGGAGAAAGAAATGTTATCTATAAAATGATTAGTATGTATGGAATTACTAAGTTTATAATTCTAGTTACGTTAATAATGGTAATACATAATATAAATAATGTTTATTATTTCAAGCCTAGAAATATAATTTAATGATATGCCAATAATAATTAAGAATATCTATCCTTTTATCCGTTATAGTCCAGTGCATTTAGACAAAAAATATATCGTTTAAAGAAAAAGACCAAGAGAGCTGTATTTTTTTTATACTTTAATTTCGTCATTTTAAACAACAACTCAATATTCTCTGGTAATCCGTTGTACGCACAAATACGGTGCGTAAAAAGGTATTTTTTTTTTGCGAATTTAATTCCTTTTAATTTTACGAATATGAACTTTATCGATCGAAAGACTAGAAAATTATCTACAAAAAAGGTCCTTAGTCGTTTTACCATGAGTTATAGTTTTCAAGAAAACTTGATGTAAAAGTTATGACTCAAGGAAATACTTTAATATTACTCTATTCTATGCCTAATAAGTTTATAAATTAGATCCTATATTAAAAGGAAAACAAGGAATTTTTGATGAAAAAGGTTTTATGTGATTCATTTAATTATGATTGCTTTTATTCAGCGGTGGCAATATGTCAAAGTTATGAATATTCAAAGTATAATATTGCGCGCTAGCAAAAACTGATATTTATCTTTCTAGGACTTCTTAATTTTCTCCTTATTCTTCTTCTTTCCCTCCTTTTTCTTATCTTTCTTCTATATTTTCTTCTTCCCTTATATTTTTTTTGATTTCATCATGAGCGTTTAAATAAGATTGCCAGTGACAAATGCCGCAGACAGAAGAGCAATGGAGTATCAACTTTCGGGAACCACACAATAGAGGCTACTGTTTTTAGGCTTACCAGTTGGCGCCACTGGCGAGTAAAGTAGCTGTCAAAAGTTATTGTTAGGCGCAGAACAAGTTTATAGAGTTATATTATAATTATTTCGTACACCAATAAATAAAGAAACTTGTTAATTATGCCTCAGTGTTGTGCAGTTCCATTTTGTTCGGAAACAAAAGGCGGACAAATATTTGCGAGAGACAAAATTCGCCTAAAACAGTGGTTGATAGCGATTCGCAGGGATAACTTTACTCCTTCGAAACATTCGTGTGTTTGTAAGAAACATTTTAATCCTGACAATTATGCGTTACCAAAGGAGCCTACTACAGAAAATCGTGTTTTCATCATGCTCATGCTTGATATAACCCAACTTTAATAACATAATACACCTCTGATAAGTACAATAATTTCCCTACTGAGCAAGTAAATATGTAATTTCCCAGTGGCGGCTGATGAAATTTAGGCTGTTATATCTTAGTATTGGAGCATGGGACCCAAGCGATACTTTAAGGCGTAACTATCAAGACTAAATGAAGAGGTTTTGCAGAAAAAAAAATTGCGATTGAAATTTGCGAAAAAAAGTTGGAAAAATTGTAATCCTCCAAGGTTATCTTTTAAACGATTTGTAAAATATTAGCGAAAAATTTTTTTTTTCAGAATCAGGTGGAAAATATAACGACAGATTTCAAATTTCATAAAAAATATTGATTTTTTACAAAGTTGCACCTTTTTGAAATTTTACCAATGAAAAATGAATCTAAAATAAAATTTCAAAAGACAAGTATGCTAGAATTAATTTCTGCTACCGAAAAAAACGCAGCTCTTTGACTAGTGATCAAATCCAGGATTCTGATCTGAGAGAAGTGTCCTACTTAAGAATCGTAGATGAGCGACTGGTTTTTAAAAACAAAAGTAAAAGATTCTTAAGAAAATTTATTTATTTGGATCGTTTATTAACAGTTTACGTTTATGAACAATTTACACACGAACTATGCTAGTCAATGTCTAGGACGAAAAAACTCTAAGAGTGCTCGAGGCGCTCTTATTTATAGATTTATCTGGATATCACTTTTAGCTGTACGGGTTTTGTTGTATCATAACTCCTCCACCCTTAGAAGGCAATTTATGTCAAAATGGCTTTAAATTGTCTAAATTAATTTGGTTATTTTCAGGTTTCATTTGTTTGTCCTTTACAGAATTAAAATTTCTTACATTTTTATTTATTTTACAACATAATATAGTATAAAAGCATTTTATAGTTTGGATAATAATATATTAAAATAAGCAATAGCAATATTACAAGTATAATAGGAATAACATAAGTTGTCCAGACAGTTCTGTCTGTCTGTATATCAAGCAGAGTTTGAGTTTTTATTCTACTTTCCTCAAATAATACTTGATCATGAATTTCATTTATTTCGTCAAAATTAATCGTTGTTAATTTAAGATGATATTGACTTTGTGTGTTTAAATTATCCTTTGATATTTGTAAATCAAATAGTGGATATATTTTGGGTTTAGCAATTGTTTTATAAGTTGATATTAAAATGTTTTTTCCTATAGTGACTTTACAAAATGGTTCAATACTTAATAAATAGTTTCCTACTATTATTTTAAGATCAGTAGGTCTGTTTATGCATTCAATTTGCATTTTTTGAGTGCTAGGCATAATTATATACATGCATTAATTTCTTTTATTTTTATTATTTCATTATTATATTGAGAAAGTGTTACCTTAGTACAATTTTCTGAGGTATGTTCAATTAGGCTTTTTATACATAGTTCAGATGTTGTCATTCGTTCGATTTCACATATATATGTATATAGATTTTCAATAATCGATTGACATGGTTTTGTAGTAATCGCGCGATTTTGATCATTGCTTAATAAATAATTTCCTTTAGGTAGGACGATTTGATTATTTTTATTTGGTAGTGGGAATAATTTAAAATAATCAAAAGTCGTTTTATGGGTAAGTGAAATCATTAGGATAAAGTAAAGTTTAGTGTTATTAGGCATCTGCAATAATATTGAACATTTTAGTTGATCTTAAATTACTAGTATGAGTTCTGAAAGCAGGTAAATTACGTTTTTCATATAAAAGTAAGGCAGTGTTATAAGAATTAAGTTTATTAAGCGTATAGGGACCTTCGCACCTCGATGCGAGTTTTGACGTTTGTGCTCTCGAGTTTTTCAAATATACCGTTTGTCCTATTTTAAACATAGTTTGTGGATCTTGTGCGTTGCGATTATAATATTCTACATATTTTGTTTTATTTTGTAAGTTATGATCCTTGACTTGTTGGTGAACAAGTTTCATATCTTCTATATGATCTTTAATAAGATGGTTCATTGTAATATCCTGATTAAGGTTCGTGGGTCGATTTCCATAGATAAGTTCTTCTGGAGTTCTTCCCGTGTTAATGTGTATTGTTGAGTGATATGCAATTAAGCTTAATATAACTAGGTCTTCAATTGAAGTTTTCTTATATTTAGGGTGTAGTTTAAATATTCGTATGTGTTCTAGAAGTGTTGCGTGGAATCTTTCAATTTGTCCATTGGCTGCTGGATGGTTAGGTGTTGTAAAATGTAATTCTATATTATAAAGTTTTGCCATTTCTTTAAAAGTCATATTTTGAAATTCGCCACCGTTATCCATTGTGATCCGTTTCGGTACGGTATACTAAGTAGTTTAGTTACATACCCAAATTTTGAAAATGAGTCGATGATCGTGAAGAAGCTTTTCCTTCGATACTTGGTAATGGTAATGGTAATGGTGAGGGAGGCTGACGCCTGGCAAGTAGGCCACAGACGGACCCTTTTTACCAGCCCCCAGCTGTCCCCTCAGCCATGTGCTTCTCTTGCTCCCTCATAGAATCTTTCCGACCTTCTGATGAAAGGCAGGATGTCACTCATTGCGAGGGAGCTCATCTCCTCCCTTAGAAGCGCCTCAGAACCGAAGATACTGTGTCTCAGGCGCCCAAACGCTTCACATTGTCCCAGGAAGTGGTAAGATGTCTCTTCATCACTCCTGCATCTTGGACATGTAGGGTCTTCCTCAATACCTATCAATGATAGATGCCTCCTAAGTCTGCAGTGGCCTGTCAGAACACCGATTAAAAGAGTCAGAGTTTTCCGACTCCGTCCCAGCAACCAGGCCGATCTCGATTTGTTCGGCCCCGTCACAAAATCTCGGGTCTGCCTGCAGGCCCTGTTGGTCCTCCAGTGCGTCCTCATTGTCTCGTGGGCCCACTCATTGAGGGCCGTTGTGACCTGCCTTCTTGAAATACCTAACATAGGCTCAGGCCCGTGACAGGGTTCCTCGGCTCCAAGTCTAGCCAATTCATCGACCTTCTCGTTGCCTGGAACTCCCATATGTCCCGGGACCCATACCAGTCTCACTTGTTTATGCCTAGCCAGCTCTTCTAGGGCATCCCCACACTCCTGGACGAGAGCTGATCTCGTCCTGGGGGGAGCACACCGCCTTTAGAGCAGCCTGGCTGTCGGAGCAGATGTATATTATCTGTTCCGCCCCATTCTTAACCTCTGCCCTACCTGTCACCGCTAGGATGGCGTAAACCTCTGCCTGGAAGACCGTGGTGTACGAGCCTAGAGCAAAACTCTCCTGTACTTCTTTGCCTTCCAGATATATTCCCGTCCCAGAAGACGGTCTAATGGCCACCCGAGATCCGTCTGTGTAACACACCAGAGAGTCCGGACGGAAGTTAATTCTTCCTTCACTCCACTCCTCCCTACTGGGAAGAGTGAGAGTGTAATTCCTTTCCAACCTTAGCTGATCTTTAGCTTCTCTCACCTTCAGGACAGAGAGAGGGATTTCCCTCTCCGTCAGTCCAGCAATTGCTGCGTGACCTTCAGCTCTGCCTGAACACTGCCAGCTCCCAGAATCCCGCATTCTCAGATAGGCCGCCATAGCCTCCCTCTTTATCCACGAGGAAAGCGTTGGCAGGCCTAGCAGAACCTCCAGAGCAGCTGTCGGTGTCGTCCTCATTGCGCCAGTGATCCCTAGGCAGGCTAGTCTCTGGACTTTTGCCAGCTTTCGTGACGTAATCGCTCTGTCCACGATCGGCCACCAGACCACGAATCCATACTGGAGCCTCGGCCTGATGACCGCCGTGTACAGCCAGTGTAGGATCCGTGGGTTGAGGCCCCAGTTCCTACCTACCGCTCGGCGCAATTGCCTCCTTCGATACTTAGAGTATCCATGTATAAGTGTTCAAAAGGTGTTGATGATATCGGCGTTATATTAAGAGGTGGTATAGGTGGATGGCGTAAATATTTTCCTCTTTGACATGCCTGGCAATGATTTATATAATCTTGAATAGTTTTAAGCATATTTTTAAAACAGTATTTTTCTTTAAGTTTTAGGAATGTTTCTTGAGCTCCTCTATGATTTGTTTTTCCTTCGTGGTAGTTTCTTATAACTTCTTTAATTCGTTCTATATCACGTAGATCTTTAACTCTCGATGTATGCCAAATAATAAGAGGCGCATTGTTATTAAATAGTGATGTGTAGATAATAGACAGTTCTCTATAAATTTCTTGCTTTGGTGCGAAAAGATTAAATGTTTCGTTACCAATTGTATAATTTTTTAGTAATTCTTCTTTTAAATCTTCTGATTGATAGTTAGGAGGTAAATAAACTTTGGTGATGTGTTTATTTTCAATTTTGCTTGATTTTGATGGTTTTGGATTTTCTTGAATTTTTATTAAAATCTATCGTTTTTCTTTATTAATTGATATTGAATTTTCGGTAATATCCGGTAAGTCCGAGAAATGATTTGATTTCTTTAGTCGTCTTTGGTATAGGAAATTTTAAAACTGCTTATATTTTATCCGGATTAGGCATTATGCCATCACGTGTTATTACATGACCTAAATAGTTTGTTTCTTGTTTAAGAAATTCACTTTTGTCAAGTTGAATTTTAAAATTTGTTTGCCTTAATCTGTCAAAGACTTTACGCAGGTTTAAAATATGTTCATCTAAACTGAAAATGTAATGATATCGTCTAGGTATACAGTGCAAATATCGTTAAGACCGTTTAAAACGTTGTTCATTGCACGTTGAAACATGGCAGGTGCATTTCTGAGACCAAAAGGCATACGAATGTATTCGTAGATGATCTTTGTCAGTGTTAAATGCTGTTTTCTCTATGTCTTCATCAGCGATCTCTATCTGATGAAAGCCTGATGCTAAGTCTAACGTTGTAAAGTAGTTACACTTTCCAAGCTTATCAAAAATGTCGCTAATGTTCGGAATAGAAAATTTGTCGTCAACTGTTTTAGAATTTAATTTGCGGTAGTCAATTACAATCCTCTATTTACGTTGCCCGCTTGCGTCCATTTTCTTTGGGGCTATCCATAGTGGTGATGACCATGGAGAGTTGGAATTTCCTCTTTATGTACTTGTGGGTATCTGTAGGACTTCGTGTATACTGGAATGTTATCAGTTATCCTAATATGATGTTTAGTAGTATTAGTAAAGAATAATGGAATTCCTTCACAATACATTATGTCTCTATAATCAAAACAAAGTTTTCGTATCGCATTATACTCTTCCTGGTTTAAATGTTTAAGTCTTAAGTTTTTAAGATTAGCTTTTTGTAAATTATCAAAATTATTAAATGAGTTTAGATAACTCTTGATCGAATTCTAAATTATTAATTTCGAATTTGTTGCGGATAATATTCTAATTTGTCCAAGTCTATTTCAATTTCAATGTCTGTTGGATTTATAGTAATAAATTTAAATTGGTTATTATCTACCGTACTAATTCCTAAAGGAATTTCTATATGGCAATTTAATACTTGCGAAGGTAAAACTAGTTCGGTGTTATTTTGATAATTTGTGCTTAGTGTAATTATCTGTTCTGTGAAAGGTGATATTTTTATCTTACCGTGGGCTTGAGATAAGATTGTTTCTTGCAAAGGTTTGCCATCCATGTACATTTGTATTTCCGTGCCTGGAATGATGAGTTTACCCGTTTTGGAATCTACTCTCGCAGTTAGCTTGGTTATTAGGTCAATGCCAATAAGACCCTGAAAATTTTTACTGAAATCGTATATATAATGTTTGTGTAAAATATCTGGTTGTTTAAATATTTTAGAAAGATGAATTGTTACTGTATTTTCATTATCATATTTTATTATGAGATGTTTTTACTGAAAATGGTTCGTTTTGTATAAATTTTGAAAAATACGTTTTTGCTAATTGTTCATAAATTAAAGGTTTTGCAGCTCCCGTGTCTACTAAAAATTTAGCACTTATTTCGGGTAAAATAATATATGGTAATTTATTTGACCTATGCGTGTTTAAATTTATTGTTTCGATGTCTCCGAGGCTGGTTTCTGAAAATTTTTCATTTTCGTTGTTCTGTTCGCCCGTGTAATATTCTTCTTGATAAAATTGGTTTTGATATACTAAGTATTCTTCCCATGATGTGGTGTCCTCGACATATGGACTACATGATGCTTCCTCAGGTTGTCCGTCTTCTGGTAAAACTTCGTGTGTATTTAATTCTTAAGAAAACTATTTTCTATGTTGATTTTGTTGTGGGAATTATCTATGTTGTACTGAATGCATTTGTGTTCGGTGTGACGATGTATCCATTGGTTCGTAATTTCTTACTATTGGTTTGTTGTTTGGTTTAAATACATATTATACTAGTCCAAATGTTTGTCGATTTGTTGGAAAATTTGTTTTTACAGGTATTGGTTGCACGTTGACAGACTGTGAAGGAAATCTCGGTTGGGTATAAAATTGTCGCTGTTATGTTGGGAATTGAGGTGCCCTATGTTGTACGTTGAAAATATGAAGTAGGCCTAACAGGTGTGTTAGCCACTTTAAGTTGTGTGCCATTTCTAGAAGTTTGGGTGTTGGATGTGCCCAATTGTTGTCTATGATAGTTAATATTTTCTTCCTCTGTTACCATATGAATAGCGTCTTCTATAGTTTCTGGTGATTTGCAAGGAAGTAGATGACTCATGTTGCCATTAAGTCCGGTTAAATATGCACGTAATGCCATTACATTATACATATCGATTTTCGCTTTTCTTATATCGGCAGGAAAATCCGAACAAGATATTTTGTCTAAAAGTAAACCTCTTAGATCGATACATCTATCTGCGAATTGTAAGCATGATTCGGTATGTCTTTGTCTTAATATTGTTAAACCGGCTATTAAAGATTCTTCGTTACGTTGATCTCCAAAAATATTAAGTAAAATTTCTTTTAACTCGGGGAAACTCCGATACGTCCGTGATGCTAATAATAACACGGCTTTTCCTATTAATTTTGTTCTAATGTGCAATAATATAAATGAAATTCTCACATGCTCGTTGTTAGGTGCCATAAGAGTTAATACATTTTCACATGCGTTCAAAAAATTTGATAATTGCGATGTATCACCGTCAAAACGTGAAATTAAGTCTAGGTAATCCCTAACACTTGTTTGTGGTCCCGTATTTGTATTTAAGGCCACAATGTTTGGATTTAAATTTATTTTATTAGTAGGAACTGGACTAGGTTCAGGAAGTGGATTTTCGGAAAGCGAAAGATAAGTATTAAGCAAATCCGAAAGCTGATTAATATCGTTAGAATTATCGGTTATTAGTTAATTGACTTACGTAAAAACAACGAGTGACTTTTTGATCATCTCATATATGTAATGAGGGACTACAAATTGCAAAATAAGTAATGCTCTATTACACTGTCTCAATAGTTTGAAAGTAAAACAGATATTTTAAAATTTAAAAGTGATTTTAAATGACAAATTTTATTTAAATTTTGTTAGAATTAAATGAAATATATATATTCTTCCTGTACGTCTATAAATTTGCAGTTGAACGTTGAATAAATAATATTTATGATATTTATAATACTTAAACGTAAAATATGAAATATATGGTATAAATTTATGTTTTTATATATTTATAAAAATAATAATTTAATGATCTCGATGGTTTCTTTTAGAGATATTTTCTAGCTTGAGCCAACGCTTTCTATGAGCGACTTAGGTTCGCACTCAGTCGTTGAAAGTGAAGTACATTGTCTTCTTGGCTTGTAGGGCTACTAACTAGTGAGTCTCTTCGACTACTTAAAAGTTAGGTGCAAAGCCTCAGCTGGTGTTCTTAGGGAAAGATTTAGCGAGTATAGCAACCTGAACAGCTCTATGTTCACCGTAGTCAACTATAGTTTCACTTAGACCCTTGGTTTATCCTTTTCTTTTCTTGACTTTCTTACTGATGTGGAATCTTGATGTCAAATTGAAATTAAAGTCTGAAAAAATATAAAATTATTAAAAATGAAATAATCGCTTCTTGCGTCGATTTTTCTTGAAATTTTCGGGAATAGAGATGACGCCCCTCTTATGTGGAATATTTATGTCATCTATTCTCTGTTTCTTACCCTACGTGTTAGATATACCAGTGGTTCTTCTATCCTAAATTAATCATTGGCGGGTACCATATCAACGGTACGAAAATTTCGATGATTCCAACCTGGTCAGCACGATGCTGCCTTCTTATTCTAAACGTTACAGGACGGTTTTTCAACCGGCGGACCACGATGGACTCCTGCGTGTTGTAGGTGCGGTGCCCCAGTGGAGTATTTTCGATCCAAAGTTAACTAACCTTATTATGTTGTAAAATATCTTCTTAACTACCCTACTACAATTCAAATAGTTTGGAAATTATGGTTTTTCAGGTTCCTCTTCTTAAACGTTGAAACGTACTGTGTTTTTCGGTTTTTTGGCTGTAACTGAATAAATCCGACCCCGACTGCGCCACTTAAGAATCGTAGACGAGCGATTAGTTTTTTAAAAACAAAAGTAAAAGATTCTTAAGAAAATTTATTTATTTGGATCGTTTATTAACATTTTACGTTTATGAACAATTTACACACGAACTATGCTAGTCAATGTCTAGGACGAAAAAAACTCGAAGAGTGCTCGAGGCGTTCTTATTTATAGACTTATCTGGGTATCACTTTTAGCTGATGTAAGGGTTTTGTTGTATCATAACTTCCTTACTGCTAGACCATCGAGTTATACAACATAAATACTAATTAACAGTATATTTATTGCAAGAGATGTAAATAATCTGTGACAATTTCTGTAAATACAAATAGAATACCTTAAAACACATACTAATCATTGTAACATAAAATGTATCATAATATAATACATTCAATTTTGCGACAGAATAAACTACTGAATCAAATTAAGTAGGCACCATTGCTAACTTGTTATTGTTATTATTGGAGCTACGAACTTTGTTAAATTAGCAAATTAGTAAATTTTTTTGCTAATTACGATGGTGAAAATAGAAAAAGAATCGAACATCTAGTTCTCGAGTTATTTCTAAAAATATATATTTTTGTTATACCTAATTGATGTTGAAATCAATTTCTGAACAGAAATGTCTCTATAACTTTTATTTGATAAAATTGAAAATAACCCAGTTATTTAAAAACTGTTTTAAAGCCTTCAATGATCAGAGGTATTTTTTTAGCGAGCCTGCAGTTTGAAATGTTTTAAACCATTCATTTTTCAGCGTCGAAAGAGTGACGTCACGGACGAATATTTTCAAACAGTTTCGTTGTGTTTTGAACCGTTCTCTAGTGAGCGGTTTGAAAACGACTATGATGGACGCATGTTTGGCGTTATTATCATCAGTGATATGCTAAACACAATATTTACTATCTCTATTTTTCTTTCTTAGTATTTATTTACCATTTATTTAAGACTTGACAGTTGTAGTATTTGGAAGGATCGGTTTTTAAAAACCATTCACTTTAGCGATACGGTAAAACACTGACGTCAGCATTGAAAACGGTTTGAAACAGTTGATGAACACGGTTCATCGCTAAAATATAGCTTAGGTAGCCATTAAACAAAAAAAACATTACTTGTCAATTTTTCTGTGTCAAAATAATTATTGTGTTTGTTAATTACTGTTAATCTCAGTTTTATCCTAACGAAAATGCCTTTTTCGCATATTGAAAAATGTGATGTGCTGGAAAATTATGTATTTGATTTGTCAGAAAAATTGCCAAAGACCGCTTGAAAGTTACAATAAATTATTTCCTGGCCGTGAAGTACCAAGCCGGCGTTATTTTTTAAAGCTGACTTAGAAATAATGAAAGTATTTTTGCCAAGAAAAGAACAAAGAATCGTATCCAAAGAAATTGAAATTACTATTTAGGCATATTTTGAGGCCCATCAGAATAATTCCATAAGAGATGTGTCTAAAGAAACCGGCATTACTTATAATTTATAATATTTGAAGAATTTTGAAGAAACAGAAATTTGCACCATACAACAAACTGTTCAAACTAAAAGAAAGTGACAATGGTGACAGAAGCACATCATAAGGAGACCACCAAATAAACTCCGTATAAAATCATAAGTAGGGCTGTCAAAAATGCTCCGTGGGACAGTGACGTACGCGAAATTAACTAATACGAGAAACAATAAACTATTACAATTTATAACAATGTATGTAAAACTTACCTTCTTAACTAGCTTGATGAACTAGCTTGCTTATCACGAACTGGAGAAGATGTGTAGCCATTTTGCAGCATCAGGTATGTTTCTATGGTTGTCTCCATGAGTGATGTTCGCTTTGGTGAAAATATATTCTTATATTTTAAAAACGACCGTTCGACATCTGATGTAATATACGCATACGTATAATAGTCTTTGAACGCACAACGGATCTGGGGCTACACCATCACATATTTGTCTTAATTTGGTAAAACCAGTGTCTTCATTTAACACACTTGCTTACTTTCCTTTAACGTGCTCATTTGTTGCGTCACTATAGCGTGTAGCAGTAGATTTACTTCTTCCACTATTTGCAGTGACTCCGCTAACGACAACGCACTGTTTTCTAATTTTTTTATGCTTTCATGTAATGGTTTATAGTTCTTAGCAATATTTTTTAAAGCTTTTTCAACGGAAATATCTTCGAATTTTGTCTGGCTTTCCTTAATGGCTGCAGCCTCATCTGGATTGAATTGTAGTATCACAGCTTTTATTTGTTGGAAATATTCAGCATAATAAAAAGCTGCCTGCAACCATGTCCCCCAACGTGTAAGAACCGGCTGTGGTGGTTCAGGAATACCGGGACACTTGCTATGAAATGCACGGAGACATTTAAGAGATTTAAGGAACACTTTTTTTGTACTTGCTATTAATGTATCCACCTCTGGAAAACCTTCTCGAATAGTTTCTGCCATAAGATGTAAAGCATGCACTTTACACGTAACATGCATAAACGTACAACCTTGTTCTTGCAAAAAACGGCCTACCGAACGCATTGTCACGGTGCCATCAGTCACAAACATCAACACTTGACTTTTGACAGTTCAAATTTTTCTAACGTCTCAAGCACCACCCTGGTAATTGTTTCGCTAGTACACTGACTTAGTCTCTTGCTAGCTAGTAACAATGGAACTGTCGGTTTAAGAGGGTCCAGTACTCGTATTATAACATTTAAAATAGAATTTTTTTTACAATCTGTTGTCTCATCAACAGATAACCACAGCCGTGTATTTTTTAATTCACATTTCATCTTATTTACCATGTCTACGTGTACAGTTGGTAGATAGTTACATAACGTGCGACTTGGTAACTTCACCTGGGCATTGTATTATTCCAGAACTCTCGAAATGGTTATTTATCGAGTATATGCAGTGGACCATCACAGGCAATCAGCATTAATAGTAAATCAAACATAAACTGTGTTGTCGAAGGCACGCCATTTCTTTTATTTTTATGGTGTACACTATTTACGTGAAGTCCGCAATCATGCTTATCCCAGCACATCAAATCTTTCTCTGCCATGCTTTATTATTAAATTAATATCAACAATACAGTACAACAAATGAAATAAAAACACAAAAACAATATGCAATACGCCCAAGTGACTTAACGTGTACACAACTCGAAAGCTAATAATAGACTGGATTGGAGAAAAGTTTCGCGGTCAAGGTGAATGCCGGCGACAGTAAGTACAGTCTCCTAAACGTCTCCGTGCATTTCATAGCAAGTGTCCCGGTATTCCTCAACCTCCACAGTCGATTCTTACACGTTGGGGAACATGGTTGCAGGCAGCTTTTTATTATGCTGAATATTTCCAACAAATAAAAGCTGTGATACTACAATTCAATCCAGATGAGGCTGCAGCTATTAAGGAAAGCCAGACAAATTTCGAAGATATTTCCGTTGAAACAGCTTTAAAAAATATTGCGAGGGACGAAAGCATAAAAAAATTAAAAAAACAGTGCGTTGTCGTTAGCGGAGTCACTGCAAATAGTGGACGAAGTAAATCTACTGCTACACGCTATAGGTGACGCAACAAATGAGCGCGTTAAAGAAAAGTTCGCAAGTGTGTTAAATAAAGACACCGGTTTTACCAAAATAAGATAAATATGTGATGGTGCAGCCCCAGATCCGTTAAGTGCGTTCAAAGACTATTTTACGTATGCGTGTATTACATCAGTAGATGTCGAACGGTCGTTTTCAAAATATAAGAATATATTTTCACCAAAGCGAACATCACTCATGGAGACAACCATAGAGACATACCTGATGCTGCAAAATGACTACACATCTTCTCCAGTTCGTGATAAGCAAGCTAGTTCATCAAGCTAGTTAAGAAGGTAAGTTTTACATACATTGTTATAAATTGTAACAGTTTATTGTTTCTCGTATAAGTTAATTTCGCGTACGCCACTGTCCCACGGAATATTTTTGACGGCCCCATTTATTAGATATTTTGTATTTGATAGTCAATGTTTTTATATCTATACTATAAGAAATATAAATCCACTTTTACATGGCTTAACTACACCCTCCTTAAGTTAAGGTTGATTTATTCTCATTGAGCTAGTAAAAGAAATTAATTTAAATAAATGTTGAATAACAGAGTTCTGTAATTTATTCTTAATAAATGGTTATGTTATACAGGTTTTATTGAGAGCGGGCACAAATTAAATTGTATGAATTTTACTATTAGGTTGAGTTGAATAGCTATGGCTAGATTTGCCTGGTAAGTAGTGTTATATTATTATTAACACTGCATACTGCATGTAGCTAGACAATAAGGTACACCGCTACCATAGGAAATCACTGGTAACTATTTTATGTATAGACCTAATCAAAAAAATTGAGAGCAGTGTCGAGGGTTATTTTCATTATTTAAAGTAAATTGTTTCTGTCATCTGTAATAAATATAACTATACCCTTAAAATTTAAATGTTTTTTCCATTGTACCGTTTTCCTGTAAATAAATAAATAAGCATTACTAATAATTTTCTTAATTTAAAATAGTAAACAAGAATGTGCCCATTCTAAAAGTTTGACATAAACGGATACATTATTCATTTTTTGCTGTTATTTATGTTACAGTTTAGTAGCAAAAATGAGCTAAAGTTAAAAATAAGAGAATTGTTGCTAACAATTTTTCTTTCCAATTTGTAAATTAACGTTATGCTTAATTACAACTCAATTTTATCGATAAATCAGTGCTAATTTACATAGAAGTCAAGTAAAATATGTATAATATAGTGCAAAATTCTTTATTTTAAATTAAATAAAGCTAGAGCTGATGGTCACTCAATTTACTTTAGCTACAATTTATGAATATAACAAACAAATTATTATTTTGTAATTGTTTTATACGTCATCCTGGGATGTGGGCAACCAATGTTACAAACATGTGTATGTTGTGTTGTGCTATTTTATATTTTTAACTTCATGTGTGCTTCTGTCAGGAATTTCTCAATATTAAGATTTTCGTGGCTTCTGCGCGCATGGGTTCAAAATGGCGATCATCACCGTAAGTCAAAATTCTGTTGTAGAGTTGTTATTCAAAAGAGTGCTTGTTTATATTCTTCGTTCGGTTTATGTTTTTTTCATTAGTATTGCAGTAATAAACCATATATTAATGAACTAGTCGATGTTAATTTACAGTAAATATGTCGTCAATTTCCTGTGACTGCTCAATGTCTGTACTTGGAACGTTTTCCAAATAGAGGTGAACCAAATGCCGCATGATTTGTACGCCTTGTACAACGAGCAAGCAATATTTCTGAGTTACTGCTCCGTTGAGAATGTGATGGAGGTCCTGTTAGGCCTTTGTGTGGGTTTGAACGCTGAGGAGAACATTTTAATTTTGGTACAGGCGAGAATCTAACTTTAAGTACGCGTGATTACATGTACGTCGAATAGGATTGTATGGAGCACCCTGCAGGGAAATCAACTGTACTCGTTTTCATGTACAAAGAGCTTATTCACGTTCTACAACAAGATTCTCGTTTTGTGTGTTGACGAAGGATGTGGTAACATTGAACAGTGATTGTGAAATGTGATGTGTGTTGGAACATGGTCATTCATCTTCGATTCCAGCAGTTCTCAACATGTTCGCACATTTTTGTTGAGAAAGGTCAGTTATTATTTTCTATTTTTTTAAGTTTTTTTTATGCACTATACGATTCATTATATCAAGATGTACTTATCCTCAAAAAATAATTAACAAGTTTGTAAACACCTTGTATATGTTAAAGTATTAAACTTGGTTTGGTATTTCGTATTGGTGATGTGTAACGAAATTGCAAGCCATTTCATTCCAATTTGTTGTTTTTCGCGAAAAATTTTTCTGCCAGTCTAGTCCAGATGGCGCCACTGATTTCTACTGGAACAATTGGTTTGGTAGATTTTTGCACTTATAAAAAATGCCTAAATATCTATTTGTCGTTATTGCTCATACTGTATTCTCAAATGTTTGTCTCCTTCCAAACTATAATCGAGTTTAGGTAGCAGAACACCACGGTACTACTTCCTTCTTACTAGTGTAGCGTTCTGAAAACAACACCTGTGATTCAGCGGTCTGATAAAATTTATGTTTTCTGGTATTATCGTGTAATTTTATTATTATCATTATTTAAAAAGTTGCTATATTGACAACGTACTTTTAAGGTAATTTTCATAATAATATTGTACCGTATTTTTCTTAATTTTACGCCTTGGGCGAATTTGCTCTTCGGTGATCAGTTCACATTGGTTGTTCTTTGGAGCAGCCATCATTAATATTAATTAGTATCGATTTATCGTGTCTTGTTGGCAATTTATCTAATATTCCTCTGATACTGTAATAATTTTGTGTGCTAATTTAAACTAACTTTCGGTTATTGTAAATCTTAGATTTACCCGGCATCGAATGTTGCCATTTTGTATCGGGGTTAGTTGTTTTCTGTCTTTGTTGTTTTTAGGCCACTTGGTTACGTTGATAGCTCTGTGAAGTCTGAAGAGTGGTGACTGGTAACATTTGGAGTTTGGTACTACTTATGAGGAAACCTATTTGTTTATAACCTTTGTGGGAATTACCTAACGTGGAGCATTTGTTTTGTGGGTGGATCATTTTATATCAGTGCATATATTTACCAACCAGACCTCTGCAGCGTAAGGCTTTCCTAAATTTAAAATATCGAGTGCTTACTTGACCGTTTACTATCTAGTTAAAAACGGTGGTCTAGTGGAGCCTTGCCTAGTTCTCTGGCAAACATACCTGCCTAGTTATCTGCAATTGATTAACTTTTAATTATCTGCAGTAAACATATAGTCAAGTTATATATCTTTAACTTTATCTGAAATTCGTTATCACCTCTCTACGAGGAACGAATAAATAATAATTTAACTTTACTTTTAATTTGACAATTATCATACTGTTTTATGTTTAGCAAATATTTATTTACGTTATTTTTCTATTTGTCTGTCTGTATACAGACTTCTAAATTCTATTTTCTTGAAGATTACCATATTTTAGTAAAAAATATCTTAAAATCTAGTGAATACCTAGTTCACTTTGTTTATTATCATAGCTATACCTAGTTTATTTGTTAGAGTAGTATTTTTTCTATTTAACGTAACTTTTATTGATACTTAAGTTAGTTGAAGTCTTCAACTTCCTAAAATATTGTGAGATACCAATCCTAGTTTGTATAGTTTGCAATTAATTTACTCTGTAAATTTGTGTTAACTCATATTTTGTCTACATAGCTGACAATTCAAACGTCACAGCATTTTACCTTGTTTTGCCTCCCATAAAACTCTTCCCTTTTTATGTAAATACCTAGACCAAGAGAAGAGGATAACTGGTGGATCGAACTGATCATTATATACTGGGTGGAGCAGGAAAACGATATCTGATACAACTAGTGGCATTTCGTCTCAAGGGTAACTGCAGTACTGACAGTGGTGATTCAAACTGACACCGAACCCATTCAGAACTTAGCCGTTGGTGGATTCTTCGCAGAACTAACCCATTTGAAGTTACGTAAGATCTTCGTCCCCAGTGAAAGTTGATATTTGGTCAAAAGAATTTTTCTGAGAAATCAGTTACCTTTTTTATTTCGCATAACGTCATAGATTTTTATTATTATTATTATTATTTTGTTGGTCTTCAACCACAACCACTTATATTTTTTAACTAATAGAGGCCATCTGAGCCAATGTAAATACTGTAAATTTCTTCAAACCAGTTTATTATACTTTTTATTTAATAATGTCTTCCTTCCCAACTGAATTCAAGGATTAACGTTATCTTTACATTTTAAAGTAAACTTAATTATTTGGTATTTGCAAACGTCCTGGTGCCCAGCCTAGACTTTGGTGAGAACTCAAATCAATTTAAGCCCTAATTCACGACCTGCTAACTGAGCTACCGTCAATAAGTACAACCCCTAGCTAATTGGGTTATGCTAGCGCTAGACGGGGGTGTTGCAGATGTCATCTGACATGGACTGAGAAATGGAATGTTTATGTTATTATAAATCTCTTAATCGTGCATATTTTATTCCTCTGTTATTGTAAACATTTCAGTTATGCATATTTCCATTGTATCATGTTTCAGGAAAGGGTAGCCATGAAAAGTCAGTTATGAAGGCTATCTATAAAAAAACACGTATGTAAAATTTTTTCTTTAATAAATTGGGAACAAAAGTGGAGTATAGTGTTTCAGTGTGGTTTTATTTTAAAAGACAATATCAGAAGTGGGATATGCAGTGTTCTAAAAAAAACTGTTACATTTTTTTTATCATTTAATTTAAAGGACATATAACTTTTGACTTTAAGGTTAATATACAGTGCAGTTAGAGCATAGTGAAGTAGACAGTATTTTGGCAAAAACATTCAGTGAAGTGAGAAAATGGCTGAGAAAGAAAATGAAGAAGATGATGGTTTGAAATCAAGTTTTTCCAGTGAACAAACTGTTAATCATTCAGCTCAGGTATCTGATATCAGTAATCTGTTGTGTTCTACCTTACTGAATATGCAAGCAACATTGCAAAGCTTGGTTTCAGAGGTGGCCACTTTAAAATCAAACTGCAATAGGCCTGTGGAGCCTCTCGAGCCACCCATCGTAAGTAATATAACTGCTATGTCATCAGTGGTTGCAACTGAGGTAAGAGAACTTTTAATTTCTCTTCTTTTGACCCAAATAAAAGTAATTATCCAGCTCAAGAATGGTTGAATGAAGTTAATCGTATTAGAGTAAAATACAAGGTGGATGAATATTTAGCAATTTTAAAAGTAGGAGATGCATTACGTGGTGAAGATCGCCGATTTTACCATGGGTGGGCTACGTTGTCGCGAACATAAACTGCATTTGAAGATTTGTTATCTGCATTTCCTGATCATGAGTCTTGGGGTACAAAGTTAAAAAAAGTTTACGAGGTGAATTGATCTCAAATCCAGACTTTTAGTGAATATGCCAAAATTAAAATTAGGGATCTTTATCGTTTCTATGCTAATTTACCATGAGAGAAAGTTTTGTCAATTGTAACTGAGGGCATCAATTGTGATTCTATCTACGATACTGTACGAGTGCAGGATCCGAAAACTTTATCAGAACTTATGGTAATACTGCGGCGTTATGAAACAACAAGACCGGTTAAATTTTGACATAGGCGTATTGCGAACAAATTTTCAGGTAAATGCTATAATTGTGGGAAAACTGGCCATAAAAAGGGGGACTGTCGAATTTCTTATAAGAAAACAAGTGAGAATTAAGAAAAGAAAGCAAGCTCTCTGAGAAAATCGTCTGCTGAATGCACATTCTGTAAAATAATAGGTCATGATGGAACATCTTGTTGGAAGAAAAAATGGGAAACCTAAGATATTACGTGTAAACATCCGACGATGTGCCATTATGCCTACAGCAACTGTTTTGAAGAATGATAAGAAGCAAATTTTTTCTTATTTAGTAGATAATGGCACTGATGTGTCACTCATTCATGACCATGTGATTCGCCAAATAAATGGACATTATCCTCACAAATTGTCAATATGAGGAATTGGAAAAGAAACAGTATCCATACTGGGCAGATGTATTTTACTGGTAACTAACAGAATGTTACAATAGAGATCGACTTCCTTGTTGTCCCTAATTTATTATACTGGAAGTAGATGCTCTAATAGATTGGGAAATTATAAATCGCCCCGGATTAGAAATTGTTCTTAGAGATCATGGTATTCATCTTCGTCTCAGTACCTCTATTACAACACGGATCTGTTCAAGGCCAAAAGTGACTGTGCCAGGATTGGACGAACAACAACAGCTGGTGTTATATGAACTGTTAGATCAAGTTTGAGCTGTACCTCCATCGGTGGTTACTACTGGAAAACTGCGTATACAACTGACTGATAATCTTCCTGTGGTCTTCCAGCCACGTCGTCTAGCTTATGCTGAGCGTATAAAGGTAAAAAGAATCGTACAAGATTTGTTAGATGAAGGAACTATTAGAGAAAGTTCGTCACCTTCTGCCAGTCCGATTATTTTAGTTAAAAAAAATGGTTCTCTAAGAATGTGTGTAGATTATAGAGCTATCAACTCTAAGGCAATCAAAGATCGCTATCCATTACCAAATTTACATGAGCAGCTGGATGCTCTGGCAAAGGCCAAATACTTTACTACCCTTAACATGAAAAATGGTTTCATCAGATTGAAGTAGAGGAGAGCTCGCGACACTATACTGCTTTTGTAACCCCAGACTGTCACTACGAGTATAATCGTATGCCATTTGGTTTCGCTAATGCATCAGCGTATTATCAGAGAGCAATTAATAAAGCATTAGGCAATTTAAAAGACACTGTAGCGCAAGTCTACTTAGATGATGTAATGTGTGCCTCGGAAACTATTGATGAAGGGCTGGACAAACTGCGACAAGTTTTAGAAGTCTTAACTAAAGCAGAATTTTCCTTGAAGTGGAAAAATGTGTGTTTTTTGCACGCAGAACTGAGTATTTAGGAACAATAGTTGGAAATGGTTTCGTCAAGCCTAGTCCTCGAAAAGTTACAGATCTAATATAAACATCTCCAAAAGATGGAAAGGGTATTAGACAGTTCATGGGTCTTGCGAGATATTTCCGAAGATTTATTGAAGGATTCTCTTCATTGACTGCTCCTATCAGTCAGTTGCTACGCAAGAATATTCAGTTCGTATGGACTGATGTACAAGAAACTATTCGTCAAGAGATAATAAAAAAACTGTAAAACCAATTTTAAAAATATTTCATCCAGATTTACAAACTGAACTTCATACCGATGCGAGCTCACTGGGAATTGCTGCAGCTCTGATGCAAAAAGAAAACGAAGTTAGTTATCCTATCGCTGATTTTAGTAGAATAACTACAGAATGTGAGTCTAAATACCATTCTTATGATCTTGAAACTCTAGCTATTGTTGAGGGTGCTGAGCATTTTAGAGTATATTTGTTTGGGATTCACTTTACTGTTTATACTGATTGTAATTCAGTAAGAGCTACTGTCCTTAAAAAGAATTTACATCCCAGAGTAGCTCGATGGTGGGTACGATTAGAAGATATTGCCTTCAATATTGAATACCGACAAGGATGTATAATAGGACACGTTGATTATATGAGCAGAAACCCTTTTGTTATGCTCCTGAGGACAAGAAGAAAAGCATTAACCACGCCTAAATTATAAAAGAATTTCAGTCAGATGATTTTTGCCAGTAGCTGCGAGAAGGGTTGAAAGATGGATTTCATGTTAAGGATGACTTTATTTACTTTTCAGCTCACAAATCAATTAAAACCGATGACGGCCTTCGCTGCTTTGTACCAGCTGCTGGAAAATTATTGGTAATGAAAACTTATCATGACAATGCAGCTCACATAGGTTGGAATAAATCCATAGCACGACTTAGGCAAGATCTTTATTGGCACAAATGGGACAAGCTTTAAAAAAATACATTAAAAATTGTCGAAGTTGTACTGCTAATAAAAGTCATACTAGTAAAAAAAAGATTTGTATCAACTAGGAACGAAAGCTAGTAAACCTTTTGAAGTGTGGCATATTGATCATGCGGATCCTCTTGTGGAATCTGACAAATGCACTCAGATTTTAGTAATTGTTGATGCTTACTCAAAATACTGTATATTTTGTCCTATTAGAAACAAGAAAGCAGAGTATACTATCATAGCTTTGGGAAGAGTATTTAAACGAATTAGGAAATCAGAAAGATTAGTCACGGACAGAGCATTTGTATCTACAAAATTTAAAGATTTTCTATTTGAGAATGGTGTGGATCTTCATCTGATTGCTACTGGTATGTCTAGAGACAATGGTCAAGTGGAGAGAACGATGAGGGCGCTTTTCAATTTAATGAGAAGTGTTTTAAATAATAGAAAGGAGGGAACGTGACATCAGTTATTCCCCAAATCGAAGCAATCTTGAACGAAACCGAAAATAGTAGTACAGGATTTACTTCCAATCTGTTAATGTTTGGCAAAAAAATCGGATGCCAGGTGAACAAAATCTATTAAAAGGCATTCCTGAGAAAAAATCGAAGATGTTCCCGTACACAGTGTGTCCCAATGAAAACTATCCACCCCAAATATCTGATTATCGAAAAAAAAAAACAACAGCATTGAGGGGAACGGTTTTTTACATAAAAAATATTATTTCTTAAATGGTACTATACTATGTGTGACACATCATTTGAAGGGAAATTCAATTAGGAATACAATGATGTATTTGGTTTCGCAAAATTTTAAATATTAAAGAAAAAGGACGAAATAAATTATTATTACTTCTTTGTTTATTAACTTAAAAAAGAACATTTGTTCTCAAATATATATGACCAAATGTTCAAAATGGGTTTTATTAACTTCCATACAATAATACAAACGTGATTCGAAATAGTATATTTTCAAAAATTTCTGGTAACGGATATTATAATAGATTTTCAAAAATATACGTAGACATTTCGAATGTTATTTGTATTAGTATGATAATGGAACCCATATTGAACATAAGTAAATCTGAGAACAAGTATATTAAATAAAGAAGTTGTAATAATTTATTTCGTTCTTTTTTCCTTAATATTTGATATTATTCAAAACCAAATACATCTTTGTATTCCTAATTGAATATCCTTTCAAATGATGTATCACAAATAGTAGAGTGCCATTGATATGTTTTTCCTTTTTTTTTTTTAATAAACAAGAAGAGATATTTGGGGTAGATAGTTTTTGTTGGGACACACTGTATAATAAACTGAGTTTATTATCTCTTGAATAATGGCATAATTCATTAAAACTTTCATAATCGTATGCATTCACCTATTAGGAAACAAAAAACATGTCTGATAAAAATTTTAAATCTAATTTTTTTCATTTTTCGCCAGCTAAAATCATTTAGGACCCACTGTACTCCGGCAAGAGTTTAATTTAATTAAACAGTACAAAGTCCGAAAAATCAAGCATTTTTCTTACCACTACAAATATACAGCTAGAATGAGCATTTTAGTGTGACGTTACATAATTATGCAACCTACGTAAAAGAGTCGTGACACACTGGTTGCCTATACACTGGAACACTGAAACTTGACCTTTATGCTCATGACCATAATGGTGTGACATTTTTGACAAAACAGAGTCCAGAACTTTTTTTCTCCCGTGAAAGAAATTTAAGAACTTTTACTTACCATCCACCATGCACAAAATATGTCAGAATATATACAATACGGGCACTATAGAAATTTTGTTAATAATTATAAAAATAAAGTTACTGTAATGAGTTATACTTGTATATATTCTAACATATTTTGTGCATGGAGGATGGTAAGTAAAAGTTCTTAAATATTTCCTTCAAGGGTGAAAAAATAAAATTATATGCTGTTATAACTGTCAAAAATGCCGACTTTATGTTCATGAGCATAAGGGTCAAGTTCTAGTTTTACATATAGGCAACCAGTCTGCCATAACTATTTCACGTAAGTTGCATAATTATTATTAATTATATGACATTACAAAGTTTCAAATTGAACAGGCGTTAAATGGAAATCAAATGTGTACGTGTAGATTTTTTTATGTGGAGTATTGATTGATGACAATTCTCACTACAGGTGGAGAGGGCATAATCCATACACGTCATTATTTTCTTTCCTTTTAACGCCTGTTCGACTTGAAACAACTCTGTGTATATATACACAACATCGTATTAAATTCGGTCAGGACATTTTGGAAATTAAATGACACAGAAATCATTATTACTATATGTGCGGCTTCGTGGTCGAATGGTAAGAACACTTGTCTCTCATTCTGGAGTCCCGGGTTCGATTCCCGGTCGAGAAACTATGATTTTTTCTAAACTAGAAATTAATCCTAGCATACTCGGACATTGGGTGTGTGTCCATTATCTCTAAATGTGTAGTGATCTCCCGCACAAAGTACCGTAGGTACCTTCAGGGATACAGGGGGATGTATTACCTGTGGTGTTTAATTATTATTTATTATATCTATTCTCATTGGCAGGGATGTTCTTCTTTCAATCCTGGTGTTATTTATTGCCTATGGTTTAGTTGAACCCCTTAAAGGGCATGAAGAAATTATTTTCCTGATAGTGCTCGCACTTTATTAGTTTTATGAATAAAAATCAGTATGGTGTTTATAATCCAAAATTAAGATGGAGTTAATGAATGATAATGATATTTAATTTCTTTAGGCACCCGTCGTGAAAATTATTAAACCGGAGAGTACTTTCTTTACAGAACTACTAGTTCTAAAAATTGTCCAGAAATGCTTGATTATTATAATGGTTCAATAATCAGATAAAATTAAGCAAAAATAGGCTAAAGAAACACGCGTGCCTAAAAAAAGTTGTACGAAACTCATCCGGAAACGCCCTTTACAGAATTTGTTGGCCTACAAAGCTGTTCTTTCTGGACGTAAATTACTATATTTCGTGTAAATACCTTGTTTATATTATGTAAATAGTCCATATGTGTAATATGTCTTTTTTTTTTCAGTGTAACTTATACGAAGAAGGCCTTGCCGTTGGTTCACTTTGCGCTCCACTGTGTATAACACGAGATATGCATTCCCTAACATGTCACTCTTTCCGAGCAACGAAAGAAGCAGTCTTCAGTGCAGAATGGCATAATATTCGTTTAGTTTTCAAGTCAGTTCCAAAAGACCTACAAGCAATACACTGGTTTGACAACAGAGTCATAAAATACCCAACAGAAAAAGAATTTCTTTCAACAATTCGAACAATTGTTAAAAACAAATTGAACCTGACACTGGCCTATGATACTGCTGTACGATTATCACGATTAAAGCCTTCATATGAAGAAAAAAACAAAGGCAAACGGCACAAGGAAATGGATAATTTATGGTTCCTCTTACAAGATAATGAATATTTGTTATCTACATTATTTACAGATAAAGATGTGTTTCCACAGCTCCTTGGTACATGCGGGCCTTATTTTGCGGTGGAGTATTTGGAACCTGTTCCTGATATATCTTCTTTATTGACAATAAGTGATAGTCGAGAAGATTGGGGAAAGCGATTAAAAGTGGCTGTACAAATTTTAGATCTCCTCGACGAGTTAGAAACCGGATTTCGAGAACCATTTCATTTATGCGATATTAAACTCAAACATTTTGGTTTCGTTAAAGGAGGAAATAAATTAAAATTTATTGATTTAGATGGAGTTTTACCAAAATCCGTTGTTAACACAATAATTAGAGAGGTTGATTATTGTGAGCAAGACATCGATTGTGATTTTTTTGACTGTCGTTCAAGATGTAATAAGAAAAATCATAAATGCTCTTATTCCGTTGCAAATAATAATTTACAAATTGTTTGTGAGAAGATATTTTTAGGTTGGCGAATGTCGAACACAGTTATAGTTCCAGGGTTATTAATGTCACAACATACACCCTCAGAACTCGCTTCAATACTACGTCAATGTGCTAACCCAGGAACGGAAGAAGGAAAGCCAAGGGTGGCACCAGAAGCTGAAATTAAAAAACAGTTATATAATATTTTATCAGAAATAGAACAATCCGTCAATAACGATTTCTTTCTTTAGCGAATAACAATAATTTTTTAGAAAACGTAATTGTATATATTTGTTATATTACATAAATAAAATTTCTTATACATATACAGATATTATTTATTTACTTTGAAGTCAAATCAAATAAGTAATTATACAGGGTGTTAATAAATTGCTACCTATATACTTGATAACATAGGCATCATCCCCAAAATTTTTAAAATATTTAGAATTTGTATACGGATGATTGAAAAATTGCATTCAAATTAATTGGTGTATGTTAGTTTAGCCGTTTTTAAATTATTTAGCATTGTAATTGATTCGCTTTAATAATAAGACTAACCGATTCATACACAGGGTGTCCCAAATGTGCGCACCATCTTGAGAATACGTTTTCTCGAGTGCTGAAAAAAATGTTAAAAAAATTCTTTGTCCCTCACTTAAGGAACTATAAGCAATTTAAAAGTAGAAAAAAAGGCAACACTGTTTAATAAATATTCGACACACTTTAACAATGATATGCAATACTTTATTATAATAAATGTTCAAAATTGTGCCCATTTGCACCTAGACATGCGTTGGCTCTTATAAAGTTTTGGTGCACATGCTGGAGCATTTCAGTACTCTACGGTAGCAGCAATATCATAATTGTTGAAATAAAAATTTTATTTATGATTTTAAGCCTTCAAAACAATAATTCTCTCAGTTTTTTTTATTTTAAACGTTTCAATGCAATGCAATGTTATGCACTGAAAATAATCCTTTGGTATGAGATTTTTTTTTACATTTTTTTCGCTGTTCCTAATATTGTCTTATAGTGTGCCCACAAGATGGTGTGCGATTTTCGGGACACCCTGTATTAATGAGCAAAAATATTCGTCAATCAAAAAGCGGGCCCCCTGCCCTCTTCGCGACGCCCATGTTTATTAAATTCGTGGGCAAGTTCTACATGCAAAAATAAGAAGAAACATTCATATTAAGACGTGGCCGCAAATACTTTCTAAAGTAACTAGGACCATTTGAAATAGAGATAAAAAAAAGTTATATCAGGAACTTTTCACGCTTGGGTTATGATATTTAGTATGTGGTTTGTTAATAATTGTTATTATTTAAATACAGCTGCATAAAAAATTCACTATCACAGATGTGCGAAACTGGAGTTTTCTAGCATATTTTGTTTCATATTTTTTTGTTCATAATTTCTGCCAATGTGAAACATGATCTAGACTTTTTTTAATATGCAAAAAAGAGTTCTTTCGATGTTGTCTTTAAGATTAGCCGCCTTTGAGTAAAATGCATGTAGACATTGATTTCAAATAATCGCACAGGAAATAATCTTAACGGGTGTATATCAGGTGACCAAGCAGGTTATGATGTAGGTCCACCACGGCCTATCCATACATCACTCCATTCCATTATTTATGTATTTCAGGGCTAAAATGGATATCTGCCAATTCGACAAAATATTCTATTTTTGAAAGAACTTAAAGACTCAAAAACAAAAACATTTTAAATAACGGCATGTTTTGTTTTTAAATCAGACAACTCACTACTCACTATCACAAAGAAATAATTTACCATTAAGCGTATAAATGTCTTAACTGTAATGCTTTCATTGACAAATAATGTAAACACTCGTCTACCCAATAAATATATTTTTTTATATTTACAAAAAGTAATAAATACTAAAAGTAATACCTAAATAAGGTGCCAAAGTTGTAACCCTCTCATTAGGAAGTGCCAAATGAATTGATATTTTAGAGAATCGATTTATTCCTATCTGATTTCCGATTTTTTAAATTGATTTATTTAGTGAATCGATTTATTTTTTAATATTTTTAAAAAGTTTCTTTTTATTACAAATATTTCATTCTTTACTTAGTTGTATTTCACCGAAGATAATATATACCAACGACATCAGATTGTGTCTATGTTGTATACCAATCTTTGGATTCACTGCGGTAAAGTTGGAATATTTTTACAGCGCCCTCTTTGAGTGGGTAGAGATAGTAGGTTAGGGTGTACATATGAAAGAGATGAAGTTTTTTGTTTTACTTTTTGAAATATTTTTTGTTTTTTTATAAAAAATAAACTTCATTTATGATTTTAACGTTTTATTTCCTACTTCCCAAGGTGGTGAACTGTGAAAAGTTAATTCAACGATTTCTTTTTTATTTTATCTATTTTACTTCCACACCACATCATGTGAGTAGAAGCGCTGTATCGGCATTTTTCTAAAACATCGAAAAAAGTGCTTTAATAAAAAAATATTTTACACCTAAATTTATTAACAGAAATTTTAAAACTGGGAAATAAAACACAAAATTAATAATTTGGAAATTCAATAAAGCATTTGCTTTTTTTATACCTATCATATTTTATTTTGTAACGTAAAAAATGTTTAGCACTCATTATTCAGTTATTAATAATAATATTTGCTATAGTTTTTTGGGAATTTCGGTCAGATATAACTAATTTTTTTTTCTAATATTTCGGTTTATTACACCATCAGAGAACTACAATTATTATATTTTAAAATACAGTTAAGGTTATTTTACATTACATTATATACACTATTAATTATTAGGTGTTTATTTTAAATTTTGTTACATGTTAGGTTTTATTTAACAGAAAACTATATCAAATATTATTTGTTATTAATGGTCAAGAAAAGGAAATATATGTATAGGTACTCTAATGGAAAAAATTTAATTAGAAAGCCTGCTTTGGGTGTGTGCTTTAAGGATAAAAATAGTCATGTATGCGACAGAAAGAGCCTTATGCAACGAAGTTGCCTCTTTGTATGTTGTGTTTGTGAAGTAATGAGGGCATGCCTCATTGTATCCCTTCTTTCCACACTCAGTTTATTGTACAGATATTACGAAAATTCTAGCGATTTGCAAATATTTCCTTTATCTAAAATTATAAGAATAACAAAGACAGCGATAATGAATTGGCCACTCGGAGTACATTTTCCTAAAACCACGAAGGTTCGAACACGGCCATTGGTGTACGCAATTAGTAGCGGAGGAGGATCCTGTCGCGAATTGGTGAGCGCGGTGACTGTGTTCTTCCCGTTGTAGTTTTATCTGTAGATAGGATAACAATTATTACTGTATGCCAGTCCCAGTGCATGTCTGATAGCCAATAAATTATTCATCTTTAGGTCATACGCTAGGATAGCCCGCCCTTCATCAGATTATAGCACGTAGCTGGTGACACTGGTGGTGGTGTTGGTTAGTACATTTCAAAAAGGTGTTAGGTATCGTTGTTATTTTTGTAAATAACTATGTATTCCTATTTATTTCAAAAATTTATAATTATTTTGTGTATATCGTTTTTAAAATGCGTCAAAAAAATTCAGTGACATTTCTTTGAGTAGTTTTTGGCCATTTGGCGTGAAAGAAAACTGGCATTCTGCTATTAAATAAAAATAAATTAACATATATTCTGAGGAAAATAAAATAAAAAATTCTAAAATGAAATAAATTTAAAAAAGTATTAAGAATTAAACAAAAACAATTTTTTTTTAATGTTACTTTATAAGAGGCTCAAAAATATTGCCCTGTTGTGCTTGGCAATACCCTAATCGGTGATAAAATTCTTTCCAGAATTTACAAGCATGTTAGGAGTCACACTCTGTAGGGTGGCAACAATTTTAGTACATTAAGTCATCCAAGTCACGCGCTCGCTCGTGTCCATGTCTATAAATTTGCGAGGTTATATATCCCCACAAAAACAAATCGTTAGGTGCTAAGTCAGGAGAGCTTGGTGGTCACTTTATTGTGCCTCTTCCATTTATAAGACGATCGAGAAAAGTGTTGCACCCTTGTTGCATTATGAGCAGGACAGCTGTCTTGCTGGTACAAAATCTTCCCGAAGTTGACCTCAAGAGCTTAAACAACCGGAATAATCTGATTCTGCAAAATGTTTAAATATTTGTCACCATTTAAGTTACCGTCAATGAAAATAGGGTCAATGACATGATCACCTAAAATGCCGGCCCAAACATTTACTTTTTGTGGATATTGAGTACATAATGACATACTCAAATGTTTATTTTCCCTGGATCAATATTGAACTACAGAATGATTATGCCGGCCATGTATGGAAAAAGATGTTTCATCAGTGAATAAAATTTTTGCTTTCATTAGCTTTTTCTATCTAGGTTTCCAATTTTTTGGGTAGTCATAATTTTATAGCAGTGGTACTTATTTCTTTTCACAGTATTCCGCAATGTTCGCTCTTTTACACCAACTTCTTGCAAGATGTCTACTCCAACAAGGCAAACTACAGACATTAATTTCCCGCCTTTGCCGATCTTCTCTTAAGTAAATTCTAGGCTCGTCTTCGTCATTTAAATGATCACATTTTCTGCAATTTGTCGCACATCCCACAGACTCAAACTTATAAATAACGTTTGAACTGTTGGAGCAGGACGGTTTTCAAATGTAAAAATGAATCGCCCGCTAATTCCCTCAGCAGTATTATCACCGTAATACCACTTCATCATTTACACCTTTTCTTCAGTTGTATAACATACTTTCAAGTTAAGGAGAAATGCCAGTTTAATTTACCACACGAACGGCTGAGACGATAATAAAAGAAATGAGACAAGAGCAAGGTGAGAGCAGTTCACCACGTACCACAAAATTATTTATTGCAGTATTGCCAGATTGTGAGTGTGATTATCAGAAAGTAACAATGAAATTACCAGATTTTAGGAAAAATTACTAGATACTTCAAACAATACGCCAATATCCAAAAACTTTATTATAAAGAGATAAACAAACAAAAGTAAAACGGTTACAAGCATTTTGAATATAAACTTTTCAAATAATGGGTCTGATGAATAAAATAGAAGTATTTGCTTGAAGAAGTAAAAGCAAATGCAAATGCTTCAAGCAGAAGGTAGTAGTAAAAGCATTTGCTTCATTTTCAATGAATAATATTTTGCTTCTGCTTCTTAGCAAATACTTCAGACTTTGTAGCTAATGCTATGTTTTAACAAGTCTTAGATTACTTTTTTTAATGTTTATTAATGCCTAATGTTTATATTGATTCTTAGTATTTTTTATAGAATTTCGAAAAAAATTAATTTTTTAACGAATCTTGATCTAACCGATAAAATTTTTTTTTCAACAAAAATGTCCTAATGTCATTTTTTGAAGATATTTTTTTTGTCAACAAGATTTTAATTTTGAAAAAAAAATAGTTTTCCAATGAAATTTTAATTTTTTATCGAGATTCTATTGAAGGAGTATAGGTGATGGAAGATTTGGGTGTCATGGGATTTCGACATCTTTTCGTTGATTAGTCTGTAACTTTTTTAAAAGAAAATTGACCTCCCCTCTTTTTTTTAATCCATTCTAAAAAAAGGGTGCTGCGTCTGATGGTGTATTGCTCGATTTTCTATATTGATTTAAAAACATCATAATTCGCACATTAATTGTTGCTTTACCAAAGAGAAGTCTACTAATGAGGTACCTACACATTTATTGAAGCAAATACCAGATAGTAAACACGCAGTGTTATTCATATAACTAGTTTTATTAATATTTGTTGAAGCTCTTGCTTCTAGCAAAGTTAATACTTTTACTTAAGTTTGAAGCAAATGCTCTGAAAATATTAATCATATCGAGGGCTTCATAACAAAGGGGCGTATAACCATAGCATTTACATGGCATTTACGCCCCTCTGATATGATGCCCTCGATATAGATCAAAGGTTTTGCTTCAAATATAAATATGTAGTAAAAGCATTTGCTACCTTTTATTCATCAGACCCAATAACAATTGGCTGTCAATTTCGACTTCGGAAATTATATTATCATCCTCATTTCCATTTAAGTTTTTATATACGGAATTTTATACATATGAAATAATTTTTTCATATGGCAAACTTAAGACAATTTTGTGATTCTTTCACGCATTCTGAACTTAATAAAATACTATTAACTATGTTTTTCATTAATTTATTTCTGGTTTTAGTTTTGATCTTTTTGGTTTTGATTAAATTAAGTTAACCCCTGAAAAAATTCGTTCACATATAGCACTCTACAGTCTGCACTCGATTCAGAAAGAGGGGCAGAGCTCTCATTTTTCGTGCAGTGTAACATTTATTTTATAAATTATAAAATTATTGAGCGTAACTGCATGAACAAAATCTAGTAATGCCGTCCTACTACTACTACTTATTTTTTCAAGGTGTAAATAATTTTATAAAAAAATGACGTTCCAAAAAAAATTATTATAGATTATGCCATAATTAGAGGCTCTATTACCAACTACCAGTTAAAATTGCATCTGGCAACACTGTTGTTTGTTCTATTTACAATAAACTGAATGTAGAAAGGGAAGGGATCAGATATGGAAGTGATGTGACAACTGATGAGGCGTACCCGATCACATGTGAAAGGGATACAAATGAAGAGGCGTGCCCTCGTTACTTCGCAAACACAATAACGTAGAAAAGACAACAGTGATGCATAGTCTGTTTCTGTCACATACATGATTTTGTCATTTTTATCCTTTATGCACACACCCAAAGCAGGCTTTCTACTTATTTTTTTTCCATGGACATGATATAAGAAGTCTTTGCAAGTTACACCATGCCCCTCACCGATACTAGTCAACTTCTTAAAACGGGCCTGCTTTAGCGAGAATGAAACGAAGGTGCAGTAAGAATGACTATTCGAGATGTTTGATGCGACTTCAGTTTAATTTTGACCGCTAAACTGAAATTATTAATTTTATAGTATTTTTTTTGATACATTTTAATCAAAAATTAATATTGAACAAGTTCACTCAAAAAAATCTTGTGCCTCACTTCGTTTGCTTTTTAACCAAGTTTGAAGTCAATAGGAGCAGCACGCGCGGTACAATTGCAGCACAGCACGTGGACATTTTAACTTTCGCGGCACATAGCATAAAATCTATCGATGTATACAACATATAATCTTTTTTTTGTAAAATTTTATTTTAAACAAGATTGTTGCTCTATATTTTTCACTCTTCGCATTATTGAAAGTGGAAATTAGCGAATTTTATTAATAATAGATTTTTTGTTAAACAAATATAAACAATATTTTTCATTTCATTATATTTTATCACAGTATTAAAATCAAAACTATTCTATTATAAACAATAACTGAACAAGAATAAATCGAAGCATCATGCACTTTCTTATTGCTGAGAAGCCAATAAAACATATTCTGAAGAAAAGTTGTATTGCCCTAATTTTGCAAACGAAATAACCTGGCACCTGTTAGTTATTTTAACATATGAGTGAAAAAGACATTAAAGCATTAGTTCTTTATTTTTTCTTAACATTAATCTTACATATTTTATTATAATCAGTCAAAATCAGACTTTCGTTAGAAGATATTATATGCACACAACAATCTGTGTCACGATCAATTACTGAATAAAAATATTTGTAGTAGCAGTAATAAAAAAAGCGTTAAAAAGTCCTTTGGTACTTTATTATTGTGTAACTTAAAATTTAAAATACATTTTTAAAAAAAATAGGCACTATTATTACTATTTTAGTAGTAGTATTGAGAATTTGTAGAACAAGAAATTTTTTAAAATAAAAAGCAAATAGAATTTATACAACATAATATAATGCATTGGACGTTAGTAAAAATATGACCTTCTTTTAATATTAAATCAACCCTAATGGATACTTCAATATCACATAAAAACAAAATTATCTTTTGATTATGTTTTGGGAAAACACAAGAATAATCAAAAAGGAATTGGAAAGGGTTGTAACTTTTTCCTTAATAAAACATTTTTAAATTGTTTTCAATCAAAAGTAAGCAAAATGCACAGTGAAAACTACCTATCACAACCATAGTAATACACTTTTGATTTTTTTCCTGTTTTTACTGTGTATACAATTTGAAGTATAATACACTTCTTCTAAGGCTGTGTTAAGTTCTCGGTCTGATCATATAGCAGGTAAAGACGTTTTTAAATGTAACCAATTTTTATCTATTCATCATGACATCATATTGTCCCACTATACACTTAACCATTTGACCTAACCAGACTGTTGACTTAACACACCCTAAACTAAGAAAAGGTTAGCTAACCTTTAATTCCTGTTATTATGTAAATAATTTGTCTGAGGGGCCTATAAGATAAGGTGATTTTGTAGTGGTAAAAGTACAATTAGAAAAGTCATAATTGTTATCCATAATATAGCTGTCAGTTACAGAGATTAGAAATAGGTGGTGTTAGTTTGACATATTAGATTAACTACCTAAAAAAATTAAATAAAAATCAGAATAAATTTATAATGCTAAGTATTAATTGATTTTAGTTAGAAAAACGTGTTTTCATATTTTTACAAGTTTACCACTTCATAATATAATTAATCTAAATATTTTCTGTATGCATATTTTTGTAACTGTATACTTAAAGATACTTGGTGACGAAAACAAAAAATAAATAAATTTAGTATTTACTTAATTATAAATTAATTATGTTTGATTTTTTTCGGCACATAACTTAAAGCTATTAATACCCACTTTTTTGCTTTGCTATATTTTCCAGTTTGTTGATAACTAAGCTTAAATCAGCATTTTTGGCAAGCTTTAGATATATACAGTTGCGAATATCATGGAAAATTAACCAATTAGGAACTTCCTCAGAAATTACTTTTAGGTGTTCTTCCATTTCAGTCTTGTTCAGATGAGCTCGATAGCAATTACCTAACTTTTCTACAACAACATCCAAAGGCAGAACACTCTTTTTCTCGGAAACAAAAAGATTTCTTATAAGACGGGCCAGTTCAGGTAACCTCGAATACAACATTACTTCTTTTTCTTTATCTGCTGATCTTGTCATTGATACTAGTGCTTTGGCAGCTTGTTTTTGTCGTACTTTCTCAAGTAATGCCTTGGGAATACCTGTTAAACACATTTAATAAAAAATTAACAATTAAGTTATATTAGGAATTTAGAAAATACTCATTAATTTAAAAATAATCTGTTTATCGATGTTATCATTTTTTGTGTATTGATCTGTGATGCCTCTTTTGTAAACAGAATAGTTTGTGATTAAAATAAATGAGTAAAATCAGTTTTGGTTACGTGCTCCTTGAGAATACTTCCTTAGCATCATATTCAATTTGACATGAAAGAAATAAATTATTTTAATTAAAAACATCATTTTCATTTACATATAAGATAATATGAATAAGATAAATATGACAAATAAAATAAAGAATACAAACAATATCAATAAGATAAACAAGATCAATATATAAGATAAATAACACAAATAAGATAAATATAAATAATAAGATTGAGATAAATAAGATAGACCGAAATAAACAAGATAAGTGAGACAAACGAAATAAATAGAATAAATGAGAAAAACATGATAAATAGGAAAATAACATAAATAAGATAAACGACATAAATGAAATAAAGTAAACTTTTTCTCACTCATTTTAAATTGGAAATGATGAAAAAGTAGTCTCGAGACAGACATTACTTTTTTTTAATTGAATGACGTTATATTTTTTCAATGACAGATAATCTTACAAAAAAATGTAGAGAGAGTTCTTTTCGGCGCATTTTCTTATTCTGAACAATTTTTATTTAAAATATTTTTACTTTCTCATCTATCAATACTGATAAAGTTTTCGATTCAGTTCAATTTAAAACAATTTATTAAGATATTTAACTAACAATGTGTTTTCCGCAGGCACTCACACCCGCTACCAGCCAAACATTTGTGTTATTTACTTTATTTATTTTGTTTATTTTATATAAATAAATAAAATAAATATTTTAAATTAAAATAATTTATTTCTCACGTGTCAAATTGATTATGATGATGAAAAAGTACTGTCGAAGAACACCTAGGAGCAACCGATTTTTTAATTTGTCACAATTTTTTTGAGGTCCCTTGTGTCGTGTCCACCCTGGTGCACGAATTTCACTGATATTCAATAGGGTTCTTCCTTGGACCCCAGATATAAAATGTAATGTTTCAGATTTCCATGTTGAGATGTATTTGAAAAAATGGTGGTACGACAATGACCAGTAATACATACACAGACATACAGACTCACAAACAGACAGATGGGATGCCAATTCGAATAAATGTTCTATTTCCGGATCTCAAAACATCATTTCATGATAATCTGGAACTTATTTTTTTTTCACGACGCCAATACTTTATCTTAGGTAGATGAAAAAATAAAAATTAATAAAACTAAAAATTTTTTTTGGGGAAATATTACAAGAAAAATTGTAGAGATTTGAATATACTATTATTTATATACTTGGTTGTCAAAAACATATTCATAAAATTTCGCCTTTCTTTGGCTCTTGATAAAATCAAGCAGAAACTGACTTTTATTAAAACTTTTATGATTGAATATTAAATTTATTTGATTAATAAGTTCCATGGATACAATTGTATCCAAGGAAACTATTTACTGAATAAATTTAATAGGAGATGGAAAGATCGGCCCTTAATTTTATTTTGTGTTGATATAACCGAATTATTTTTCTAATGAATAGATTTATTGGGACATCATCGATGCTTAACTAATTAATTTATGATTACAATTATGACAATTTTTATTAGCTCAATCAAATTGTCTCAAAAATTAAAGATAACCTTCAAGTCGCAAGCATAAAAACAGATATACCTATGCAATTTATCTGTGTTTAACCATTACAACTTAGGTAAAGTATGTAGTGTTTCTATAATTTATATAAATATTTGAACCTTTGCAACATTTATTATTTTACTTTTAAAGACATGTAATTTTAGCCGATTATTATTTAAAAAGTTGATTGGATAAACCAATCAAAAAGTAAGCATCGGACCTTTTAATCAACTAGTTGCTATTTCAGTAACTATTATGTCTACAACATTGTTACAATAGGAGTAACTTATAAAGTGAATGATAAACATGCTCCCAGTGGTGAAAAATATTAGGTTGTAAGATATTTTTAACCATTAAAGTAAAGGGATCAAAGTTGCCAATGTTTTTTTTGTCGCAAATAAGTTTGACTGAACTTTATATTATTGATATTTAAATTTAAGAAATTATAAACACTTTTTATTACTTGCCTAATTTTCACTTTATTTGTTATTTTACAACTAGTTTCATCCTATTCGGACATTTTCAAGTAAACTAAATTATACAGATTTTACTTTGATTTAAATATAAACTGAACTGAATAGAAGGATGGGTCACTTTATGGTTGATAATATAATTCAAATTTGTACAGATGTTATGTCTTTAAATGTAGGAGTTTTTTTCAAGATAGTAAATTATATTACGGTGTGATTTTTATTAACAGCAAGTTATCTGAATAAGTTTAATAGCGGAGAATTATTTAAATTTATTTAGTTGTTTAATATGTTGTAATTTTTATTCCTATTTAATTTATTAATTTCTAGCACTTCTAATAAATTAAGTTTTTTACTTTTCCCACAAATATGTAATATTTTAGGTTGATGGTCATCAGTTATTGTATGACCAGAATCTGTTAGGTGTTTATAAAAGTTGGAATGTTGTTTTTGTGTGTGAATATGTTCTCTATATCTAAACACAACTTGAATGTGTGCAGTATTTCAATTTTTAATTTTGGAATAATTTTTCATATTTCTAGCATATTTGAAATTAAAGGAAGACATTCGAAAGGGGGGATATTAGGAAACATATTCGACTCATGGTCAATATTTAGGCTGTTTAATTTTACTGTTAAGTCTAAGGAGTTATTAATTGTATTTTTGGGCTTAAATTTTGTAATAGATTTAAACTCGTTATTAAGTAATTCAGATAACTTATGCATTTGTCGGTGCATTTGTGTAGGAAACCACTGGTCTAATGGGTTTATTTTCTTTGTGTAATTCAACTAAGCCTTACAACTTTGGAGCTTCACAGTTCATATGTGTAAGTCTTCTTTTTCAAATTGGAGTGGCACAAATATTCCTAACTTTGTATTAAGGACTTCGTTTCTTTTGCAAATTTGTTGATTTGTAAATTTTGTTCATCTAGGAATTCCTCAATTTTATTGATATATTCCGTTTCTTGGAGAATAACTGTAGTATTGCCTTTATCTGCTTTTGTTAAAATGAGTTTATTGTGATGTATTTTTTCTTGGATAACTTTTATTGTGGCTGTATGTGAGGGGCTAGTCGTTTCTGTGGACTTGTTTATTTTCTGTGCTATTTGATGTTTTGCGCTTTTTTAAACAGTCTACATATTGACCCCAACTCTATAAAATTAGTATCGTTTGAAGTGTCGAATATGTTTCCTAATATCCCCCCTTACGAACGTCTTCCTTTAATTTCAAATATACTAGAAAATGCAAAATTATTCCAAACTTAAAAAATGAAATACCGCAAACATTTAAGTTGTGTTTAGATCAAAATTATTTCCAATTTAATGAGGACATCTTTATACAAAAAACAGGGCTCCCGCTATGGGTTCGCCACTTAGCCCCCTTTTATCCGATATATTCATGGATAATCTTGAAGAAACTATATTGGATTCTCCAATATCAAAAAAACATATTATCTTTTGGTACAGGTACGTTGATGACATCCTAATAGGTTTTAAAGGAACAGACAGACAATTAAAAATACTCCTCGATTTTAGCAATAACACACATAATATATCTGTTACCTTAGAAACAGAAAACGATAATAAATCAATAAACTTTCTCGACCTATAACCCTCTCTCCCACAAATTAGCCGCATATCAATCTATGACACACCAAGCCTTCAGCTTACCTCTATCTGAGACAGATTTAAAAGAAGAATTAGACACAATAAGACTTGCAGCACATAATAACTGGTACCCTCAAAATATATGCAACAATCTAATCTACAAAAAACAAAATAAGTCCCTCTTAAAACAACTTTATCCCACTATTAATGAGAAAAAAGTTCAAACATACATTTCATTACCATATTCAGGTTAACTCTCTTATTCAATTAGCAAGACTTTTTCTAAATTTAATATTAAAACATCTTTTAGTTCTAATAAAAATATAGGCAGATATCTTTTCAATGCAAAACAAAAAACTGATATCTCTAAAAAATGTGGTGTATATCAGTTAGATTGCCCAGAATGTAACGCCTCATATGTAGATCAAACAGATAGATCTAACACCTAACAGATTCTGGTCATACTGATGACCATCAACCTAAAATATTACATATTTGTGGGAAAAGTAATAAAAAACTTAATTAGAAGTGCTAGAAGTTAATAAATTAAATAGGAATAAAAATTACAACATATTAAATGACCAAATAGATTTAAATAATTCTCCGTTATTAAACTTATTCAGATAACCTGCTGTTAATAAAAATCACACCATTATATAATTTACTATCTTGATAAAACCCCCTACATTTAAAGACATAACATCTGTACAAATTTGAATTATGTTATCAACCATAAAGTGACCTATCCTTCTATTCAGTTCAGTTTATATTTAAATGAAAGTAAATCTGCGTATAATTTAGTTTACTTGAAAATGTCCGAATAGGATGAAACTAGTTGTAAAATAACAAATAACGGGAAAATTAGGCAAGTAATATAAAGTGTTTATAATTTTTTAAATCAAAATTGATTTTCAAAAAGTAACTTCATCTTCAATCAACTTTTTGATATTTAAATAATAAAAACTATAAAATCTGCTATTATTATGGCAACTTTTTGCAAAATAAATTTATGTTGGGTCTGTGAGCTGCTTCTCCAATTCCCAGTACATTATTATAGATTTAAACATTGAAATAAGGCATGGCAGCAGAGTGGGTAGAGCGCTTATAGTTATTTACTCGGTACTAAAGATCGATGATTCAATTCCATCTTGGAGCAAGTTGGAAGTTTTATTTGTAATTTGTTTAGAACTAAGATGGGAGAGGGAATTGTCGATATCCTAGATGTGGTTCGGATTCCAGAATAAACTGTAAGGTCTCATCTCTCTACCCATCACAAAATCCTTGGATTTTCCAGGAGTTACTTCAGTGACTTGAGAGGCGGTTAAGAAAACATTTTAAAACTTTTTTTTTAAGAAAACAAAAAAAATGTATATTTGGTCAATAGTGTTATAAAAAAAATTTAATTTTAAAACTAAAACATTAAATAAATGCCATATGTACCTTTTAAAACTGAAGTGGGCTTCTCCTCAGGTTCTGTATTCTCTGCAGGTAAAGTACTAGTTTCCGCTACATGTTTTAATTTCTGCAGTGCTTGTTCCATTCTGGTATTACAGTTGAACATTTGTCTAGCTTTTTCTAGCACCTCTTTTCCTGTTGTCAATTTATCTTCTAAAGGGGATTGTGGAAGCGTAGCAAGTTCAATATCAGGCACTCGTTCTATATCGAACTCTGGATGCCAACGAGTGATTTTATCTTTAGCAATAATCAGTGGGGGGTCCAGAGAGTTTAAAAATTCATTGTGAAAATCTTTAACTTTATTAATAAGTATACTAAATAATCTTCGCCTCCTCTCCAGGAGTATGTCAGAATTCATATGCTCCGCATTGCCAATATTAGGTATTAATACAAGTTCCCATTGTTCCTGCTTCATACCTGATCCAAAAACTCTCACTTTTTCTTGCTGAAATTTAAAAGCCTCAGGATAGATATGCCTTATTTGTGAAATATGTTTCTCTAATAGATTTCTCTTCAACATTTCTTCGACAGCTGGTTTAAGTTTTCGAAAAGTTATCGTCTCTTTTCGGTTAAATAAAATTTGAGAAACTGTATCTATACAACGAAACATTTCTGCTAAATATCTATATTTATAAGGCAATGTAAGTGCAGGTTTAGATGCTTCCTCTAAAATAAGCTTTGAAGGGCTTGCTGGATATGCCGAAATGGCATTTTTTGTGGGACTTAATAAATGGATCAAATTACGTCGAGCAGAAGAGTCTTTTCTTGGACTTAAATAGGCTTTCTCGGGTGAAAACACTTTTTGTGGGCTAAAAAAAATATGAGACATAAGCTTGTTTTACTTTCATGAGCATTACAAAGGTTTTAATAAAAAATGTATAATATAGTTATGGTAATTATATATTTGGAAGAAGCCTTCATTGTTGTCTTTTAAATTATGCTGAACAAAAATAAAACATGGTCTATTTTTCCACAAAAATATATGATACCCAGTACTTACAAAACTTTATAAGAATGTTACTTTGATAAGTTTATACTACTTTAAAGAAACCATTAATCTAAATCTCGACCTAAATCTTTATTCAATAAAGAAAAAATCTAAATTTTTCTAATTAAAAACTAAACAAGATAAGAACTGAGTTATAATATATCAACAGTAGGTGTGGCAAAGAAACTGCATTATTGATCGATAAGCAAATTAACAATTTCATATTTAAGGTTTTTAATAACATCAAATTAAGATTGAAATAGTTGATAGACAATGCGAGTAACGTCAGAAGAAACATACAAACAAGTATAACATACAGCACACATAAGAAGCATTTTTTTTCAAACTCTACTTGAGGGATAAAAAGCAAAAGCTCATTACATTTTTGTGTAGAATTCTAAAATGTGGTACAAATTTATTTTTGTGTGCACATATACATATGACAAGTTCTCATTTTAAATAAAAGTTCATAATTTTTTTCTATACGATTTTTTAATTATATTTTATTGAACAATATTTTTTCCTTCAACTAACCATTTTTGAGACATTTTATATTTTTTAAACATATCAACCAGGTGTATTCAAATATCAGTATGGGGATCGTAAGCAAGGTAAATGGGAAAAAACTAAATGTGTAGAACAAGGACAGATTGCTCTCATATCATATGTATGTTAGAAAATGACAGAGAAATTGATAGTAAATAACGAAATTTGAATTAGTGGTAACAGGAACCCATAACGAGAAGCTGGCGATATTCTTATCACCGTTTGCTTGTTTGTTCATGCGCGTATTATGTAAAGTGGGTAGACCGGCCAGCAACCAGCCGGCAAGAATAAAGAATAAGATACACCCAAAATCAGTTAAGCTTAATACGTTCATGAGAGCAATCTTACGGTCCCCATACTGTATTTTTTCTAACTATATTGGCTATGTTGGTTTTAACGAACTTTTAAGCTCTTTGACAATTGATAAATATTCTCGCTGTCTGACAATGTGAACTTGAAAATTATGAAATTAGTAAATATTATAGAACCTTTATTTACTTAAGGATTTTTGTGAAAATTAGCAATTTTCTGTTCTCACTTATCATTTAACCAACTATTATTTAATTCAATAAGTGAAAATATTTAAAAAATTGTAGTTAAAATTTTCAACAATTATTTTTATTTACCATTTTCACAATATATTTATGTTATTCTGTGGGCAGAAGTTTGTAATGAGCCACAGGTTTCATTTGAATAAAATTGTTTTAGTTCAAAGTTAAGATTTGCAATAATTATTATTTTCTCATAATTGATGCAATTTCACACTCAACACATTTTTGGAAACAAAAAAAAAGCTCCCTTTCAGAAATTGCCAAAAACTATCCCATCACTAACAAATAATGACCTTAATCCCATATTTTTTGAGATAACAGTGACACAGATTTCAAAAAGATATCATAATATACACAAATCTACCTAATTTATACCCACCAATTTTATTTTATTGTTTATTTTGGATTTAACAATGGCCGGTTCGCACTTTTTGTCGCACACTTTATAATGCATTTTCAGCAACAATTTGAGTTTAATCTAAAAATAAACTACATATTTTAATTTCAAAAATATAAAAAGCATTTTTTTCTTTGATATACACAGTATATCCCAATCAAAATCATGGAGTATATTTTAAGTAGGTGTCATAAATGATCTTTACATTATAAGATATAAATACAGGTAAGTGATTTGTGTCACCATAAATCAATATGTAACCTCAATTTCGTTGAAATTAATTTCACAATATAAACTCCGAGTGAAATTTTATTTTTATTCACTATTGTTTTATTTACGTTTCAATCAAATAACGTTATTATATCTCAAATTCTACTGAGCTCATTGAAATTAAGAATGGATGCACTTTTGATGTCAAATGAATTTAGAACTTCCTATTCTTCTGCAAGGTACTATTATACCCTCATCTAATTTTTATGTTTTATTCAGACTAAATTAGGGCTGTTATTTTAAGGTGATTTTCTAATAACGTATTTAAGTCACTATCTTATATGTGGATACCGCTTATCTAAAAGGAACCAAGTGACATTTGCATATTTTAGAGAAACTCTGTTTTAATATTGCAAGGTTGTACTGCAAATATAATTATGAAAATTTTACCTCCCCTTATTTTCATCATAAATAATCACGTCAGAATTGTTGGCAGATAAAACATGAACACAGTAAGTAAAAATAAATTATAATATGCAAAAATACACATAATACTCCACTTACTGAAGAAGCAGTCTTGAAATATTTTCTGGTATATTTCTACCAATTTTAGGGTTCTTGTACAATTATTTAAAAAAAAAAAAAAATCTATTTACACACAAACGTGATTAATAGATATTCAAGTCCTTTGGTACGATTAACTCATTTTTGCCATTTTGGCGCTTGGTTCCTTTTAGATAAGCGTTATCCATGTGGAGTTGGCAAATCTGTCCGCAAGTCACGGACAGTGCCAGGTAGAGAAATACTCAAATACTTAAGCGAAACTTGTTTACTATTTAGCAAAGACTAACATTTGATTTTAATTTATTGTTATGCTCGTGGTGTGTCCAACGTAATTTATTCCTCTCTATTGTATTGTTGATAATTTTATTTGTTGTATTTTATTTTTGATATTAATTTTATAATAAAGTATATCAGACCTGTCCAAGGGTAAAAAACGGCCATACGCTGACAAATAATGGAAGAAGTAAATCGACTGCTACACTCTATAGGTGACGCAAAAAAATGAGCTCCTTGGAGAAAAGTTCGCACGTGTGTTAAAGCAAGACACCGGTTTTACCAGATTAAGACAAATTTGTGATGGTACTGATGGTGCATCTGCAGATCCATTAGATGAGTTCAAAGACTATTTTAAGTATGCTCGTATTACATCAATAGATGTTGAATGGTCACTCTCAAAATATAAGCATATTTTTTTTACCACATCGAACATTACTCTCGGAGACAACTATAGAAAGATACATGATGCTGCAAAGTTTTTTCTGATCTTTTCCAGTTTGTGATAAGCAAACTAGTTAAGAGAGTAAGTTGTGCATACATTATTATAAATTGTAACAGTTTATTGCTTTCATTACTAGTTAATTTCCCTTTATTACACTTATTATGATGCGTACGCCTATGTCCTGCGGCGCATTTTTGCCAACTCTACTTATATGCCATCAATTGTCCATTCAAAAAGTTAATTAGAAATTTCCTCAAATGCCTATCGAAAAAGGCTTTACAAATTAAAACTACATACCACAATGAACTTACCTAGTCTGTACTTCTAATTCAATCGTTTTAAAATTCTTTAACTTTGGAGATTCTGGAATCAGTGATGTTTTCTTTTCTACATCTTTTAATTTAGTTGCACCTTCTTGAAACCTATTAATAGAAGCCTTTAATTCTGCTAGGCGAGCACTCCTAGTCATCTTTCTCTTTATTTCCTTAATGGAAGGTCCGTCTGGCTTTTGTTTAAGTTTATCCATAGCATTTACCATCTTCTTAGGCGTACTTGGAGGAGTGACATGCCTTTCGCACTCCTTAACTTCATCGATTACCGTTTGTTCAGAAGATCCTTTAATAATTTTTTCTCTTTTATCCATGGTAATAAGCAATTGTTGGATATCTTGGTTATTAGCCACTTCTCTCATTTTTTTTCGTTCTCGCTGTACGCAGGCATTTCTTAGGTCCAATTTTTATATTCATATTCATGTTACTTACAATCTTGTTAGGTAATATACGTATTTCTTCCTTGTCTTGTGGTTTGTTAATATTCTTAGTACACAGAACATCTTTACCATTTATATTTTGTGACAAGATTTTACCTCTTTTTGTTTCTAACCCATCATTTGCTTGAGATGTTAAATTGCTTGAATCAAGCAATAATACTTTTCTAGCACGATTTATTTTGGTTTCTTCGATTGCTGACCTCTTTCTTGTGTTAAAAAAACAAGCAACTGATGGTTGAGCCATGTTATTTATAATATTTAATAAACATAAACAAATTTAAAAGGTTTAAAGGCCACAAATAAAACCGTTAACTTCCCACCAAGTTGGTTGAGGTTAATTTGCGATTGCGCAGAACAATAAATACAGTGTCTACAACATGGTCAGTTTCGCCAACTCAACACTATTTTGCCCTACTTTATCTTTACCTGTTTTGATATAAATTAATAAACAAACAATATTTTACACAAATTGTGTTGTAACCAATGCAGATTAAATATTTTTAAGCATTTTTAATTTCAACATTATATACATCATATGATACATTATATTTATTGCATTCCATTTCTAATAAGTAATAAATGTGTACAACTTGTAATTATATAATGTAGTACCGTTCTTTTCACTTAAGATCTCGGTTAATTTTGATTAGTACATATTATGTAGCACCATTCTAAAGGTAAAAAAATATATTTAATATTTTATAGGTAATTTAATACTGCCTTCTTGTAATGAATGGCATTTAAAGTATAGTTCAGCGATGCACTAAACTGTTCGGTGAATAATTTTAAATTTATCTCTTGCCAATCATGATACCAGCAATCTAAATTACCATTTACGACATACACTACTAATGCAACAATAGGTGCGTTCTTCCTAACTGAGATCTCAGCTAATCTAAGTTGTTTTACGGTTACGCTGCACAAATAAAAACAATTTCATTTGATGAAGCCTCCGTAACCATAATACTACTTAGATTAACTGAGATATCAGTTAGAAAGAACGCACCTATTATACTATGTATCTCTATCTCTTCTATTTATCTGCAATCAAGAGAAGAGTATGGCTGTGGCACCGTGGCCATTTTCACAGTGCCATGTGTTAAGCTCTATCTCTTATTAATAATATAAGAGGAAACAATGAGTGTGAGAGAGATACACTCAATATGCACTAATAATAGTCGAAAACAGTCTTATTGACACGCAACGTTAGACGTCATTGACAATCACGATTAATTCACTCTAAAATTAGAGAAATTACCCTCTTGTCTAAGAATTCACTATTTAGATTACAGTGATGCCATATCTAGGGAATTTTTTCCACTGAAAATACCTAGGTACGCTTTAAAAAAATACCCAGATTTCCCTAGATTGGTAAAGAGAAAATACCTAGAATTCTTTGAAATTTTTAAAGATCCGCTAAATTCTCTATTACCTCATTTGAAAAACAAACCTAAATGTAGGGAAAAATTCTCTAGATCTGGCATCCTCAACTTGAGGAAGATAGAAAGTTTCCAAACAAACAGTTGGCTAGGAGGACTTTCGTAAACGTTATCCAAACCGATCTAACCTTATCCTGACCGAACTACATGTGTCCCCGTTCTTCTAAACTTTTTAGAACAGGACAGATATACTACAGCACTCAGATTATAGTATCGGGTAACATTTACGAATGTCTTCTAAAAGTCTCTCTGTAATACTGTTGAAGTTTATTTCCCCTCTTGTTAATTAGTGAAGTTAGAATTTCCCAACCCAATTTCACAAGCAATAATATTTGCAGACGTGCCTGTGACAAAAGTAGTATTGGACGAAAAAAATGGTGAAATAATGTTGCCAGTCACACTACACATGGTTCTCTGAAGTGGGCTTAGGTGTTGGCCTAATTGTTGAGTATTGTTTTAATAGATATGTTTATGTATGATCACAAAATTAATTTAAATTTGTGGTATGATAAAACTTATAAATGATTCACTGCCTAGCACCAAAGTGCAGTCGTTTAGGGCAGTTGGAGGGGACAAAATACGTCATCTGCTATGCACTACAGCTATGAACATTTTCCTGAACCACGGCAAATACTTTTATTTGCCATGCCTGAACTACATGCACAGATACACTCTCACCATTCCTTTCTTTTCTACTACTTCAGGCCTCTCTGTAATAGAAAAAAATGTTGATTTCGAAATTAATTTTCTCCATCTCGAAAATTTATAACATCATCCACCACAGATCGCATAAGTATTTAACTAACCCAAGCATACCCAACTCGAGAGCAGGTTTAGCTGGGAAGAAATGGGGAGAGTAATCCCAAGTAGGTGCGTCACTAGGGCACTGAAAAAAAATGGCTTGCTGGGTTACCATGCATGAGCAATGGAGCAGCTGAATAGAGTATGGCTAATGTATGAATCATATCACTATACTGTCGATGTGTCAATCATCTGGTTTTTGTTTAGAAACGTTTTGTTATAATCGATTTGGAACAATCCCCAACATCCGACGATTTCCCAGTAAACTTGTGAAGTTACAGACATCCTGGAGAATTCTAAAATGAGAGATATGAATTCTTAATGCAAAGTATATAAATCTTCTGCAATACAATATTTTAGGCTAACAGATGTATAGAAAACTGCTACAGACGTAATTACTAAGATACTTCTTCAAGAAGCTTGTTAAACAAATTTATAGTTAGAAGTCTTATTCATAGATTAATATAGATGGTTGGTAGTTATATCTTTATACTATTATTAAATATATGATTTCTGTAGTACTTATACATATCGCATTATTGATATATTATTTAGACAGATTCAGTAAAACTTCTTTATGTAACTTCGTTTAGTATTTGTCAACACTTTTATAAATACTCTAGACCAATATTCTTTCACTTTTAAAGTGACATGTTTTATATAGGTAAAGCATACAACTACTTTTCTATAATCACAACCAACTTTGTGTAAGAAACAGAAATATATTTAGGTACTGTCGCCGTCATTGTGATGCTGACAAAAATAAAGTGAATAAAAATGTGAATTTAAGAGATTTTGGTCAATGTAATTATGCTACTTGTAGTTTAAAACCACTAATAAAATAATCACTTGTATATTGATAGGTATTAAATCACTCAAATTTGTGTATCCAAGAAAACAGTTAGAATTTTTTTCTAAATAAACATCATTTTTGAGGCGCGCTTGTTTTTTCGGTCTACAACGTCCATATTTTGCCATAAACTGGTCTGCGTTGACAAATTTTGGTACCACAATGCTCTTAAGATCTACTGAAATATCACAATATTAAAAGTAGTAAAGTGTGAAAGCCTGCGACGCCTACAATTTGTATAAATATTATATCACGTTGCAAAGTGCATAAGAATTAAAACCATGCCGTCAGCAGCTGCAGGCAGCGAAACTCTCCACGATATATAGTGACAACATAAGGAGTAAGAGGTGTTATCCATATACGGCCTGCAACATATTATCAAGAAATACATTGCATAGTTTATACACTTTACATTTTAAACATGAATTGTTACTGCTACAGAACATATTTATAATGTGGCTGACATTCGTAATTCTCAGTGAAGTTGATAGTCTTAACATACAATTTTTCATAAGACGTTTTACTTCTTTAAAAACCTCTTTGGCACTTCTTGTAGAGTTTTTTGGTTTATTGGGTTTATGGACCCAGAAGAATATGACGCAATTTCACATCCAGATCACAGCCCAGTAAACACCAAAGTAAGGACCTTTACTGTAAATGCTGGTCCAATAAAGGCCCATATTACAACATTATTACAACGTTTCCAAACAAAGATGAAAGTCATGCGATGTGACAGTTAAGTTAATAAGTTTGTTATGGTGTCAAAGAATTTAATAAAACATATTGTATATATGAGACATGACATGACCTTTATACCTGTGGTAAATCCAATGGGCTTTGCCCGCGTGGGTTCGGATCCCATCCTCGTTGCTAAATTGTACTACCTGTGGTGAACTTTCTTTAAAACAATAAACATATTATTGTTTATTTCTTGATTCCAAAAGAATCACATCTCTCCTACTGTCATAATCTATCATTCTTCTCTTTTATCTGTTCTGTGATCTTAATATCCTGCCCTGCCTATGTTGCCAAATCCAATAATATATGCTAAATAGTAGTTGAACTTGTTTTTTGCATGATATAAATTTGAGTTATAGTAGATCATTTTCATACCCTAAAGTTAGGTTTTAATATTTTTTATTATATTCTTTCGAATTGATTTACTGATGTAATTAAGTGAGTGAACTGGATCGATGGCAGTGAGCAATAATTGAGGTCTATAATAAGGCTCATGGCTTCTATTTGTTCACTTGTATTATTTTATTCAGTTTGAAAGAAAACGCCTATTGACTGTAAACTTTTTTATTTTACCAATCTAACCTAACCTATAACAACCCAGACAACATTTTAAGTTCAGTTTATTTTTTTTGAAGTTGAAAATGGAAGAATAATGTCTCCACGAATAGCCAAAACAGTAGCAACTTTGTTTTTGTTCTATTAGTGTTCATGTTGCTCGAAAATAAAAAATGTTTACAAAAACTGCATTAAAATCAAATCTATATAAAATAGGTTAATCGATAGAAATAGAACAATATTTGATTCAACATCCTTTAAGGTCATCAAACTAGTTTGATCAAATTAGTTTGACTAAAATTTGATAATCTGACATATATCAGAATCATATAATTTTCATTTGTTTAGAAACTTTTCAATATTGCCAGTCTTTCATAACAACAACTTATTTTGAGCTCCTTTGTTTGGAAACTTTACAATGTTAATTTTTTCAACATATTTCATAATGTATAGTAACATTTAACACCTTTTCTCAGGACTACTGGACTATTGACTTGATCGATGAAAATAGTAGCAAACTAACCAATTTATTTATTTATTTAGCCGACTCAGCTATTGTAGAACTAGTAAGTGTTATTCTGTGGTGGGTAGCAAATGCAACTGCCTCAACACTACTTAACAGTAGAGTCGGCTAACACCCAATATAATAAATCAATGTCCTACAAGTTTCTATTTTTATTCTCACTAACTGCCAACGATCCGTAGAAGTGAGCTAGTTTTCAGAATTTTATTTATATTTTAGGTGTCAAAGTATTTGTGTAAATGTTGCAAATAATACGGCATTCGTAAAACATATAAAATATATTTTTATAGTATACGTTCGAAGTGAATAGTACAGTATTTTTGTCGTTTGGGTATTGCGGAGTGGCGTGAAAAGAGCTCACTCGAAAAGTCCCATCTCGTGAAGTGGAATTTGAAGAGTGGCCATGCGCAGTTTGAATTAATCAAAGAATTTCTACGTTAGAAACTATTTTTTTCCAAAATGCTCTCTTTATTCTATTAATCATCCTTTTTAAGATCATTTCTCACGCAAAATTCCGTTCATTCTCAAAATCAATAAAATGAAACATTTAACTACTGAAAAGCACAAAACATCTAAAGATCCTAAATAGACAACAACTATTTATTCAAACTGTTGAATTTGACACGATTATGGAGTGTAGAGAAGGAGAAACGTCTCCATGTTAAAAAAAATGTGATCGGATTTTCGATGGAAGAATAGGTGGCGCTGATTTAGAGGAGGTATTCTACGTGATTTTGTTTTTACTATTTTTATTATTTTTTTTACGCTGTATAATTCTTTTCAACACCTACATAATATTATGTTTTCGTTAGTTTATAGAATCTGAAGCTACTTTCAGAGATATAGTAAGTGTTTAACTTCAGACTCAATCCCATAATACGCTCAGCGCCACATCTCATACCTTACAGAATTCAGACCACATTTTGAACGTACCGTCCATAAGAGACGTTCCTCCTTCTCTACACTCCATAGACACGATGATAAAATAATTATTTGACTTCAATTTTGACAGTTGGAGTATTTCCTGTTCGGGTCTTTATACCCTATGACCACATGATCAAAATCCACTCCTACGCCACCCCAACACCGTGCGTAATACGCGAACCTACCTAGTACACACACCACAAATGGATATAGAACTGTACTTTTTCTAATATCTTCTTTTAATAACGTTTTTATTTTTACAAAATGCTAACCTGGTTCTGTAAGCATATATTTATCTCAATTGAATTTGAAACGTCATATTAGTTTCAGAGAGTGTTTATAAACACTGGTTTCAGATATTTTTAGTAGAAATTATTTGTTTAAATTTCTGATCATTCTGAACGTCCCCTATGCAATTTGTGAACGACGCAACTTCCCGGCTTACTGCGCCGTCTGATCGGGTCAAGAATCGGGTTTTGTGAGAGAACTCGGCGGCCATAATCAAACAAAAGTGTTTTCGATAAAATGATGGACATTTGACGTTTTTATACAGTTTTGTGGTGGTGATTGTTTACAAAAATTATACAAATGAGCGCTAAATTAGACGTAAACAGACGTGTCTTAGCTATTCAAGCTAAAAAGAAAAGACACAAGCCAGGTAAAAAGAAAGGAAAAAACGAAATGAATGGTCACGGTGGAGAAAATCGAAATAATTCAAAGAATGAGCCCTCACATAGTTCAAGTAACGAAACTATAGAAGACCCGGACGATCCGTATACGAGTGAAGAGGAGGAACAGGAAGACAGCACCGATTATCGCAAGGGAGGTTACCATCCTGTCAAAATTGGCGACCTGTTTCTTGGCCGATATCATGTAACGAGAAAATTAGGTTGGGGTCATTTTTCCACAGTATGGTTATGTTGGGATCTGGAAGATAAAAGGTTTGTGGCACTGAAAATAGTAAAATCAGCAGATCATTTTACTGAAACTGCTTTGGATGAAATAAAAATTTTAAAATCAGTTAGAGAATCGGATCCCTCAGACCCTAAAAGAAATAAAACCGTGCAGCTTTTGAATGACTTCAAAATCAGTGGAGTAAATGGTGTCCATGTCTGCATGGTATTTGAGGTTCTCGGACATCATTTATTAAAACTAATTATAAAATCAAACTATCGAGGTATTCCATTATTAAATGTGCGTACTATTATGCGACAAGTTTTAGAAGGCTTAGACTACTTACATTCGAAATGTAAAATTATCCACACTGATATTAAGCCGGAAAATGTCCTGATATGTGTCTCTGAAGAAGCCATTCGAAGGTTAGCATGTGAAGCAGCTGAAATGCACCAACTAGGATTGAAATTGCCCACTTCTCTTGTAAGTACTGCACCTATAATGGAGGCTCAGCAGACTAAAATGAGTAAAAATAAGAAAAAAAGTTAAAGAAAAAAGCTAAAAGACAAAATGAATTACTTAAACGTCAAATGGAACAAATTATTGAAATTGAGGAACAGAAAAAAGTAAAGGAGAATGGTGATGTTAACGTTAATGGTGACGCTGAATGTAATGGAACTACACCTAGTCCAGAAACTACTCCAGAAACGGAAGAAAAATTAGCAAATGGTTGTGTTGAAGAACTAGGAGCTGGAGAAGCACCACCCTCTACATGTGACAATAATGTTGTTAACGTTCCAGAACCAGTTATACATATGTCGGAGGACGACTCTCCCTCACTAACTTCTAAAAGTGAATGTAAAATTGAACTAGACCCAGCATTCGTAGAGTGTGATTTTGATGTAAAAATAGCGGACCTTGGAAATGCATGTTGGGTTGACAAACATTTCACTGAAGATATACAAACTAGGCAATACCGCTCATTGGAGGTTTTGTTAGGGGCTGGTTACAATACTTCTGCAGATATTTGGAGTACTGCCTGTATGGCTTTTGAATTGGCCACTGGTGATTACCTGTTTGAACCACATTCTGGGGAAGACTACTGTAGAGATGAAGATCATTTAGCCCATATAATTGAGTTACTAGGAAATATACCAAGACGAATTGCACAAAGTGGTAAAAATTCCAAACTGTTTTTCAATAAAAAAAATGAACTACGTCATATAACAGGTCTAAAACCTTGGGGTCTGGAAGATGTACTGACAGAAAAATATGACTGGAATAGAGATGAAGCCGAAGAATTTGCCGCTTTCCTTAAACCCATGTTGGACTTTGATCCAGACAGGCGTGCCACAGCTGCTGAATGTTTACAACATCCGTGGCTAAATAAGTGAGCCCTTGCTCTCTATAGGTGACTGATTTCAATTATCCGCTTACTTTGGCATATAGTGCATTTTAGTACAGTTCAAAATTAATTATATGCATTACGTTCAACGTTATTGTAATTTATTTTATCCGGTTCAACAGGGCCTTTGTTTAATGTACATAGATTGTAATAGAAAAATTGTGATGTATGTGTTTAATAGACAATATAAATGTCCTCCTTGGCTGCTGTTTTTATTAATGTTTTTAATATCCATTTAAATTATTTAGACATATTTTATAGGCATATACTTGACATTAGTAGCCAGGGAGTAATTGTAGATGAATCTACCCTATTCGAGTAATCGAAATGTTAGATATGATGACAGGAGTCATCCAGTTCCAAAATAGTTAAAGCACCAATATTTGTATTAAAACCATATTAAAGTATACAATGTACATTGAATCTCTAAATGCTAAGTATATATTAAATTCATACACTAAGAGTGTTTCATTTAAAATCACTGCCATTCCAAATACCCATGCTTTTATTCAAAATAAGCTATTTAAACTATGTGATATTTTTTAACATATATTGCAATAAAATGTGGCTTAAACAGTAATTTTTTTTATTTTTAATTCACTTCGTAAATTTTTTTTTTTTAATTTTTACCTACATATTCTGATTTTTCTGATGAAAATTATTAATGCCAATGATAAATCTGTATTTCTATGCAAAAGACCAAATTTGTGTATGAAATATTGTAATAATAGAAATTATATATTGTCATGCAATATAAGATTTGTTTTGTCAATATGATATAAATGACTCTAATGTTTTTTTATGTTCTACTAATACCATAGATACATAGGAGATTGAAATAACAGATGTGTATAACATTCAGAAAAAATTATTTTGTAAGATGTGCACCAAAAGATTTTTTTTAATCAAAACTGATATTGCTTAATACACAATTTTAACGATTATTTTCCAGCAACATTTTCGTTTATTTGAAAATATTTTTTTTTATAAGGTGAAAGTGTATAGTTTTATCTTTAATTTTAGCAAGTAAGGGCCTCCTAATTTTGTTCTATAGTGTTTTCGTAAGATCTGTAGAGTAAAACAAAAAAATTTATCGGGTATTTATCAAAGAGAAAGAGCATTTATTTATTCTTAATCAAATTATTTCATCTTTATTATATTATTATTTCATACGAATGCAGGCTATTGAATCCGCCATTCGTTTAAGAATTTACGGAAACACTAGTACACTAAATTATGTTGAAAGTACTTTTATTAGAAAAAAAATGAGGAAAAGAACGTAGTTTTTTTTTTTTAACAATTTTAAGCCAAAAATTCAATATGATTATTCTGATATACCTACTTAAACATTCTTAGTATTTGACATATAAGTAAAACAGTTTTTTGACATTGAAACACAAATTATATCTGTAAATATGTGTACTTGTTGATTTTGCCTTACAAATTACACAGGGCCTTTTAGTATCCTGGCTTAGTAGGTACAAAAAAACCTGGCTTGTTAGATACAAAAAAAACTATATAGAATATGTTGGGTGTAAAATTCTGCATAACTTAAAATTATTTTTTTTGATACATTTGTGTCTACAAGTTTTCCAGTTTTATTAAGATCAGATATATTTCAGAAAGCTTCAATTGTAAATTAGATTAGTGAATTGTTATTTGTAATTCAGTAAACATGTGAATTTCAGAAAGCATGAGGATTTTCATGTTTTCTAAACTACACTACATTATCACAATACCTATGGAAAATGTGTTACCTAGCAACATAAATAAATTTCCTATTGTCCCTTTTGAAAATTGTAAATCAGAAAATATAGGTATTACATAAAAATGAACAAATTGTGCAATTTATAAAATTAATACAATTGAGTGCTCTCGTGCTCTCAATTACAAATAATGATTTATGATTTCCCAAATACAATTGGGTAATCTGAATTACAATTTACAAATTCTGAAACATATTTTACTAATGTGAAATACATTTGACAATATCTGAATTACAGTCAGAAAAAAGTGTTATTAATACTTATATTAGAAATAGGCAAAGGAAAATAAAACCCAATGAATTAGTTTTTCTATTTAATTGGGAAAAACAGAAACAAAAAGTGGGAAAAGACATTTTATATTCCATTCACAAACAATAACTCAACTGTGCCATTATTATAAGGCAAATACAGTATCCAGGATATAGATAAAATAAAATATTTAGGAATAGTTATGTATAAAGATTTACGTTGGAACGCTTAAATTAAGTATGTTTGAAAAAACTCAGTTTTGTGGCTTATTGTGGCTCACTCCTAATTATATTTCACCCAATAAGCCCAGTCTCTTAATGAAACTGAAAACTTTATTGGGTGAGAATATGTCCAGATCCTCTGGCAACAGTTGCCCTTTGCCAAATATTGTGAATCGGATCTTCTCCACAGCGGGACAGGTTCATAAGACGTGGTCTGCCTTCTCATCATCCTCCAAGCACAGACGGCACTCAGCGTTTTCCGCTAGGCTGGGTTTATGCAGATGATAATTTAGTCGGCAGTGCCCGGTATATAGGCCTGTTAAAGTTTTCAGGTTTATCTTGTTTAACTCTAAAAGTTACTTAGCTTTTAATTTCAAGGGGGTATTTTATAAACGCCTTAGAATGAACTAATCCTGGTAACTCTTGCCAATACTGTAGAGAATTATATACTATTCCTTAGTTGAAAGTCATTTATAATAGAAAAATAAGGTGGGGTGGGGCGGGTAAAAATTACATAAATCGTTTAGTAATTATACAGATAAGATTCCTAAAAATCCTATTATGTAAAGTAATAACATACCCCACTGAACATTTATTTACAGAATCGAGAAATTATTACACCTGAGGCAACTATATTTTGTAGCGGCCAATACCATTCAGTATAAACACAAAAACACGCTTATTACCTTACACAGTCACATCAGACCCAGCAGATAAACGATTTCTATGTAAGATAAAACTTAAATTATACATCACTCTGAAACCGAGGAATGAAATCCATGATTTATTTTGAAAAAAGATATTAAATTTAAATTAAATAGGTCATTAAATTAATTACATAAATTTACTTTTACTAATACTACTTAAATATTACATACATCTTAACATTTTATACACCACATGCATTTTATCCATTTGTTCTCATTGCTTTTTAATAGTATATCTTCAGTTACGAATTTAGTTAGGATTCTATTTTTCTTATTGTCATTTTAAATATACCTAGTATATCTTGAGTTAGGAATTTAGTTAGGACCCAGTAGGTTAAGTTTTTTAAATATACAGGGTGGGGCAATAGTGCGCCCGACTTCGATATCTCGAGTAATACAAGTAAACTAGATAAAAAAATCTATAACCGGAAATTATTTTCGAATATACAGGGCGAGCCAAGACGAAATTACAGGATCAAGTGCCTTTTTTTTAAATGGAATACTATGTATATCAGTACATTTTTTGAAGCCTCCTTCTAGACTATTCATTCCTATATTATTATTGACTATCTCCTATCCACTTGGATGTAATGAATTTTTTTGTTGAAATAATGCCATCTGCAGATGCATATTGAAAAAATCACCAAGGTCACAATTATGGGTTTTAAGAGAAACTTATGTGAATACTATAGTTAGAAGACATCTAATTAATGTTTTTAAATCATTTTTAAATTAATTTTTTTTAAATTTTTCTCAATCAACGATGTGATGTAGAAATGAAAAACGAAAATTTTTTGTAATACTTCCCTATGGCTAATTGCAGCCATTTTCATTTTATTGAGCAATAAGTACAAAATTCAAGAATAAACTTAAAAAATAGAGGTTTCTTCAAATAATTCATTAGAAAAAAATTATAATAAGTGTTCTACATGTTGCCCATTTTGATTGACACATCTCTATGCACTTTTGAAATGAGGCAATTTAATGGGACCATTTCTTTCAATTCATTGAAGTGGGTAAATACTATTTAACTAGTCCTTTACTGTAATAGTTTTTTTTATATATTTCTTTACTGTTTTCGTTATTCAACAAGCGATAAAACCTCAGTTTAGTATAAATTGTCTTGTACAAACGAACATTTATCGCACTTATCGGTTGTCAGTTATCATTTGTATTAAATTTAAAATATTTCGAGTTTTACTAAATGAATTTTAATAAAGCGGAACTTGTAGACATGATTTGTTTTGGGCGAGTCAGACAGAAATTGTTTGCTTGCCAATAGAATTTATAAGCAAAGGTATCCTGAAATAAGGATTCCTGATGTTAGCAGCTTCCAAAATCTTATCGATAGATTTGTGAAAACTGGAAATGTCGAACATAAAAAAAGTGAAAGAATAAAACGTGTTGTGAACGAACAAAATGAGTTTTCTGTGGTACTAGCAATGGTTAAGAATCCCCATTTCAGTCAGAGAGAAGTGAGCTTATTAGTAGGAATAAGAAGAATCGAATCTTACAGTATCAATCGAATCTTAAAAACAAATGTTTCATGCATATCATATTCAAATGCACCAGGAACTATCTGAAGACGATTTTCAAAGGCGTCTACAGTTTTGTAATTGGACCAGAGATAAAATGCAAGATGTTATAATTATTTATTTATTAAGAGGGCTAATCTAACCAGTGGTTGTAAGGTAATTTTTCAAAATTTATTTCTTCCATACGGTTTGGTCAAATTACACCAAATTTGGAGGATCAGTAGTTGAAAGTGTAATAGAGGGTACATATATATCTATTTTAATTAATTTTCACTTTATGTAGGGAAAATTTATACTGTAAATATAAGTGAAATTTGGATGTGATTAGCTCCTGAATTATGATATCAATCGGTAAAATTCGAGGTAAAATTCATACATGTCGTCTAGAATGAATCTTCATAATTATGCTCAGCAAGTTTCAAACTTTTATTCCGTACTATTTGGTTAAAAGAATTTTCTAAATAAGTATCTTTGTCACTACAAGTGGAGCAAGGAAGTGTTACCTCTATCGGGAATCGCACCTCAATGAAGTCGGTGAATAAAACGTCCAGTGAAGGTATAGTCAAGAGCAAAATTATTCAGCGGCGCATGTATAAAAACTTTCTAGAGTGACAGCTATCCGAAGCCTTTTCCCGACCCTTTAAGGCAAAAATTCTAAATTTGTACATACCATTTTTCTAACAAATAATCGTCAATAATAATAATACAACAATAATAATAATAATAGTTATTTTGTTGTAAAATCATTTCATGCTAGTACAATACAATATTTTGAACAAAAAATGAAGAATACATTTTTTTTCATTTAAGAATCCGTTTTCCAGATAAAAATTATTTTAAGTTGAAAAAAATTGTTTTTTTGACGGCCCATATCTCAAACACCTTTGAACCCCCAACGATGTAATCTTGTACAAAGAGGTTTTTAAAGGTGCTAATACTTTTTTTTGAAAAATCGAACCCATATATATATATATATATATATATATATATATATATATATATATATATATATATATATATATATATATATATATATATACCGGGTGACACAGGAGACATGTAACACCCCGTAGCATGTTTATTTAAAAAGATATTATTTTGAAATTTGGTACACTTATATAATGCGTAACTGTCCTTTTTTTAAGTACAAAAAAATTTCTGTCCACCACTTCCGGTGAAACCGGAAGTGACATCTATTCTGTTATTTTAAATGGCACCCTGTATATTTTTTTTACCTATCTGATTCGTCTCTAGATTCTCTTTTCAACCATGTATCGGAACATGGCATTTGTTTTTAAAATGACAGTTAATATCAATTAGACCCACGAGAATCTATGATCACCTCGGGAATTTTCCGGAAATATTCACACCGGGGAACAAATATATATATATATATATATATATATATATATATATATATATATATATATATATATATATATATATATATATATATATATATATATATATATATATATATATATATATATATATATATATATATATATATATATATATATATATATATATATATATATATATATATATATATATATATATATATATATATATATATATATATATATATATATATATATATATATATATATATATATATATATATACATGTTGTTCCCCGGTGAATATTTTCCGGAAAATTCCCGAGGTGATCATAGATTCTCGAGGGAATATTCTATTTTGTTTTTGGAGTGACCCAATCCAGTCTGATAACCGGCGCCATTAGCTTATCAACACGTCAAGACTCACGTGGCTATAGGTATGTGGTAAGCCGTAACAACAACAGACAACAATGTTCTTCTGGTATCTGGACAATTTATTCTGTCGTCGTTAACTTGTAAGACTGTGAGAGGTGCTTCTTGAAGATTTTCGTTATATCAATTACTTGTCATAGCATATCTATACCCGTAAAGTACATGAAACAGGAATTTGTGTTGAATGCATTATCTACAATCCAGAGTATTGCTGTGGCAGCGTGGCCATTCGCACAGTGCCATGTGTTAATAAAATACATAAAATATATATATATATATATATATATATATATATATATATATATATATATATATATATATATATATATATATATATATATATGCATTAATGCATTATTTTCAATTTTTTTCAAATAATTTCATTATAATAAAAAATATTCGCTTCATATTGCACCCAAATATTAAAAATTAACCATATTATGATATCCAATGCCTACTTGGAATAAAGTGTCACCCTTGAAAAAAAACTTCGGCGAGTACGAGAGTTAAATGCAAAAAACGCCTATTTCGTTTTGTAACTACTTCATTAGATTCTTTACTTTTAGAAAGCAATTTATCACAAATTATTACTCCAAATTTAAAAAGTAAAAGGCCGTTGTAAAGAGAATTTAACGAGCTTTATAATAAAGTGCTGCTTGACCCCCTTCGCAATTTAAAATTTTAGGGGAGGATTCCACCACCGCTTAATACAGAGAGATACAACAATACGTTGAATCTTCGAGTATTAACATAGTTTAATTTACTCTAAAGTTGAATAGAGGCAGTATTCCATATAATATAAATAGTTATTTATATTTTTAAATATATTGTTTTAATTAATAATTCTCAAGAGGGGCCATATGGCACTCCCCCTTATGACCGCTCCTGCCATTCGGTATTTTTTTGTAATTTTAATGAAATAAAGACTTTCTACAGCTTATTCTGAGGATATCGAAAAAATCAAGTCTCACGTATTTTGAAAAAATTAAATAATTCAAAATTAACGGGAGTTATGTGATAGGAATTGTAATTTGGACACCCTGTAAAAAAATTAAAAGTTGAAATTTCTTGGGCTTCGAAATAATGAGCAAGGTATCGATAGTGTCATATTTATGAACAATGTGTAAAACATGATTATAGTATTACGAATAACGTAGATAGACGTTTTCACATATACTTAGCATAACTATACACGTTCTTATTAAATTAATATTTTTGACGTGAGTGTAGCAATGCCTTATTGTACCGATCGATATCTTATATGGCCCGGATTTTCGATTGAGTAAATAAAAATCGATGATATTAATATACTTAAGAACTAATAACCATTCGAAAGTTAAAAGTTAGTTGGGTAAGTATGCTTTTCCTTTGCCAAGGAACTCAATCTCCAGAATAGTCAAATATACAGGGTTTAAGTTGCAAGGATTAAATTTGGACCATTTATTAACTTCATAATGTTACATATTTTGTCACAGATTTATCTAAATATCATGATTTGTTGGGGTAGTTACAGGGCGAGTGAGGGTAAATGTTTGCTATAATTTTTTTTGTCTTCTTTTTTTAAATATTTAAAACGGAAAAAAGTTACCAGTGTTAAAAACTACATAAAAAAGTGCTCTTACCAAATTTCGATAGGAGCTATCATTTTGGAGTTATTTACAAAGTATGTTCACTTAAACTTTGCAGTGGTGGGTTGGATTTACAATGGGCAAAGTACCTAGCTAGTGTATTGTAAATTTCTTATTTTCAGGCGTAATAAATATACCTATCATTGTGGGTTACTTATTTATTACCAGGCGTAAAAAATATTTCAAGGCATTAGAATTAAGATAAATGTCTTTTAGGTTTATTGAATCAGTGGAAAAATATTTCAACAGAGTGTACGTACATACGTAAATTTATTTACAATAACAATAAATGCCTTTTATTGGTTAGCAGTGGAAAGAAAAAAAATAACAAAAAATAAAATTGACATATTTTCTTTAAAGTTTTGAATAAGAACCTAAAATGACTGGTTACGCCGAAATAAGAACATCCTAATTAGATAAAAAATTTCGATTTAGTTTATAGTGAAGCCAAACGTCTTAAAAATTTCCGTTACTTTTTATTTTGTATACCCATAAGAAATAATGTCAGAAAATAAAACAATTTTAAATTCTACCTGCTTTAGAGCGGACCAAATTTTTTGCTGCACTTCTGCTTTAAACAATGTTATGTTTCTCTCTATCTTAATATATAAAGCAATACCTATGCTACATTTCGAACTGACCTGTGTAAAAGAGTAATTAAAATATACACCATATTATACTACATTCATTCATCTGAGTACCTACATAAAAAATTGTTTACCTGGGCTCACAGAGCGATCCTTTCCGTCTATCTTAAATATAACATTATTATCTTTAGGTAAGGTTAAGGGAATATATTGGTCATTAACAATTAGATTTAATCCTTGCATATTAATAAATTAGTCGTCGAAAACACAATTCAATTTATATTAAAACACAATCTACAAACGTCCAACTACTACCGATGCCTATGAAATAAAATAAACAATGAAAATTGATTTAACCGGTATCGGAACTTTGCACTTGTACATATCTGCCTGCCGTCTGCACCAATCATCTGCGCACATTTTGTTCCCTATCCTGGCTAACGCTGCAAAGCTTATGTGAACAGACAATAAATATTGCAATATAGGATAGGTACGCAATAATGCAGGGCAACTACATACCTCTACAAAAATAATTCCACAATATTTTCAACTATTGTTTTGTGGAGCAATTTAAAATATCGCTTATGCAATGAAGCATGCAATTTAACCAAATAACCAATTTATTTTTTTATTCTTGATCATCTTCTGAACTTAAGACACAAGCTTAAAATAATATTAATTAGAAAATTATTGTAAATAAAAAAAAATTTGTCCTTAAATTAGATGCTTCATTGCGTAAAACGATATTTTAAATTGCTCTACAAATCTATAACTGAAAATATAGTGGAATTACTTTTGTAAAGTATGTAGTTACCTTCCATTATTGCATACCTATCCTGTGTTGCAATATTAAAATACAAATAACTTTAAAACGATGGCTCATCGAAATTTATTAAGAGCACCTTTTTATGCAGTTTGTAACAGTGGTGCCTTTTACCGTTTTAAATGTTTGAAAAAAATAAGACAAAAAATTATATTAAAAATTCACCCCCTCCTGTAACTAATCTAACAAATCATGATTTTTAGGTAAAAATTTGACAAAATATGAAATATTATGAAATTAATAAATGGTCCAAATTTAATTTTTGCAACTTAAGACGTTTTGAATTTATTGGCAAATAGCTATGTTCTATTTACCCCCTTTAAGGGGGTTATGAACTAATTTACGGCAAATATTTATATACAAAACTCGACTTAATTTTTCTAACATCCCCTTGAAAGAGGGTTCATATAATTATGGGACACCCTGTAGATTTTCGTCTACTTTAGTAACCATATTTTAAAGTTTTTAGTAGTTACTTATATTTATACTTAGGACAATTAAAGAAGTTGTGAAGAGAACTATACATTTTAAAAATTTTTTGTGAAATGGATAATTTTTTTTATGTAATGTGTAAACTAATTTACATTTCAAATAAACATATGCGTTTTTAGTATTTATAGGTAGTTTTGCTAGAAGTGGCCATCATTTTTTTCAGTACAAAATTCATTAAATGTTTATAAGAATAATATGTAAAACGGATTTTTTTTTTCGGTATAAAATTCATTAAATGTTTATAGGAATAATATGTAAAACGGAGATCCTACTTATCCCGGCCAAGAATGCCTAAACAAATAAGTTGGATCGGAAAAGTTTGGGTTATTGTTATTGAGAATGATATGATTCTCCTTACCTCGATGATTTGCGATTTCCAATTAAATGTTATTATTATTATTATCAAATGAATTTTCAAAATGTGAGATCAGATATACAAAGACATTTTAATCGAGAAATTAATCCATAAATTATAATAACGAAAATAATAAAAATATAAGGGATGCACAATTCGAACCGACAACCTCCACGCGAGCACACTGGACTGACAGGAGCACCTATGTCTGACAAATGTCTGCCGTAGGGTACCAAGGCTAACCACATGGTACCCCTAACCTATGATTCCAATTAATAGAAGAGGAAGGGCCCCTCACAGTCGACCTCAACCGAATGGGAGTCAGAGACACGTGGGAGGGGCCTCACGGGAACGTCTTAACGGTAGTAAACGACCACTATGAACAAAGACGCTTTAGATGGACGAGGGAAGTACGAGATGACTTGTGTACCTGTTACGAGAGTAGCGAAAATGCGTAGAGAATTTAAATTTTGGAGAACTCCCGGGAATATTCCACCCTCATCCGGAATTTATATATTATATGCATTAATGCAATCAACAACACACATTTCAGTTTTATATACTTTACGAGTATAAAGATGTTCAGACAAGTAACTGAAATTACGAAAATCGCTAAGGTACAAGCACCTCTCACTGTCTTAAGAGTTTTCGACGATAAACGACACTGTCACCATCAGATACCAGAAGAACACTACTGTCTGTTGTTACGCCTTACTTATGCCACGCGTATCTTGACATGCTGTTAAGCTGATGGCGCTGCCCCGATTATGAGACTGGGTTGAGTCGCTCCAAAGACGAAATAGAATATTCCCACGTTTGGGGAATTTATAAGTACCTCGGGATTTTCCATAAATATTCCAATATTTACGCCGGGGAATATTTCCCATGACATATTGCTAAACCTGCGTGTAGGCAATATATGGCGCAATTGCATTTACTTTGGTGCGAAGCGCATCCATAGCATTGCGCCTTCTCTTAACAACGCCTGAGAGCCAGTATCCTTCTTGCGCAGGATAGATGGTTACATTTAGGGCACCTTGTCAGCTAGAAGAAGTGTCAACCGCACTTCCGCGGCAATTAGAAGCTGACCGGGAACATCTCGTAAAGTACATCGAAGTAGAATTAAAAACGAGGGAAAGCTAATATCAGAACATCTCAAAAGATGCAGACATCTGGCAGATTAACTGTGCCGTTTACAACGCCCCTAAATAACTCGTCTCCCGCGAGAGGTCAAACACTTTCTGCGGGGTCGAGAAAGCTAAGTGGTATGTAAAAAAGATCGAATGCAAGATACAGTCTGCCAGACAGCATTTTTCTCGGATCCAGAGTGCGGTGGATCATATAATGATAAATATTTTACCCCAAGAATCCCGCGCATGACAGCTGGACTAAGACGTCAACACAACACTATAAATATGACAGATAGATAGGATTCGAACGCTTATAGTTATTTAAAAATCGCTGAAAAGGCGGGCAAGGGGTATGGAACAAAACACCTTGTTCCGTACGAATCCATTTATTCTTTCAAGAGCCACAGCATGCTGTCGATAATTCGTCGACTGTAGAAGATGTCGAAACCGACACTTCCATTCAACAGCAATATTCCAGCAATCGCACTTTTAGATCTTCTGCGAGACATCTTAAAGAGCCAGAAGTGTGTCCGACAATCAGTATGGAGAATGTTCAACAAGCTGTTGTTGGTACTGAAGCACCCTAGCCCTGGGCTGCTTCATCGCGAATAAATTTCCTATAATTGTTACATAAAACTAAATTATTCCCAAGCATTTATATCACTAAATTTCGAATTAATTATTACATAAAAAAGGTTAAACCATTTTCTTATAATTTTGGCAGAAAACGTATGCATTCAAATTATAGAGTCAAAATTATTCAGCTAGGTAAAAGAACACACAGTATTCATTTCATATTTTAAAACATTGACAAAACTGTACAAAATCTTAAAGCAGTCTCCAGCTGAGAAGAGATAACATAAACAAACCGACGTAAACACGTAGGGTTGTAAGGGTTTTACTGAGAATAAGGTAGAAAGCTGTAAACATAGAGTCATTATATCACTTCTTACCTAATGCATCGTAAATTTAATTTCGTGGGTAAAGCAAAATGTAGCGTTTGGCTATCTCCGTCTATCTTGCAGGCTTGGACAACGAATTCACTCACGGGAAATCATATAAATACGCGAGGCAGCATACGATTGTGGTCACATCTCTGACAGCCCCAAGCGATACGCTTTGGTTCTAACGAATCGGGTAAGAAGAGATTGTCCAGTTTTACGTGGCAGAGTCGTGCTACATATCCGACAACCCCAAGCGTTACGCTTTGGTTCTGAAGAATCGGGTACGAAGAGTTTGTACGACTCTCTGTAATCTAGTTGTGCTCCAGGTCGACTCTGACAGCCCCAAGCTTACGCTTTTGTTCTACGAGGTAGGGAAATAAGAGAGTGGCCCTGCCTTAGTGCGCGGCTCCCAATGCAGTTATAACTAGCATTGGGAGCCGCGCTACATTAGCGTGCACTAGCCACCGACGCTGCCGTCTATATGGAGACGAGTAATTCAGGCGTTATTCAAGAATCCGAGGGAGTGGGCCCCGCGGAACTCTCCGTGTATACCAGAATTGGTAAGGACGGCATTTAAATAATTATTATACTGCGTTGCCATTTTCTACGTACTCGAGCTCACTAAAAGTCATGAAATTAAGTCAATTTCTTTGTTCCGAGTGAAATGGCAACGATAATCAAAATACGACTCTATATTAGGGTTAAGTGTAAGAGCAGAGAGTATCTATTATAGATACTTTACTGAAGTTCGCCCATTTATTATCGTGCTCAATAATAAATAGACGTTATTATTATTATTATTATTATATGCTTGGGTTTCGCGGTTTTTACAATATCTGACTGGTGGTACCACATGATTTACAGATAGGGCTTTTCTGTTATAATGCACTGCTCATTACATGTTTACTAATAATTAGTACAGTCGATATTAATTTCGATCGGAGCAGACATAGTAGTTGGAACTTTTCCTTCATTTTTCAAGTTAGGTCTACATAAGTTAATATACAAATCAATTAGTGTCCAGTTGAATCTGCAATATCTGTAACTTTATCAAATTGCACTATCCGTATGGGGATCAGAGTGTTACTGTCGTGTGGGGCGGTGAGACGCCGACAACAAAAACATGCGGTTATCTGACCACGGACCTTGTCTCTCGACAGGGGTCCGGTGCCAGCTGACCAGTGTATACCGATTAATGATTTATGGCTATCGCTCCCATAAGCGTGCCACAATATAAGCGGCGTCTGCCAAATTAACAAATCTACGGGGTTGTTTGTTTCATGTTGGTTTAAACCTTGACTGGTGGCATGCATTCGACACACCCAAAACAATATGGACAGTTGCTCGTCATATGTCGGGATTCCGCATATACATCGAATCTTCGTTGGTCAGCGTCACTTGTATTTGTGGTACTGTTTTATGGTAGCACCAGGCATGGTTGTCGGTCTCTGCCCGTCTCATGTGACAGGGGACACTCTGTGTCACATACAAGGGAAGTTTCTCTTGCACCCATATGTAGAGTTCTACATATGTCATTTAAACTACGAAGCGGAAGTTTCCGCTCATGTAACCAGGTTTAGTTACATTGCAGGTTCAACTCGCCAAATATCCATGTATTTCTTATAAACAGTTGTCTAGGTATGGAAATAAAAGGTGTGAAAACGTTATTTGAGTTTCCTTGACTTATTTCTACTTTCAGGTCCAAAGTGAATTCTTAGTAAACCAGTAATCATAAATCTAAAGCCAAATTTTACTCATATTAGTCATTCTTTAAAACATATAGGAGTACTAAGTACTAAGAACTTCGCTGCCACAGGCCCAGACGATATAATTAACTGGTGGTGAAAGAAATTTTTTTCCATGCACCGCCGTCCAGCACAAGTTTTCAACACATTGTTGAACGAAAGGCAGCAGATTCAGGACTGGTTTGTCGAGGGACGTACTGTACTTATCCCTAAAGGGGGGAACCTTTCCGACCCTAAGAATTATAGGCCGATCATTTGCCTCAACTCATGCTACAAGTTATTTGCACGTATCTGGTATGCTAGGACACTGAATTCTGTTGATCCGGTCTTCCAACAGATACATAAACAGTATGGTGCTAAGAAAGGCATAACATGTTACTGATAAACCGTTGTATTACACGACACTCTGTAAGCGTAATCTATCAATGGCTCGGATTGATTACCGCAAGGCATTTGATACACATCGCAGGAGCTATTGTTACACTTCCTTGGTACTACTGGTGAGATGCATCTCACAGATGCTGCCACTCTGGAAAATCCGCTCCACATCAGGTGCACAGCGGGTCACGACAGAGCAGGTGGCATTTAGGAGAGAAGGTTTTCCAGGGTGATTTCCTGAGCCCTCTCCTCCTCTGCATCTCATTGCTGCCGTTATCTGTCTAACACGTGGATATAAATGCGGTCCACCCAACGACCGGATACATAAAGTCATCCATCTGTTTTATATGGACGACCTTAAACTGTATGCCTCCGGAGAGCGCGAAATTCAAAACGCTGTTAAGGTGGTCAAAAAAATACACGCGGGCTACTGGTATGGAATTCAGTTGGGTACATGCGAGGCCATCCACCTCAAGAAAGAACGTTGCGAGGAAGTATTTGATCAAACGCAGCTTGTAGACGGAAGCATCCTAAGACATATGGATGCCAGAGAAACCTACATACCTAGGTGTGCAACAACATCTTTGAGGTATGTTCAGGGATACAGGGGGTTGTATTACCTGTGATGATTGGCATGTAACATCTTCAGAAGCTCAGATCCCCTCTTACGGTTTGTAGAACATAATGAAACTTAAAGAGTGGGCGCAGGATTGTTCAAAGCAAAAAAGGAGCTGCAAACAATGTTGCCAACAGTGGGAACCAGTATCCCACTAAATGACAACATCAAAACCACCATATTTCCACTAAAATTCACAAATAGTGGCGGCTTAGGGTACCCAAAAATTAATAATGCTATAACGCTTAAAAAAATTAATCGTGGATAGTGGTGAAAAGCGGACGTTAATGTAAATAAGCAAAAAATCTATATAAAGAAAAAATGAACATAATTAATTTTCTTAAACAAAAATAAATAGATATAATTTTCTTCAAAAAATGTACAACGTGGTGATTTTAGTTCCGCACAATATTCATAATATTATTATTAAATGATTTTTTGAAAACCGTTGAAAATTTTATTTTTTTAAACTGACGTAAAAAAATAATTTTTTTTATATTTTGTTTTTGAGCGGTGACGTCAGCATTCATTTTTTTAATAGCTACACCTCCCTATTTAATAAAAAAGATTCCCCATTGTTTTCTGAGCACAATGCAGTAATCAATTTTAAGGGAGTCCCCTAACAGCATATTGAATTCGTATCGAAATGGAAAATCAACCTGGAAATGATCAAACGTTCAATACAAAGTGTTTACACACGTACCGGACAATATCAGATTGTTATTGGGGGACACCTTGAACAATTACGTTAAATGTTAATGGTTTTTTTGAATTATATTATGAATATTGTGCGGAACTAACTCACCACTATGTATATATTATACAGTTACGAAGTCTAGTAGTGCATTTGAACTACAAATCAACTATTGAAATGAATTTTATCGAACTGAAAAACTAGAAAGTTCACACAAAAAAAAACGCACAGTACCCTTACTTGGGAAAACCACCAGAAAAACCACTAGCGCAAAACACCAAATTTACTCCACTGAACACTACCCTCAAACCACCAGATTTAGTGGAAAATCCACTAAGCTGGTAACACTGGCCGCAGATGAACTTGGTCTCGCATTCGATAGCAGGCAAGGAGACCGGCGAGGTGCTGATGTGGAGTCAGTCACTGAGCTTCAGCCAAATCCTTGAAAGCACGGATCAGAGATGCTGAACAGGAAATTCTGTTTCGGCAGCACGTCGATAAGCCCCAGCATGGTGCTCTCTATAAGAACATAGAAACACTGGGTTTATCGACCAGGCTGACATTCGCTTTTCTAACGTCACCCGGGCTTAAGTTGGATCGAGGGATTCATTATGGCCTGTCGGAATGGTGTTATCAACACCATGGTCTATCTTAGCGTGGTTATTGATATCAACTGCAGAAACTACGTCCTCAGACGCTGAATGCGCTCATGCACTTACTTTCTGCATGCTCCATATATGCGATTTCAGCCTAGATACACCGATATTTTCTGAAAACATGCAAAATATAATATTAGTATATTTTGGACATTATAATTTTAATTATAATGTCGATCTCCCTGTAAGTGGAGTTCAGATTCAAAATATACGCAATTAGGATAAAAAACTAGCCTCTGGATTTTTCATTAAAATAATTATTCTTGCTGAAAATGAAATTGTGCAAACTTTATAATAACAAAAAATTTTAATTATTGAAAAATTATGAAGCGTTTAGAAAAAAATATGTTAATTCCATTCAAAAAAAATATTCGATGAAGTTATAGCTCGAACATGGACCACCCTGTAAGTTGGAGTTCAGTTTCAAAATATGCGCAATTAGTATCAAAAATTGACTCGGAATTTTTCATTAAAATAATTATTCTAGCTGAAAATGAATTTGTGCGATTATGTGAACGCACACTGTATACACAGCCACCGCAACTGTGAGTGCATAACAAATGGTGTTTGGATTTTCTAAAAGGATATTAATAAATCTCTGGTGAGGGTAACCCGGTAATTACAAACGTGTATAACGTGAACCAGGAGCCGAATTCTGATCTATAAAAAAAGTATCTTATCGAATCGAATGTATATGAAAAACCTCCTAAAATACAAATACATTAGTCACGCAAATTTGAGGAAATGCCAACTCTAGTCGAAGTCATAGAAATGTTGATGCAAGTGATGAGAATCCGACATACAGCAGATCCACGAATTCCTTAAGATTATATTAATTAAGGAAGTCGTGACCAGATCACTTTTAAAAACAGTCAGGATCGGAATATTTACGAAAGTACCCTGAAATAGAGATGCTGGGCTGCAGAGACAACTGTCTCTGCTGGGCTGCCCCGTTGACAAGAAATGTAACTTTATTTTGTTTATATTCTAAATTGATTATGTGGAGTTAGACGCATATGCTTTATTACTCCATATATCTATAATAGATATATGATTCCTCTTAACCTCTGTCATCTTTGTTATTCTAAAAAAAAGGTTTTATTTACACTTACGAAAAAGAATGGTCAACCATTCTTTTAAGCAAGAAATTATTTTCCTAAATTAAACTAAAGTTAACATTAATTGTATAATATGCATCCTACAAATCATTTATTTAACTTTATACTAAATGGGCCAATCTGGACCTGGTGAATGGTGATAACTGATAACCTTAAAAGATGATACTGCGTAAAAATATATAATTAAACAAACATTATTTACATATTTTATTTTATTACTAGCTACATGGTATGTAAAAACTGAACTGATAAACTGTAACATCAAATTGATATAAATACATATCTTATTTAATATAAGACCAAGAATTATAAAAAATTCATTAATTTTAGGTTATCGACATTATACTTGAATGCACCGACAGATTCACCATTAATTACCCACCAATTACAAGGTACCTATATAAATAGAGCAATTAAATGAGTAACTTAAAAGTAGCCGTAGTAGGTGCAGGGGTTATAGGAATTACAACGGCAGTTGAGCTTCAAAAACAATTCAGAAACGCGAATATTACAATTATAGCAGATAAATTTAATACTAGTACCACAAGTTATGTTGCCGCTGGACTGTTTCGCCCAGGAACAAGTTTCTCAGGTGTAAATGAAGATATTACACGGTAAGTAACATACCTGCTATTCTGCAGTAAAGATTTTTGCATAAAAAAATGAAACTTGGAAATGTGTAAGTATAAAACTTTAACATGGGCGCCGCTACAAGTTTCGAGTGGGGCATAAATAATATGCATGTTTTTATGATTTTTTTTATTGAAAACAATAAAAGTGAAATCTAAAAAATAAATGTCAACATTGGTTCTTGTTAATAAAACTAAACGAAAAAAATATTAACGCACTTTTTATTTTCACTACACAGTGTGGCATAATGTATAGGGCTGTCAAAAATGTGCCGTGGGACAGTGGCGTACGCGAATTTAACTAATACGAGAAACAATAAACTGTTACAATTTATAACAATGTATGTAAAACTTACCCTCTTAACTAGCTTGATGTACTAGCTTGCTTATCACAAACTGGAGAATATGTGTAGCCATTTTGCAGCATCAGGTATATTTTTATGGTTGTCTCTATGAGTGATGTTCGCTTTGGTGAAAATATATTCTTATATTTTGAAAACGACCGTTCGACATCTACTGATGTAATACACGCATACGTAAAATACTCTTTGAACGCACTTAACGAATCTGGGGCTGCACCATCACATATTTGTCTTAATTTGGTAAAACCGGTCTTTATTTAACACACTTGCAAACTTTTCTTTAACGCGCTCATTTGTTGCGTCACCTATAGCGTGTAGCAGTAGATTTACTTCGTCCACTAATTGCAGTGACTCCACTAACGCAACGCACTGTTTTATAATTTTTTTTATGCTTTCATGTAATGGTTTATAGTTCTTCGCAATATTTTTTAAAGCTGTTTCAACACAAATATCTTCGAATTTTGTCTATCTTTCCTTAATAGCTGCAGCCTTATCTGGCTTGAATTGTAGTATCACAGCTTTTATTTGTTGGAAATATTCAGCATAATAAAAAGCTGCCTGCAACCATGTTCCCCAATGTGTCAGAATCGGCTGTGGTGGTTCAGGAATACCGGGACACTTGCTATGAAATGCACGGAGGCGTTTAGGAGATTTAAGAAACACTTTTTTGTACTTGCTATTAATGCATCCACCTCTGGAAAACCTTTTCAAATAGTTTCTGCCACAAGATGTAAAACATGCACTTTACACGTAACATGTACAAACGTATAACCTTGTTCTTGCAAAGACCGGCCTACCGAACGCACTGTCACGGCGCCATCAGTCACAAACATCAACACTTGACTTTTTGACAGTTCAAATTTTTCCAGCGCCTCCAGCACCACCCTGGTAATTGTTTCGCTAGTACACTGACTTAGTCTTTTGCTAGCTAGTAACAGTGAAACTGTCGGTTTAAGAGGGTTCAGTACTCGTACTATAACATTTAAAATAGAATTTTTTTGTTGTCTCATCAACAGATAGGTAGGTAGGTACGTTTCTTGTGAGTGGATCTCTGTGGTCCCTCCACTGCGGCCTTCACCAGGCCTATTGCGGCTCACACCTAGTTATATTTCACCCAATAAGTTCAGTCTTTTAACAAAACTGATAACTTTATTGGGTGAGAATGTGTCCAGATCCTCTGGCAATAGTTGCCCTTTGCCAAATATTGAGAATCGGATCCTCTCCACAGCAAGATAGGTACATAGGATGTGGTCTGCCTTCTCATCATCTTCCAGGCATAGACGGCACTCGGCGTTTTCCGCTAGGCCGAGTTTATGCAGATGGTAGTTTAGTCGGCAGTGCCCGGTATATAGGCCTGTTACAGTTTTCAGGTTTATCCTGTTTAACTCTAAGTTTCTTAGCTCTTGATTTCAAAGGGTATTTTATAAGCGCCTTCGAATAAACTAATCCTAGTAACTCTTGCCAATACTGGAGAGTTTTCTTTTCAGCCCAGGTTGAGATAGCCATCTTAGCAGTACTTAAAGATATGCCAAGTATCGGTTCTGGTCCGATGATTCGTGATCCCGCTCCTTCTCTGGCCAAGGAGTCGACAATTTCGTTACCTTCCATACCAGAGTGACCGAGTATCCAGACCAGAGTCACTTTATTGTTTTTGCTTAAATGATTTAGAGCCTTCTGACAATTCCATACCGCTTTGGAGTTACACTGGTAGGAGCCAAGAGCTTTTATAGCTGCTTGGCTATCTGAGAAAATTTTTATCGATCTGCGTGTAAGATGCATATATTCCAGCCTTCTCACACACAATTCAATGGCATGAACCTCAGCCTGAAAAACAGTTGCATGAGTACCTAGGCTTGAAGATATCCTCACCCTTGATCTGTAGCTATGTACTCCGGCTCCTGTCCCCTCGGGAGTTTTGGAGCCGTCTGTAAACCAGCAACTGTCTGCCCTGAGTAGGTCGGCTTTATTCCGATCCCACTTATCTCTCTCCGGAGAAAGGATGTTGAAGGTCAGCTCGTAGTTGGTCATGGTAGGCATAGTATCCGAAGGATACCGTGATTCTTTATGTCATGCAGCAACCTGCTCCGCTCCATGATACTAGTCTGCAGCATATTAATGGCCGCTTGTTGCAGTCTGTAGGTTGCCCACCTGGCCTCTCTCTCCAAGTATATATGAAGAGGGGGTAAATCCAGGAGGATTTCCATTGCAGCTGACAGTCATGCATCTCTGCAATCTAGAGAGTTTGGCTTTGGCCGTCCGTTGTGATCCTTTCGGCCACCAAACAATGGAACCGTATGTTATCATTGGTCTGATGACCGTAATGTAGATCTAGTAAATTTGTTGGGGACCCATGCCCCAGGATTTGCCACAAATACGACGGCATGTCCAATTAAGTGATCTATCTAGAGTGATTCCTAGATATTTCATCTCCTCCGCAAATGGAATAGTTTCACCCATTACAGAGGGAGGTCTTAAGTCCTCCAGCGTCCTTTTCCGGGTGAATGGTATTATTACTGTTTTTTAAGGGTTTACAGACATCTGTTTCCTATCAGTTACTCACTGCATCCAGTGTCTCTTGAAGGGTATTCGATATTACTCCTTCAGAGTTTCCTCTGACTAGTATTAGATCATCTGCATATGCTAGAACCTCAACCTCCCAGTGTGAGAATAGCCAGTAGGTTGTCTACAAGAAGTGACCACAAAGAGCGGAAGAACCTCACCCTGCGGACATTCTCTTGTGGCTCTAAACCTGTCTCTCCTTGTAGAGACGTTGTTATGGTTCTGTTTGATAGCATAGCAGTCGCCTATAGTAGGCTCAATTCCTCTGGCAGCCACAGCTGCATATAAGGAGTCAGGCAGTGCATTATTAAATGCTCCCTCAATGTCGAGAAAGGCTCCCAGCGCAATTTTCTTCATTTGAAGGGATTGGGTGATCTTCTCGACTAGGTTATTAAGTGCTAGTTCTGTTGATTTTCCTGTCTGATAGGCGTACTGATGGGTATTGAGAGGGTGATGATTCAGGATGTTCCCCCTGATATATCCGCCCAGCACCGTCTCCAGGCCTTTCAACAGAAAAGATGTCAGGCTAATTGGTCTAAGCGATTTAGAGCTTGGTTCTTTCCTACCCATTTTTGGTACTACCTTAACCACCGACCAACTGGATGGGATATAGTTCCATACCAGACTAGCTCTGAATAATTTAATGAGGAATGGGACATCAACAGATAACCACAACCGTGAATTTTTAATTCATATTTCATCTTATTTACCATGTCTACGTATACAGTTGGTGGATAGTTATATAACGTTGTGCGACTTGGTAACTTCACCTGGGCATTATATTTCCAGAATTCTCGAAATGGTTGTTTATCGAGTATGTGCAGCGGAACATCACAGGCAATCAGCATTAATGGTAAATCAAACAAAAACTGTGTTGTCGAAGGCACGCCATTTTTTTTATTTTTATGGTGTACACTATTTACGTGAAGTCCACAATCACGCTTATCCCAGCACATCAAATCTTTCTCGCACACTTTATAAATTATTTTAGCACCATCATAGAATAAATCCGGGAATTCACCTATGAATTTATTCACTTTGTCAGAAAATGGCCGTTTTCTACCCCTGCGTACGTCTGCCATGCTTTATTATTAAATTAATATCAACAATACAGTACAACAAATAAAATAAAAACACAAAAACATAATGCAATACGCCCAAGTGACTTAACGTGTACACAACTCGAAAGCTAATAATAGACTAGACTGGAGAGAGTTTCGCGGTCAAGGTGAATGCCGGCGACAGTAAGTACATCTGTACTCTACAACCATGATCCACAGAAACGATTTGCAATTTTAATAATGTATAAAAACGATAATAAATTCTAAAAAACTTCAAAGGACCTTCCTCGTTACTTACATCAAATATATTATAATAAAAAACCTATAAAACCAAAACAACAACTTTGATAACTTCTGTCAACTTCTTTCTAATCCCCTTATAAATTTTTCTTTTTTTATATTTTGAAATGCGTGTCATGAATTATAATTAAGGAATAAACCCTTCATACAAAAGAAGGTTTTTTATTTTGGAAGCCAAAAAATTATCGAACTACTAGTTTCTACAACATAAACATCTTTGTGTATAAATATATGTAGCATTAAATAAGAATTCCTTAGTGCAGTTTAACGGAACCCAAGAATTTGCTTCACTTTATGTTATTGGCTATTACAAGGGAGAGACTCCGCCTACTAAGTATTTTGCTTCACCTCCCGCCAACGAGCGTTGATGGTCTCGATTTCGGAAATAGCACTCTTAATAATTATAATAGGATTGGTGGGGACGAAACACCTTCATACTTAGAACAGTGGTGAAATGTCGAGCAGTAAACTAGAAACAAAAACACATTACATTACGTAGGCCAGATTTTCAGAATCTGACGCTCTTAATAATTCAGTTCCGACTAAAATCGCTAAATGTTGCCTACGCCGCGTCAGGATCCGTCAAATGGTCCTCGATGCCGCCAGGCTGTGGCGGCTCGCCACAGCCTGTAATGCCGCGCATCAGCATCAGCCAACTGTCATCTGTCAAAAAAAAAAAAATTTAACCGCGTTCGTACTTAAGCAGAGTTCATTGTTGACACGTTTCGCAAATTTAGACGAATGTGTGAACCGTCCACATTACTAGGTATTTGCCGAATGAAAAATATTTGTCGGAATTCGGCGATATCGCATGTGTGGCGTCGGATACTGTTATTTTTTTTAGTATCTCATTCACTTTAACCCCTAGAGACTTTTATGTTGTACGCCACTCGTGAATTTAGATTATGAATTTAATCGATTGTTTTTAACTTTCTTGTCACCAATGAGTTCTTGATATATTTCTTAATTTATTAACAATTCATTTGTGACAAAAAAATTTAAAAGTAAGTCCAGTGCATTTTGAGAAAAATATATCGTTTAACGGAAAGAGTCCAAGAAAGTTGCATTTTTTTAACGCTTTTATTTCGTCGTTCCAAACAACGTCTCAAATATCCCCAGTGATCCGTTGTACGCACAATTTTTTACTGTGTATAAAAAGAAAAAAGTGATCGCGAATAACTACATTCCTTTTAATTTTACGAATATGAACGTTATTATAAGATCGAAAGATTAGAAAATTATCTATAAAAACCGTTCTTATACTCGTTTTATCCTACGCGAATTATAGTTTCGAGAAAATTTGGTGTAAAAATTATAACTTATGACTCAGGCAAATAAAAATTATGACTTATGACCCAAACAAATGCTTCGATTTTACTCTATTCTATAATAATAATAATAATAAAAAGTTTATTCATCAAAAATTATACAACTTAATAATTACAGGAAGATTATTAATGAAATAAATGAAAAATGATTTAACCACTATACCTAACTCACGAAGATCTCATTGAGATCTTGTTTCTGATTGTGAATTTTAACTTAACTAGCTGTGCATTATGTATTATATAAGTATTAACCTTAGTTTAATTTCTACAACATAAAATATAATGTAATGTACATACGTTATGTAACGTTGTACAGACATCACTCTCTGTACTACTATATGTACAGTATAACATGAATGATGGATGTATATTTTTTTTACGATGTACCTATCATATGATATGTACATAAGTTTGAATAGATATTTAAGTACTGTCAATTTTTTATTTGTTTATCAGAGTAGACAAGAGGCATTTTTTATAAAACATGTAAATGTATGAGACACGAAAATTTACGGAATAACAAAAGTTTAATCGCTCCTGCCCCACGCGTTTATTTCACGATAATAATGTTATTAGTTTACAACATTTATTTCATTGATTGTGTTCCTTGCCCTACAATAACCGTTTTCGAGATCGCTAATTATTAGATCATCCGATAAACGACCTGAATGTATACCGTGTAACTTATATTAGTGGTGGACAGTATCGATACATTTTTGTATCGATACAGGTATGGATATTTCAATTAAGAATCGAATAAGTATTCGATACAAAGTATTCATTATTTTTTGTCATGTTCTTTTAGTCTAAAATATCGATATCGATACTCATTATAACTATAACTACTTTCTGACATTATAAGAAATTATGAATACAGAATAGGATATCGATATATGTTTCAAATAGTTGTTTGGGTCTAAGCCAGTGTATTATCACATCAGCGACTAACATAAATGACACGCGGCATGCACTACTATTCATTATTCACACTTGCCATTTATAGTTTATGTTTATATGTTTATTTTTTCATGTATATATACGAGTATATTTATACAGTGCCGGTCATTATTAAATTATGGGTTCCCTTTTTATCAACAGATACTTTAACTCTTTACTTTTTTATGATGCATTTTAAATGCCATAAATAAGAAAATATTGTACTTATTTATTACATCAGTACTGTTCTTTGGTTATATAATAGCAGTGTAGAAGAATTTGAAAAATATTTGTTCATTTAGGCATAAAGTGTTTCTAAATATTTATCGGGCGTTTTTATATGTAAGTAAGTTTATTTATTCATATAGGTATAATTTTTTAGTTCGTCATAAAATGTATTATGTATTTATTTATTTTGCGTATGCCTTAACGCAACAACTGACAGTTCTGTAAATAATATTTTAATACCAAAACCTAAATTTTATTAATGAAGAAAAAAACCATATTTTATAAACCCTTAATAATTAACGCTTCAAAGTAATTTTCAAAGCACATGCTATAAAAAGTGTAAATGTTAATATAATAAACTCTTAACAAACGCCTTATAATCGCGTGTTGTCCGCAGATGGGACTATCAGTACAGCACAGAAGCGAAAATATTTAAAAATTATTATTAATTTAATACCTATCAGGTAACTGAACTTTAACCATTTATGTGTCAAATTATTTTTCTGTTCTTTATGTATACCTACTTACTTAATTATATTACTTATCTGTATTTGTATCGCCAAATAATAAATGTTATTATTATTCAAATCTAAAGTAACAAAATAACATAAGGTAGATTAATAAAAATATTAAATAGGCAGGCTTAAATTAAACTCTGTGGCAGAGCCTGGCCTGAACAGTCGATGCGCGTGACAACCGACGCCAACCGTTGGTTAACAATAATTACTATATTGTTTCATCCTTCGTTTATTCGATTCAAATAAAATATCATATACCAACACCAAATAGTAGTAGTAGTAGTTTCAAGTGACTCGTAATATCGATACATTTTTCTATTGGTTAAGAAAATGTATTCGATATTTTTATTCGATACATTTTAGTATCGAATAATCCGATATTTTTATTCGATTCTGCCCACCACTAACTTATATACTAGGTCGTTTGCTACGATGTAGTCGAGCTTGGCGTAGCGGTTAGGGTCTGTGCTTCCCACTCGGCCGATCGGCTTTCAAATCCAACTCTCGGTTTATTTATTTATTTTTTTGTTTTTTCTTTCACTGAGGAGACCCCCCAAATTTCAATACCATATATGGCTATGGAGTAGAAGTTTTGATAGTATACATTTAAAAGAGCAGACGCGAGAAAAGAGTTTGATAAAACTCTGAGAGCACAGCAAGACTTATTTAGTTTTTTAACTGTAGCTTCAATGTGTAAGAAGCACTTGATGTTACTGTCTAGTGTTACACCTAATAATTTTGTTGATTGGATTGTTGATACCGGGACTAAACCAGTTAGATACTCAGGTACTTGGATATTTGATCTATCAGTTTTAAAAATTACACAATTGAATTTTGATTCATTTAAAACGAGGATATTGTTAAACCAGTTCTTTATACTAAACCAGATCTGTACTAATGTGGTTGTAATCTCGTTTACGGTTTTACCCATGATCAATAAGTTGGTGTCATCAGCATAACTGACAATTTTTAATTTAACATTATCACCTATAACATTGACTAAGTCATTAATAAAGATTACAAAAAGAAGTGGCCCAAGAACACTTCCTTGTAAGTTGTAACTTTGAATATTGGATTCATATTTTTCCCATTGTCTGTAATACGGATCTTTTGCTTTCTGTTTTGCAAGTACGATGCAAACCACTGTAAACTAACATTTCTTATCCAAATTTTTTCTAGTTTGTTTAAAAGTTTTATATGATTTAGAGTGTCAAATGCCTTGGAGAGATCAAGGAAAAGTCCACAGACGATTTCCTGACCCTCCAATGCATTTAACACTGTCTCCACAAAATTGAATAGAGTACACTTTTTCAGCCAGTTTTTGACACCAAATTAATAATGTTATCTCTTTCTCTATATGCCCCTGACGATATACACTTAAAGTGTAAACTTACATGACTATAACTTAAATTTACTCTATTTTGTACAAATAAAACTTTTTCTTCATTTCCTGTAAAGTTGCAAAAATGTCACTTTGGTTGTTTTAACATAAGTGATTCACTTATATTTTCAGTCTGTACTTTATAAAATGACTCACCCTGTATATATTGCGCCATTTTCGGGAATCTTATAATTCGAAAACCAAAATTGATAAGAACAAATTTTATATATCTTTGTCATATTTGTGTGTAGAATATACATATAATAACTGCAGTTTGACACACCTTGTATAAATAAAATATAATTCTATAATAATTTTAGAAAATGGATTAATGATGCTTATCATTATTGGGAAGATATTAAAAATACAGCAGAAGCAGCCACAGCAGGAGTAACAAATATTTCTGGATACATATTTTCCAGTGTACACCCTCATATTGTTAGGGTAAGCATGGATGTTATTTGTAATTGGAAAACGCATATTTTAACTTCTAGTACTACTCATATTAGCTCTGGATAAAAATTTCTCTGACACCTTTTTTTTGCATATGTTTAATAATATGGGATTTACAGTTTAGAACTGAGGCTGCTGTCCTGTAATTTATACACAGCAAAATAACTCATGTTATCTCATATTTCTGAATTCTTTCAGAACCATTATATTGAAAAAATAGTACCAATTTACAGAGCAGCAACAGAGGAGGAGTTAAAATTGTGCCCAGGAAATTGGAAATATGGATCATTTTTTACCACATTTCTTACTCAATGTAGTCTTTATTTGCCCTGGGCAGCAGAAAAATTTGTTAGTGCAGGTGGCAATATAGTAGAGCAACAAATTAAATCATTATCTTCGGTGGGGTTAGAATATGATGTAACAGTTAACTGCACTGGCCTTGGAGCAAAATATTTATGCAATGACCATAAATTAGTACCCATAAGAGGACAAGTTGTAAAGGTAGGTTATACCATATGTTTAAACTGTTTCTGCAACACTTTATCTACTTCATCGTCTTCATCTATTATACCTAAAGAAATGAAGCGAACGAGCGGAGCGCGGGACATTTACAGGTTTTTCTTGACAAAGTTTTTCATTTAATGAAAATTTTTGTGAAGGAAGACCTGCAAGTATACCGCGCCGCTCGTTTGCTTCAGTTATTTATGTCATGATGCTCAACATTTCTAAATGTATATTGTTACGTGTTTGCTATCCCCACAAACACCTATACTCGTAGATTCGTTGATTGAAATTCCAGGTGACACTTACTCACTACTTTACTAATTAATAATTAAAAACAATAGATTAATGACTGTCTAACTATAATCACAATTAAACACTTATACAAGTCTCTATCTTATTTTCTCTTTACTCGCCAGCGATATGATGTCAATTTTCAATCTTCCTTCAATGTACTATGTCTAATAATTCAGTACACAATCTGTATATCCCTAGTATACAAGTAATCTTCTAGGAATATTGTTTTGAACCATGTTTCTTTTTTCAAATAAATGCCGAGTAATTTTGTTGGTTTATTGGGTAACAACTATAACCTGAGTAACACATAATTTATTTAAAACTTATTTGCAACATAAAAAACGTCGGTTTCTTTGGCGGTGGTAAATGGATCAAAAAAGCCGCCGTTTTCTGTGTTCCAAATGTTTGAAATAAACTGTACACATACATTGGTTGAAAAGTATATTTTGTCAATCCTGCACGCTGTCATCGGGGAAAGAGAGAGCGTTATCGACATGTCGCCAGCTTTCTGCGAAACCATGTATTAGGAATATATCTCTCTCCCAATGAGTAGGTGTGGATGCAAATGATTACAAAAATTGGCCAAATCATTTATTTCATTTACGCTTTATTGTGAATGGAATTCAGAAGGCACATTCTTTCCCTGTGCCTTCTTTCTCTGGACAAATAGTATATTTGGAGAATTCTGAGCTTCTCTAGTTCTCTGACACTATTGAATACCAAACTAATAAATCGATATCATGCTGTCATGCTAAGCAAGAAGATCCTACCTACATTTTCTATAAGTAAGGATTTTCTATTTTATTTTACGCTGTCTACATTTTTGGTGACAAAATTGTGATATTATTGCTTTACACAATTTTGTTAATTTTATAATATAATTCTTCATTTGAGCTGGGAGTTTTTTTGTGTAGGGTTTCAGGGAGATTCCAAGTGAAAGAATTATACCAATGTAATTAAGACCATTTATTGGGCTCAAATAAGGGTGATAAAACTGGATTTTTTTACCAATAAAACCTGAATGCCAATATTCAGATTCTATTACTATTATATTTACCTGACACCAAGGCACTAGCCAAAATAATTATTCAGTTGATTAATTATTAGCAGACAAAAACCTCTGAGGCTGTCTATGATAGCATAGCTGAGCAGAAAATGCTCTCCTCTGGGCAGAAACTGATTGTTCTTTTCAATTAAAAAAAAAAAACTCATAAAAAAGAACAGGAATTTGGAAGTTTTTTTGTCCCACAGACAATTTTACTGATTGCCTACTTTAACAGCGCATTTTGAAATAACATATCATGAACAATTAATTATAAATATTGATTCTCTTTCTACATAAAAAAAGAAATAATGGAAATCCTAATAAGTATTTTTAAAATGTCAAAACCACTTTTTTAATTAGCATGACAGTATGCTCCAAGAAACGACTTTAGTTTCTCTGTAGTAAAGACAAGTCTAGATGTGTATGTTTTACAAGAACTTCAACAAATATTGGTTTATGCCATTGCGATGTCATCCCTCTTACCACCCTGTAGTACCGATGAGTTCATAGAACGAAACATGTTTACGGCTATTGCTAAATGGGATCACATCGCAATATGTGACATACTAATATTCTCTTCATAAAATATTTGGTCGCATTACTTAATTGTACATGCCCGATGACTTTCTTGTAGTCAAAGAACATCAGCCTGCTATTTATGACATGCTAAATACACTACTATTGTATTCTGGGCAAACAACATTGAGATGTGGACAGATGTATTGCACGCTAGTCTGTTGATAGCACCAGATGTGCTACAACATACACAGCTGGACTATAGGGTGCCCCTTGAGTAAGGCCAAAATACATTTTTTGATATTTTCTTTGGTGCTGACCTCTAGGAGTTGAAATAAATTTGGTCAGCAACAATATTTACCAGTGCCGCATGAAGACTAAAGTTTTAAAAATATTAGAAATAACACCATATTTTATTTAATGCCTAAAACGAGCATAGATTTACATTTTGGTTTATTATAGAGAAAAAAGACAAAATAAACATTAATAAGTGCACATGCATAAATATTAAATGACAATCTTGGAAATAATTTTCTAGTATTTTGAGCAACAAGCAATAGATTTTGTAAGTGTGTCACTCTTTGTCATGTAGATAAATTCTTCAGTGAGTTGAACTCCCTCTACTACATCGTTTACAATACATAAATCAAAAAAAAGTACCATCAAAGGATTTACTATTTTGCCAAAAAGAGGATCAACTTTCCAAAAATCACAAAATAATGTTAAATTTTCTATGATGGACTTGAAACAAAAGTTTTCAGGGCCTTTGTTATCCACTGTTGAATATTCTTTGGCTTGATTATAAGATGTTTGCAGGAATCCTTCTCAGTCTTCATAGATGCTAATATCTGACATTTAATTTCTGTGAAAACCATTGAATAAAGTAAACTTACTACGTTTAGGTTAGGTTTAGGTTTCTTGTGAGTGGGTTCTTCTGGGCCATTCACTTACTAACTCGTACCCCAGATAACTCTAGATGTCCACAAAACTTTTTCCTTGCTGCGACGGAAACTTTTTTTACTTTCTCATAGACGCACAGGTCTTGATTTCGAGCTGCTATGACATTAGTTGACCAAACCATGCCCTCACATGAAGCAGTACAATGAACATGCAAACTTTTAGAGGTTCTATTTGTTGTGCTTAGTTAAGTGAAACTGGCTTTCAGAGCTAATGAGTGTTTTTGCCATCCAACACACTTCGTGAATCATTCCAGGTGGTGTAAACTTAATGACTCAAGGGCGTGCCTTCCCAAGATAGATATCTCGAGCAGTTCCTAATAATCATCAAAGATGCTTTTCCTTGAGTTTTTGCCTTACAAAATGTAATATATCCTTAGCACTTCCTTTTAAGTAGTTCTTACATTGTCACGAATACTCTCTTTGATGTCGCACATACTATAAAAGATGTAACGGAACACTTGTAATCTGGAAGAGAACTTTGCTCCAACTATAGTATTTGTACAGTATTGTATTAAATAGATAGGTTTGCGTAATGATTCATTTCTATCCATTATTAAATTATTCACAAATAGACACAAAATAACACACTATGCAGTACATGTCAGTTTAACATCTTTCCATCACTATAGCCAGTGAAGCGCTTTTTTTTTGTGATTTATTTAACATCGGCTTATTTCCGCTACCAACGTCAATCACTAGGACACGAGCTACTCCCAACCTGGAAATTTTGTCGATCCTCTTCTGTGTCAAAAGCTAGGGATCTTTTTCATGCCTAACATCTTATAGACAAGCCATTAGAAGATGGGCGAGAGTGCTATGTTTCGCTGGACTGGTTATCCATTCAACTACTAGCCTCAGTACCTGTTGCTTTACTTTCTTTTCAAGTTCGACATGATGTAAAGTTGGTGTTATGCTCATCCTTTAATGAATAGCAAGCTTGTGACTACTCACTGCAAGTTGAAAGGTCGAACAAGTGAAAACTGGATTCACACTGGTTACAGTAAAAACGAAATATCATTAAATACCCAAAAATAAGCGGAGTTGAACATTCCCGCTTCCCAATTCAGTATTGTTTAGAGGCGAGCTTTTTACTGTGACAGTTTGGTTCGTCGAAGCATTGTCAAAATTCAAAATTATTATACACAAATTTATACAATTTTATATATTCTTTTTGCATTATTTTAAAGTCTTATATCAACGGCGCATGCTTTTGCATGCGTCTTTGTTTTCTCGTTTTCGGAGTTATTATACAATTTAAAAATGTTTTTTTTTTTAGGTGTTGTATTTGTTGTTAATGTTTTAGTTTTACGTCCGGACTGGCCCCGCTCCGCCCGACCTAACAATTGCCCCGCCGCCACCTTACGCGGGGATGCTAGGTTGGTAATGGACTGGGTGTCGAGCGAGGACCATATACATTGTTTTCTTTAACTATTAATAAAATTGTTTTGAATTTGAATTTGGTTACAGTAAAACATATAATATGTATGTAGAAAATTTTATTAAAATATCAAAACTAAAAGCGACATGAGGCACGGGTAAATATCATCTGAATGATTTTTGATTTTTTTCTATGGTATATAAAGACTAAAAGGAAAAAAAATGGGTTAGCACCCTGACATATTTAAGGAACACCCTACTGGACTAGTTTTTTCTATCAAGAAATGGCGCGTTGTATCACCTGTGGCTTTAATCCACAAGAACTTCAACAAATATTGGTCTAATGTCATTGCGATGACATCCCTTTCTCCAGCCTATAGTATCGATCAGTTCATAGGAGAACGACACATGTCTACTGCTATTGGTAAAGGGGATCGCATCGCAATACATGATATACCAATATTCTCTTTGAAAAAAATATCTATAGGTAAATTATTTATAGGTCAATAGTTGGAAAAAAATAAAAAATAAACAAAAATGTTTGTGATTGATTATTTCAGGTAGAAGCTCCCTGGATAAAAACATTTTTCTATGGGGATTATGACACATATATAATCCCGGTTTTGATTCAGTTACACTTGGAGGTTGTAGGCAATATGATTCATATGATCTTAATATAAATAAATATGATGGGCTCTCCATTAGGGAGAGATGTGAAGCTTTAGTACCAAGCTTACAAAATGCTAAAACTGTTGCTCAGCGGGTTGTTCTACGACCTCACAGAGATACTGTTAGGGTAGAGAAGGAAGTACAAAAGGCTAATGGTAAAAGGATAAAAATTGTACATAATTATGGACATGGAGGTTATGGAGTAACCACAGCACCTGGAACAGCTCTTCATGCATGTCAACTTGTTAAAGAAATTCTGATGGGAAATAGTAAATTGTAAAATATTATTTGAATATAAGTAACACAAATTAACATTGCTAAATATTTGTATACATTTAAATAGTTAATAAACTTGATTTATATTTTGGATTATTATAAGGTACATGAATAAAATCTGTCACTGTAACAATAGCATAGTTATTGATATACTGAGACTATATGTTTCCTATTAATATAGCGGAGAACAATTTTCGATTATGCAAGTATACATGTTGGATGAAAATTATTCAGTCGATAATAGAAATCTTCATTTTCGAATTTTTTCTGTGATGTAAGATAGCCTGATAAATGTGGCAACATTGCGCTTAATGAATATTCCTATATTGATATAACGGTTTTTGTGTATGTAACTATGGAAATCATAAATGTTGTAATATATTAAATAAAAGGGAAAAGTCAAAATTTTTAATAGTAAATTAAATATATTCACAAACATTTATTTTTCATTATTAAAATATATAATTTAAGTACAATAAATCTCTCACTTATTCAACTTCAATAATATCAGTAATAATAATTAATATAACTTGAAAACATCACTCACAACCAGCATGCATAAATATTAAAATGTGCAATTATTTTAAGACAAAGGCACAAGGTAAAAAATATTATAAATGTATACTATAATTATTTCTTCTTAAAAATACTTTGTAAATTGGGTAAACTATTTGGTTTTGAAACAGTGGGTTTATTAAATATTTTGCTTACTTTCTGTCTCATTTCCTCAACACCATGATTAACATTTTGACTAAGCATAGAGTTGCGATCTGTGAGGACAGTTAAGTCTATCTTATTATCACATTCCTTTATCATTGATAATACAGTTTCTCGGTGGACATTTAAAGACTGATTTTCAGTTACTACAGTTTCTAAGCACCTAAAATAAATATGGCAATTAGTTTTTTTTATCTATTCCCAAAATTGTATGATTTATAAGACACATAGTACATGTCACAATCGACTCTAAGCAAGCCGCGAACTAACGAAAAATGGCAGCATTACTGGGGTTCTATTAGTCAGCATTGAATGTGATAGAAACCACGTTATTTCGGTTGTTTGCAGGGCAATTTTATGTGATTTTTCATTGTTTTTTATGTCATAATAATTTTGAAGTGTTTTTGTGAATTAATATCAAGTATCCATTGTTTTATTTATAATAATTACCGGTGCGTGTACGGTGCGAGAACTTTTGAGGTTATAATAAATCTGAAACATGCCAAAATGGTGCTGCATGTCAGGTTGTAAATCGAATTATAACATTTCCTGAACACAATATCTAGCCGAATGTGAAGTAGACATTGTAGTTAAAATTTATATTTGTAGATATTCCATGTGTTATCGAAAATATTTGCTTGTGATATTTGCCTTCAATATACACTATTGGAAAAAAATTAATTAGAAAGCCTGCTTTGGGTGTGTATAAAGGATAAAAATGACAGTGATGCATGAGACAGAAAGAGACATGCACCAATGTTGCCTTTTATACATTGTGAAGTAATGAACGCCTCAATGTATTCCTTCTTTACACACTCAGTTTACTGTAAAGATATTAGGTATTGCAAATATCATTCTCTTTATCTAAAACCATAAGAATAACAAAGACAGAGACAGTGAACTGGCCACTCGAGTTAAATTGTCCTAAACACCTAAAACCATGAAGGTGCGAACATGGTCTTTGGTATGCGCAATTAGTAGCAATCCTCAATCGCGAATTGGTGAGCGCGGTAACCGTGTTCGCCCCCTCGTGGTTTTCTCTGTAGACAGGATAACAATTACTGTACGCCACTTCCAGTGTTATGTCTGATAGCCAATAAATTATTCATCTGTAGGTCATGCACTACGATGGCCCGCCCTTCATCAAATAATAGCAGGTAGCTGGTGGTGTTGTTGGTCAGTACATTTCAAAAAGGTGTTGGGTATGGTTGTTATTTCCACGTAGCCCTGTTTATTTTGAGAATCTCTAGTTATTTGATGCGTACCGTTTTTAAAATGCATCAAAAAACTCAGTGGCATGTCTTCGAGTAGTTTTTGGACATTTGGCGTCAAGGTAAACTGGCATTCTGTTATTAAATAAAAATAAATTAACAAATATTCTAATGAATAAAATAAAAAATTCTAAAATAAAATAGATTTTACATTATAGGGTGGCAATAATTTTAACACGTTACTCATCCAATTTATACTCGTGTTCATGTTTATAAATTTGCGAGGCTGCATATCCCCACAAAAGAAAAAAAATCGTTAGGCGCTAAGTCGAGGGACATTGGTGGCCATTTTATTGTGACTGTTTCACTTATAAGACGATCGGGAAAAGTATTGTCTAAAAACATAGCGGGTTACTGCTGCCTGTCTTGCATTATGAGCAGGAGAAAGCCGTCTTGCTGGTACCAAATCTCTATGAAGTTGACGCCAACAGTTTGAACAGTCGGAATAATCTGATTCTGCAAAATGTTTAAATGTTTGTCGGCATTTAAGTGAGAGTCAATGAAAATAGGACCAATGACATGATCACCTAAAATGCCGGTACTTTTTGGATATTGAGTAGGTAACAGCACACTGAAATGTTTATTTTCCCTGGACTAATATCGATTACAGAAGGATTATGCCAGCCATGTACGGAAAAAGATGTTTCATCAATGAATAAAATATTCAATAGTAGTAATATATGAACCAATGTGAGTTGTGAGTTAGGTGATTGGTGAATATATTTCTAATTTTAAGTAATATTTCTTAACACAAAAATTTAATTTTTTCTACCATTGGTACTCTGAAATTCTTCTTAATTATCTGACATAATCACTAGTAAAAAAAACTGGTGATTTTCTTCTATATAAACAATTAAAGTTAGTTATTAAAAATAAAAAATACAAGTAAAGAACATTCCAAAAAAAACTAAAAACCTTATCAAGAATTAGAATTATTGTGTACAAAAACCCATTAGTATAGAAACAAATTTTAAAAAACATATCCTTTAACCAGCGCTGGAGAAAAATTTTTCCATAAAAAGGGGATTAACAAATAAATTAATTCGAATATAATTTTACATTACAAAAATATAGACATACTATGTCGGCTAACGATAAGTCCTCAAGTATAATAGCCCCCACCTACTTTAAATGTTGTCTTACTAAAGCATGCATTACTATGTATGTGTTAATTGCTCAAATGTTTTTCACAAAAGCTGTATTTTTCGTAACAAGAACGAATATAAAATAGTGGAAGATAACAAAATAATCTGCTGCAAAGGTGTAAATGACTCTTTTCCTTCAGATGATGAAAAGAGTTTACTAGAATAGACTATAAGTGATTTAACAGAGGATACAGAACAGAAAAATAGTATATAAAAAAAGTTAAAAACTGTTAAGGAAGTAATTATGAATGAAGCTATAAAACTAGAAGTTTTTAATAATTTGATAGGAAAGCATGACATTGATAGTTGAACTGAAAAGACAAACAACACATAAATTTATCAAGTAATAGATCTTTTAATACATTTTCCAGTCAAACAACTAAACAAGCTACAATAACAACTGGTGTCCAAACAATACTTAAGTGTAATAAAGTAGGGAGACGGATACAGATAATAATAATAAAATAAAAATAATCAGCAATGTTCTAATAAATAAAAATAACAGTTTACATTTAAATAAAATAAATAAATCAGTAACTACAAAAAATGTTTCGAATGTCAAAAATCCTAAAAAATTACTAATACTAGCAGATGATTTTGGTCGTAATATAAATAAAATAACAATAAAAAAATTGGGAAATGCTAATTACCAAATTGAGTCCATTATTAAACCAGACGCAACATGTAAGCAAGTAATCGATAATATGGAGGTGCTAACAAGAACTTATTCACATCAATACCATGTCATTATATAAGCAGGATCTAATAATTTTTCTCTAGAGAATAGGTATCCACTTTTCAGAGATATTTCTAATAGTATTAAAAAATGCTTTGGATTAAATATAACAGTAGCAACTTAGTAAAAACTATAAGTTGAATAGATTTATTATAAAATTTAATAAAAAATTAGGTGAGTCCGTTACTAAATTGAACAATTATGTTCCTAGCAAAATCAGTCTGTTAAAAGTAAATAAAAGCATGACAAAATATTTAAATAAAAATGAGATTTGTGATGAAATAATAAAAATAATAAATAGTAAACCAACACAAAAAAATTTAACATTCATAAACGTCTATCATAAACCTACTAGATCATGGGACACCAGAAGTTGTAAATGAAGATTTGGAAGGATCACCAACTAGCAATAATAATAATAGTATCAGTAACTTATTAGACGATGGTATAGTAGATGGAAGCAAAGAACTGGAGGAGCCACCTATTAGTAGTAATAAAAATAATGTAAATAACCTAGAATCTAATAAGGAAAGTGACAAAAATATAAACAATCAATTTAACTCGATGAATAGTGACATGAAGGAGGCTTTTTTATACCCAAAACTCTCCCAGATATCATTACTGATGTAAACTACAAAAATAAACTGATCATAATCCATCAAAACATTCAGTGCTTGTCTAATAAAATTTTAAACTTAGATAATATTCTTAGTAATAATAAGTATAACTGTGATATTTTTTTACTTACAGAGCACTGGCAGAATAAGGACCAGTTAAATACTATAAAGTTAAACAATTTTGTTTTACATGATAAAGGAAACAGAAAAATTCTCATAAAATTCCTTTATTAATGTGACCCGGTTTTCGTGAACAAATTAATTACTTCACATCATCAGACACAGGAATTTTTTATAAATATAAAACCAGGGTAGTCAAATTAGAATTAAAATAGTTTTGCAACATGTCAAATTATAAGTAAATGTAAGATATAAATTTTGTTAGTATCTAATTAACTTTTTTTAACTTTAGATACTAACAAAATTTATATCTTACATTTACTTATAATTTGACATGTTGCAAAACTATTTTAATTCTAATTTGACTACCCTGGTTTTATATTTATAAAAATTCCTGTGTCTGATGATGTGAAGTAATTAATTTGTTCACGAAACCGGTCACATTAATAAAGGAATTTTATGAGAATTTTTCTGTTTCCTTTATCATGAATAATTACTCATATGGGATCAACCTATCTACGTTACAAAATTTTGTTTTAATCAATTCTTTCTTTCGTCAAACCATGAAGCATGGTGGTGTTGCTCTTTACATGAACAAATAGTTAACCTCAAATTTTGTCACTTATCCTGTCAATGAGTTTTGTGAAGAAGGTATTATGGAATGTTGCTGTGTAGAACTTGTTTATTATAAAACTTTAATCGTACCAATGTACAGGCCTCCCTCTGGGGACATTTTTGAATTTATGTTATGGTCTACTGAACAAACTATTTAGTACTAAAAAGTCCATAATTATTGGCGGCGATTTTAACATAAACTTTTTAAGCCATAGTACGAGGTTATCACTTTTTGAAGACCTGCTCTGCTGTTTTGATATCCATATTACTGTTAACTCCCCAACTAGATTAACTTCCTTTTCTAGCATGTGTTTAGACAATTATCTTATCTCATGCATTATTAATTTTAGAGTTTGTGTTGTTGACATATTTATCTGACCATTTTTATCAAATACTTTCCATTGAAAAAAAAGTTGAAAAGTAAATAAATATGTATACTGCAGGAATTTTAATACTTCAAACACTATACTGTTTCATGACTATCTTTTAAATGAGAAATGGTAGGATGTTCTCATCCAACACTGTCCTAATATTGCCCTGGATAATTTTATATTATTTTGAATAAAGTATTCCTATAAAACGTTTCAGTATTAACAACAAAAAACTGAATAAATGCAAATATATTACACCTGAATTTATTCAATTGAGGAATTATGTAACCTTATATACCGATCTTTCTAAAATGAATAGAAACTACAAGGATCTGTGTTTACTTAAATAAATTATATTGTAACAAATTAGAACTAGCTAAACAGGCATATCATGACCAGGAAATCTGTAATTCAGACGATAAAACCAAAACTATGTGGAATATAATTAGAACAATACCGGGAACAAGTGCAATTTCTAGAGAAACATGTTTTATAAAAGATGGCAAGAAAACTTCCATAGAAGATTTAGCGGAAAATTTTAATTTGCATTTTTTGAACAATACAAGTTCAAATGCCCTCTGCGATTTTAATTTTTTAGAATCCAATGTACAAAATTTTAACAAATCTCTGTATTTATCTCCAGTTTCAGATACAGATGTAGAAGCTATGATAAATAAACATAAAAATGGCCATGATGTGTCTAACAATTTGATTAAAAAATGTAAATATGTCATTAGTTGTCCACTAGCTTATATAATAAATCTTTTCATAGACAATGGTATTTTTCCTAGCAAATTCAAACTAGCAATAGTGCACACTCTATACATATAAGAAGGGAGATCCTAATGATTACAACAATTATAGAGCTACCAGTTTACTAATTAGTTTCTCAAAACTTCTGGAACTCCATCTTAAGGACCAATTAACTAGCTTTTTAAGCCAAAATATGTGCTTTCTCCCTCACAACTGTTGGCAAACCCATATATTTATTGTTACAAAAACTAATATATTTTGAATAGAAGTACAGTCAATATTATTATTATATAAACATCGATAAGAAGTGTTTATGTTAACGTACTTCACTTGAACGTGAGAATGCTGACAAATTAAGTTCTTTGTACTAATGATTTTAATAGCCAGTCATACGTAGACATCTCGTCTGTAAAGACAGTGCCATTTAAAACTTTTCAAATAATTATTAATAAACTATCAAAGACTCACATTTGTTTCATTTCACAGTCTAGTATTCTAATAACAACACGGTATATAAATTGAGAAAATTCAATTTAAAAAGTTCTTAATTAAATACTAATTTTTGGCCACCCTGTACATTTTTAGGAAATGAAAATGATTCAAAAACATTAATTAGATGTCTCGTAACTGGTATTCACATAAGTTTTTCTTAAAACCCATAATTGTGACTGTGGTAATTTTTTTAATATCCATCTGCAGATGGCATTATTTCAACAAAAAAATTCATTACATCAAAGTGGTTGGGAGATACCGAATAATAATATAGGAATGAATAGAGCCTAGAAAGAGGCTTCAAAAAATGTACTGATATATATAACATTCCATTTAAAAAAAAAGGCACTTGGTCCTGTAATTTCGTCTTGGCTCGCCCTGTATGTTCGAAAATAATTTCCAGTTATAGACTTTTTTATCTAGTTTACTTGCAATTCTTTAAAAATTTTCTAGCTATCGTAGAACTTAAGATATCGAGGTCCGACGCACTATTGCCCCACCCTGTGTATATATATCCATAAATTTCGACAAACTATTTGAAAAAAGATTTTGTATTTAATGCAGCCCCACCAAAACCAAACACGCACGCCCCTGTTCCGAACTGAAGCCTCCACTTTGGTTTCAGTGTAATTTATTTATTTATTTTTTGTCATCTTAGATTGTTTTGGTTCTTTTAGAATTCATTTTTGTTTAGTATATTTAAACTTCATAGATTGATTGCTATGTTGTTGAGATTTTATTTTAATTTTATTTGTTATTCCTAGGATTTTCACATTTTCAATCCATCCATAATCTATTCCTTATCATACATATCCTGTAAAAATACTTGCCCTAATTAATTTTCTAGATTTTCATGTTATAATTCCCTACAAATATTTTTTTGCTATACATATCTTAGGTACATTTTTCCATATTAGGTAATGAAAAAATATGGAAGGTTTTCATTTGCTTAAAAACTGATCAGCAACACATCCACAAAAACATAGGTAAGTATTATGTTATGACAAGAACATTATTAATATTAAATTAGAGCAGCGTTAACTCTACACCTTCTTATAGGTTTTGCTGAACAATGTAATATATTTTCGATGTATTGAGGTATCAATTTAATCTACTCAAAAATGTTGATATTTCATCGACTAAGTAGAGAATCCTTGTTACCGTTGAAAATGTTTTTTATATCATTTGACTTTGGATGTCTTTTATGACTAAACCATTGAAGATAAACATATGCCGTCACCTTATTTTAGGAAATTTGATTTCCTAGAACTTTATTATGTAAAATTTTTTGATATCTGCCAATTTTCACAATTTTTCGATTCGAAGGTTACTGCGCACCTTTGTTTATTGTTGCGATTATCTTGAGCGGAGTCTCATGGACCCCAGCCAGACCACTTTGGGATGTTGCCATTTGTTACTTTACGGCTTGTTTAGAATTGTGAACAAGTTTAACGCAGTTCCCTCTCTTTACCTTTTTAATCCTAGTTTCTATGCAATATTATAAGAAATTTATCTTTTATTCATATTTATTTATGAGAATGACTGTAACTACTAACAAAGTCTGAATAGGGAGTTAAATTTTAATTTAATTTCGGTTTTTTGTTATTTAAAACCTAATCATCCATAGACTATTGTGGAAGCAGTTTATTTTGTAGTGCACATAAATTTGTATTTTTTTTTCCTTTTTTTAACTTTCGTCACCACATACGTTTCTCACGCGGACATTTTACTCTTTTTTCTATATTCTAATAACCAGTTTAACATGTTTATATACCAATGTGTACCTAGGGATTCTTAAAATAAATGAAATGTTTACATTAGGTCAATAAATCTGCTCTCTTATGGTTTATAACACAATAAACTTTTGAGCAAAAAATTTTCATTATAAAATGAGTAGACAAATATGACAAACCTCAATCCTGGCAGTACTACAGAACTAATACTTTGTTTATTCAATGGACAGTAAATTACATTCGTAAATGCATCTAGTAGTGCTAATGCCATGTCAATTTTTCTAGTTTGATTTGTCATTTGGGACATGAATGAGGATAATGCTGTCAAATGCGGAAGAATAACTAAAACAAAATATTATGTTACTATTTGGAAATATCTCAAAATCCAATGAATTAAAAATTTAAATAGTTTGCCTTTATTCTGAAAATATCACATATTATCTGATGATAATAATAAATTAATATTAGTGCTTCGGCTATTTAACTAAATTATTTTGTATCTACCTTCATTTCTAAATGATGACGTACAACTATTAACTACATTCCCTAAAGTAACAATAAGTTGCCTTAATAACGTATGATTTTCTCGCAAATTTATATCAGAAAGGTATGTTTCGAGTTGCATGTATGCTTTGTCATGAATTTCTTTGATTGTACAATCTGTAATTAAATTTCCCACTGCTGGAATTGTTGCAGTTCGAACCAATCTAAAACAATTAAAAGCACAAAATTAAAAAAACACAATTTTTCATAAACCGAATAATTCTTAAATAAACTACACAAAAATTGAAGTAGACCACCCTAAAATTTGGGCAATTTCGAACATTGAAAACATACAAATCTGGATCGATTTTAGTGCACCCTTTATCTGTGGATGGTAAATTTCATTAGTTTGAAGGTCAATCATTGGGGATGTCCCACTATATTAAAAGTTGTATATATTTTTATTGTATATGATTCTACACTATTATTATAAGTGGTTGGATTAAAAAAAATAATAAAAAATTAATTACAAAAAAAATTTATAAAAGTTTGGAATAATTTAGTTAATCAACCAATGAAATAATGCACCCTGTGATATGGCCAAACCTGTGTTGTCATATTTTCTTTATTTAAGTATTGTTTTGGTTGCTCAAAACAATTTGAACGATTTCGTGAATTTGTACAGGGTTATTCATTATAAATTACCCACCCCTGATCATCGTTATTATTGCCTATAATAGAAGAAAAAGTTTTAAATAAAAATTGTGTGGTTATGACTGAATTTTGTTAAAATGCTATCAAACGTACAGTAGCATACAGGGGATACAAAAAAATATTTTTTTTAAATGGGATACTCTATTATTAAATTTTTGGAATGATCCTTTGTTCCTGATTTCAAAAATATACCATATGTCACCCCTACCATATACCATTTTTAAGTTATTAAACGTCAAATATCTTAGATAACATAGTTACTGTAAATATGGAAAAGTTAACATTATTAAAGTGAGCTATGAAAATGACAACTATTATGTTTGATAAGTGACATTTCTTTATTGAAATAATCAAAATGATTTACAGTGAGGAAGAAAAAGTCCAAATATTTACTTGTTATATACAAAAAGAGCAAATCATCCAACACCATCAGAAAATACGTTCAAAAATAATGTTAACTTTTCCATATTTACAGTAACTAGTTTAACTAAGATATTCGATGTTTAATAATTCAAAAACGGTATATGGTAGGGGTAACAAATGGTATATTTTTGAAATCAGGAACAAAGGATCACTCCAAAAATTTAATAATATACAGGGTATCCCATTTAAAAAAAATGATTATTTTTTTGTATCCCCTGAAATCTGCATGATACTGTACTTTTGATAGCATTTTAACAAAATCAGTCATAACCACACAACTTTTATTCAAAACTTTTTTTCTATAGACAATAATAACGATAAGGGGTGGGTAATTTATGATGAATAACCCTGTACATTTTTGTGTTATATCAAATATTTTCAAAACTATTTTAAAGTGGAAGTAAGTATTTACGTACTTTGAACTTAATGTATATATTATATTTATAGGTAATTCCGATAATTGTGTATTTTTTTGTCGTTTTTATTAAGATTTATATTCCACTTAATGAATTGCGAAAAAAGTGACTCTGTCATTGATTTACTATTGTTATTCATTATTTAAAATTTAAATTCTTCTTAAAACGGTAAAATTGTTTACGATTTTTTTAACAAAATGCACGTTGCAATACTATTCAAATAAAATCATTATAATCAGGTGAAAGTTAAAAATAAATAAGAATTATTATAATTAATTAATATTTGTTCAATTGTCAATTCCCTAATAGCAACGTAGAACAAATCTATAACATAACCTAACTTATTCGATATCTGCTGATTTTTTTTAAATATTTAAATGTTGAAGTTTTAAAACGGGTACATATAAAATGTTCTCTTCTTACTATGGTAAAAACAATTCTATGTAAATGAATTTAAGTTGTATTTATAATTAAATACGTAATCACCAATCACGCTTTCAAACAATACGTAAAACTGGCAATATTGCGGTACCGTCTTCGCTTTCACTGGCTGCTTGTATTTGGCACCAAACCTAATCGGATGACATCATAAGACTAAAATTCAAAACTTTGTTATTTTTTTTAACCTATTTCCGGAGTTCAAAAAAAATTCGAAAAAAATTCTGTAAGCTCATATTTATAAATACTATCGAATAAGCAAATAAAAAAAAAAAGATGTGGGGAATGCCGATTCATATTTATCTGGATTGCTAAGAATAAGACACAGAATGTCAGGGGCGGTCATATATTTTCTTGAGGGGGGTAGGGGCACTTCAACATTTGTAAGTAAACATGTAATTCAACACTTACTAAATAAAATTTAATTCTATTAAAATATACAAGGTGGTTCACTGAAAACGAAACTGGTGTCTTTTTTTTGCATATAAGCCTATTTTCTTGAAATTATCAAGAAATTTTTATGAACTTAATTATATTTCATGTTTTTGTCGATTTCCAATATCTGCTCAAATACTTAAACACCCTGGGGCTCATGGAAAAGTAAATATCCACTGAGACCTAATTTATGTGGTCAGAAGAAATAATATCCTAAATTTACACAATTTTACCCAAAAGTGACGATCCATAACAATAAAAATGATATACACTTACAAAAAAAAACAGAACAATAATTTCAACAGTTTCAAGAAAATTAAATAAGTTTCTTACTGACCAATATTATCCATTTCTTATGAAAAAACAAAGAGATACCGCCATCTTTTCGGCACATAATAATTGTGTTTTTGGATTTGATTTATATGTTTACCGGCAGCATACTTAACATACTTTTTTGTTTCGCGGTAGGAACTTTCATGCTTTGCGAATAAGATTTATGTTTTTACAAGATTTCTTCATATGCAAGATGGCTATGTTGTATCTAGAGATAGGGAAATAGCAATAATTTCCATGATACACATAGATATATTGTAAACATCTAATGAAACATTTCCAAACAATATGATATGATAAAATATTCTGATGTACTATGCAATAAATCTGTTTTCTTTATAAAAATGGGAATAAAAAATTAAAGATTTTTATCATGTAATTGGACAGCTTGCAGCTATAAACATATTTTTTTTAATAGTCGGTTAATAATTATTAACTATAGAAAATATGTTTGCATTAATGAATGGAGGGCGAGGTTAAGACGAGAACCTAATAAAATCATGTGTATTTTTTTTTTTTTGTTATAAGAATGTTAATTTAATTTTTTTATTAGTGTTTCAGTTTTAAATTCTTGTATTATTATTTTTAGACTAATATACATATTTTTACTAATCAAAACGCTGTTATTTACTGGTCATAAATTTCTTTTCTATTACATGTACAAACAGAATTAAGTCCTCAATCAAATAACTTTTTAATGCAGACTAATTTACTGGCGATATAATACTGTATAAAAACGATTTTTTTTACTAGTAAGACCCCTTTTTTTTTACTTGACAAATAGAATAAAATACTCATCAGTTAAATACAAGCCTTTAAAAATATATATGTGTGTCAGTGTTACATTCACCAATACTTTTATTAAGCCCTCTTTGTATTAACTTTGGATGTTAATAAACTTGCCAAGATAATCACAAAGTTAGAATATTGTCATATATGTAAAGATCGGTAACTGTCCCGCTAACAAGATCCTAATGGGGACCATCAGAACAGACATCATTAAAAATCACATTAATTGTGGGAAACATTTATTTAAACATAAATTTATACATTTATAATAACTTATTTAAAAAAAATAAAATGTAACATTCAATAGTTAAAATCAAATATTTTGTAGCATATTATCGTTGAACGTTTTATATTTAAAATTGTCTTTTGCACATACAGATTTACATGGCCTAGGTGCAATAAAATAAAATAATTTGTTTCTTTTATAATATATATGTTAAATAACTAAATTTACTTTTAACTTTTTAAAGAGAACATTTATTTATTATACAGATAATATCTGATAGTTTTTTTTTTAGGGATTTCGGTCAGATATAACTAATTTTATTATTTTTTTCTAACGTTTCAGTTTATTACACCATCATCAGAGAACTACCATTAATATAATATTTTAAAAACATAGTTATGGTTATTTTACATTATATTATTTATTTACACTATTAATTATTAGGTATTTGTTTTAAATTTTGTTACATGTTTGATGTTATTGGATTGTCTGTTTGAAGGCAACTGAGATATTTTAACATGGTGTGTTGGCACTTAAACTTTTGTTTATGTTACAGATATAACATTGGAAATGTATATGTATATAATTTACTGTGGGTGTTCTGCTTAAATAGTGAATATATGTTAAGATATTTTATTTCAAGAATTATTATCTTGTATCGGCAAGATGTAAAAATTGAATTCATATTGTAATGTACCCCAATCATTTAATTAAGTTAAAATAGGTTTCGCTTAAATTTTCTATATCAGTGCGATTATTTATCGCGTAGGTATGTCTTTTTATTTGCAGCATTTCATGTATGTTTCTTCGGTTATAGTTAGGTTCTTTTTCTAATATTTGTATGTTGTTAAAATTAAATCGGTGATTTTGTTCCATGGGGTGTTTGGCGAGTGCTGTCGAGGTTTGGTTTTGAGTTTTTATACTATATTTGTGCGTGTATACTCTTTTATGTAGATATTGTTTTGATTGGCCTATATAAGTACCATACAGTCGTTGCAGTCTATCTTGTATATAGTGTTAGTTTCGTCTTCGGTTGATAATCTAGGTTTAAGTTTTGTGAAAATTTTTTTTGTGGTATTGTATGGTTTATGGGCTAGTTTTATATTATGTTGTTTGAATACTTTTGCAATTTTTCGGATACTGTTTAATACCGTCCTTATTATATTTAACTGTTAAATCTAAGAAGTTTATGCCATTGTTTTGTTCTATTTCCTTAGTGAATTGTAACCTTGAGTGATAATTATTGAAAATATTAACAGTATATTCTATTTTGCCTTTTGATAAGCAAATAATGCAGTCATCTACATATATTTTGTAGAATTTTGGTTTATAATTTACTGATTTTATTACATTGTTTTCTAATTCCTCCATTACTAAATTTGCTACAGTGGCCGATATAGATGACCCCATGGCGGTTCAAAAAATTTGTGAGAATTGATTGTTATACGTGAAATATATAGAGTTTAGACATACGGTTATTGCTTTGATAAATTCGTCTTTGGTAATGGGTGAATATTTACTAATTTCGGACCATTTATTTTTTATACATTCTGCTGCTAAATCTGTTGGAATATTAGTATATAGTGAGGTAACATCAAGTGAAATAATAATATGATCTCTGGAAACTGTTTGGTTTTTTTATAAATTCACAAAATTGCCATGAGTCTTTAACAAAGGATTCAGTTTTTCTTAAAATATTACTTAGTATGTTAGATAAAAACTGTGAAAGATTATATGTGGGACTATTTATATTGCTTACTATTTTCTTTATGCAGTTATGGTAGACCGTATATGAAGGGAGCATGGCCATTGTGACAAATAAGTTTATTTTCTTGTTGTTCACTAAGTCAAGTTATTTCCCTCTAGGTAGAAAATGTCAGAAAAATTTAAACAGAGTTGAGTAATTAAGTTACTCTCTTCATTGTTAAGATGTTCTAAGCGTAATTGTTTTCTAATTTCGAAATTTCTGTCTGTCTGTTGGGAATCCGGATTTTGAAGATTCAAATTAAAGATTTCTCTAAATTCCTCAACGGATCTGAGAGATCTATCATTTTAGGTATTGCATTAGAATTTATAACTGATGTTAAAAATTCTCCGTTACTATCAATTTTGACAAGGACATCTGGAAAACATACTTTATCTGATTCCTGAGCTAACAGTATGGCATTAGTATTTCGTAAATTACATTTAAGTTTAAAAATCTTTTCCATACGTGGTTCAATAGATAATAAATTTTGGTTATTGATGTTACCTAAATTTTGATTTTCTGGAGGGGCTTTTGAGATTGATTTTGCATTACATTTTTACAATCAACAGGTGATTGTACATACGAATCATCAGTAACCTTAAATAACAGTACAGTTTTAAAATTCGTTATTAGTATTTTATTTTTTATATCTACCTGGCATTCGTAGGGTTCTAAAAAATTTGCATCTAACAGTCCATCAAAGTCTGTTTTAGGTTTAAAAATAGAAATACCTGCACCAATGTCTATTAGAATTTTAAATCTGTTTGTGATATCCTTAATATAAAGATTTTTTTGAGTTTACGGACAATTATGAATTTACATGAATGTCTGTTCTGGGAAGTTTAAGTACGGGTTCAAGTCGTCTTGTAAGTTCATGGTTTGTATTTGCATTTGTAATTCCGAAACTGGGTCTGAATCTTGGTTAGGGGGATTCGTTGGATGATCTAAGCCTTGGTAAAAATCCTGAGGATTAGTATAATCCTCATAGTAAGTGTCCTGAGAATTAGCAGTATAATTCTTCTGACTTTGTTCAGTTGGTTGGTTATCGAAATGATAAAAATTCGGGTTGTGCTGATTGCCTTTGTTGATTATAAATAGGAATCGGTCTTATGCTATTTTGATATTGGTTTGGTGAAAATGTTCTTTAATGTTGATTCGGTTGCGCAAAATTTTGATAGTTTGAATTTCCTATGGAAATTTGATCAACTGAAATTTTGAGAAGTTGAGGGTGTAAATTGTTGTTGTTGCCTTGGGTACATTTAGGAGCTCAGTGGCTGAGAGTCAACGCTCAATCTGCTAAGTATGCTGACCTTAATCATATTGCAAATTCTCTAAACGGATCTCCTACTAAACAGATCGCAAATCGTGGTGTCTGTGTCTAACATAAAATGTTTTCGTAGTCTACTTATCATTAATTTATTGTTCATGGTATAAATATTGTAATATTACAATACCGTTATTAATAAACTACTTAGTTTTTCATGTGACTAACATTTATGGTATATGGAGAATGTAATATTGGAATATCTATTGGAAGATGAATTTGATTACAGAATTTTACACGTAATTAACAACATTGAATCACGAAATAATCAAAAGTTATACCAGTAATATTATTTCCGTTCATAACGGCCATTTCGTTTATTGTTTGCTCCAAAAAATTTATATTATTACTAATTAGAGACAAAACTTTTTCTCTGCTGCTAATATTCTAACCCAACTTTTAAATAAATGCAAACAATTGGCAAAAAAAAGAATTCTGCGACATAAGCAGCTATTGCTTATTGCAGTTAGCATTAAATGTTCCTGCTTAGTATTTTGTTAAGCAGCTGAGAGTAAATAAATAGACGGCATTCCGTTTAACGAAACTGCTGTGGTCAACAACTCAACTGCTAACGTTCACTAAATGTACTCCTTGTTCGGCATTCATTTATAGTATGTCCATTTCTTTTGCAAAATGAACAGAATTTTTGAAAATTAATGTTGGGCCTTCATATTTGACTTTGAATTGGATTTTTGGCATTGGTCTTGTTTGGAAATTTTTGAGTTTTAAAATAAGAGAACTGAGGTATCATAGGCCAAACAGTGCCTCTATAACTTTTTATGATGCACTGTCAGCAGCATCTAATGTATAAACTGTCTGAACAAAAAAAAGTGATGAAGCTGCATCCGTGGGATGTGCCTCATAAAATATAAAGTTAAAATAAATTTGATATAACCGAATATGAGGTTTTTATCTATTGTAATTCGATATGCTACTATAATATGAACTTATAATATATAGGAATGATAGGTGGAATTTCTATATAACATATATAATGTTTAATTATTACCAATCATTTGTAAATCTACACAAATTATTAACAAATTTATTTATTTTTTATATTATTATCAATAGTAATATGTTTTTCTAAATTAGACGCTGTAAACTTGCGTCTTCTGTCATTTAACAAATATTTATATAAAGAAACTTCTTTCAACATCTGTTGATGTAATATATTTTGATAAAGGTGCTAAATTTTTATTTATATAAATTTATTTATTTATTTTTTAATTAAAAACCACAGGTAAACAACCCCTTGTATCCCTGAAGGATTAATTTCTCATTTAGGAAAAATCCTAGTTCCTCGACCAAGAATCGAACCCAGGACTCCAGGGTGAAAGATAAGTGTCCTTACTGCCCCACCACGAAGCCTGTGTAATATTGCCACCTTGCAAACAAGCCTATATCGTTTTCAACTTTTCTAGATGAGGATTTTTAAAATTTTTGTGTAATAGTAACACCAGTTGGACACTGTAAATTACTTACTGAGGATTCTACATTGTTTAAAATTTCAAATGATAGAAAAGACATTTTTAAACAATGTTGAATCCTCAATAAGTAACATTGTCCATCTGTTAGGCAAAAATTTAAAAGTGTTCTAGAAAACATCCCATAAAGTTGAAAACTATATGCGATTATATACAAGGTGGCAATATTACAGAGAATATAAATAAAAATGTAGCACCCTTATTAAAATATTGTCCACTTACATCAATGAATGTTGAAAGAAGTTTTTCTATATAAACATCTATTAACCAACGGAAGATGCAAGTTTACAGGTCTAATTTAGAAAATTATATCGCACACTTGCAAGAATAGTATCACAAGTGGGAAAATTATCTAAACTGAGATTTTTTTATGTATCTGACATTACTGTCTCTGCTCTTCTTGCTGGAATAGAGACTTTTACCTCCTATATTTTACACTATAAATAAATATAGGCCACTACGGATTTAAGAATACAAATAAATAAATTTACTGCAATACAGTGACAATTCCTTCAATTCAATTTAATTGAAAATCATTTCGGTTTTTGAATTTATTTTGCACGATGGTTATAATGCGTTCGGTGTCAACTTGTAACTAGCGAGGGTTAATGGGTCCCGATGCAAAATATTCGCTGAGGCCCCCTTTCTGATAGCTAACTAAATAATAAAAAAAAAATGAAAATGTAAATTTTCTTGCATTGGTATAAACAAATTTGGATGACATGACGTAAATAATAGAGACAGACCAGCCTAACAGTTCTTACCTTGTGAAGTTCTTTACAAAACATCTTCCCACTGTTTCACCGATTTTGTTTGTCTCCACCAGTTTACGTTTGGTGTTTTTTCGACAACACGTTTAACAGCAGATTTATGTGTATGCCAGTCTAAAGTCGCACACTTTATATAACAGAACATCACTGTTTCTGATGACACGGACTGCCTCGCCAATTTTTATGTCCACTAACCCACTACACTATACAGAAAATATCGAATAAATAAAAAATGTTTTTATACTCACCATATACACAACAGATCTCTAACTTAAAAGTTCTCATACTGAACAAAATTGCTAAGCTTAATGCATAAGGCAATAATGGAAACAAAATAATCCCCCGACGAAATATAAGGTTAAATATGATCACTGGCTAATGAATCAAAATATTTTTTAGGTTTGATTTGCCTCTTTTCTGAAGATAGCGTCATTCCGTGTTGTAGCTGCACGGTGGTCGCCTGGCGCGGCCACATATACGCACAGATCCAAACATATTTTTACCCAAACTTCGATTCTCGACATTTCCACTCACGTGGTGATGTGGAAATAACTATCGACTATAGTCATTACAGTCTTACACACATGCTTTGGATGACAGGTCTGGTCCGTCAGGTTTGGTCTCTGACAGACCAGTACTTTCATTGCCCACTAACATGAAATAAAGTTTTGCGGTCTAAGTTGTTTATTAAGTCCGCGGAAGTCCAATACTTTGTGTTAATGGTATAAAACTGTTGAACAATCTCATTTCTTTGCCTGGCCCGTGGACTTTCGTCGAGTCAAAAGTCTTATTAAATGATACATGGTAACTAATGTTGTATGTATAAACTACATCATGCATAATTTATATTTACTATGAACAGTGCAAAAAGAAAGGCTATACTCTGTTTAACAAGTTATTTAATATAATACCACAGCGTTGGGTCATACATATCGTCCGTGCCTGTCCCACTACTTTTACTACAATTCACTTTTCTCATTTCCTTTCGGAAGCCATTTCTTAGACTTTGTATTTTGGTTTTTACAAATTTTAAATCTGCATCTGGATACTTTTCTTTGCAAAATTTTACCATCTCATCATATGCGTTGCTTTTTAAATTTCTGTTAACATACTCTTTGGATTTTATTTTCCAAACATGGAAACCTTTCATACAACTTAATAAAATCAGTTAAGAAATCTTTAGATAAAAATCTCATGTCTTTATCCGCCATAATATTTAATCGTTAAATAATCGTTATACACTATACTAATAATAATAAATTTTCTCTTAAGAAAACTGCCAGACAATTCTATTATCCAACCAAACACGTGCACAACACTGTTAAATTATGGGCAGCGATGGATGAAAACGGTCACCGGCTTTGCCTGTCAGACTGATGAGGGAAGGGATGTACCCGTTATAACCCACAGAGTAGCAGTATTACTGAAGGGCAAAGTCTGGCGCAGTCCAAGAAGGTCGATTAAGACTGTAATGTATGGGTAGCATATCGACAATGATCAATACAGTTTTGTAATTTTTGTTTCCTGTGTTTTCTACCCCAAACCTGTGGTGAATATGGCTTTTATAGTGAAAATTTTAGAAATATTGAAACTATCTGAAAATGTGTAGCAGGCAAGTTTAAGTTATCAAAAGTAACTATATTATACATTTAATTAATTATATGAATAATAGAGAAATATTCCTAAGAAAAATCTTAACCTATGAAACTTAATGTGTCCATTTTTCTAGAATTCAGAAATTGTTAAAGCCTACCTACTGAATCATTGGCTGAAGATTATCATAAACAAAACTCAATGTTAAAAGCAAGTATCATTAGGTCAATTTTATTTATTGTTTCATTGGCATAGTAGAATGATAATCATTAATATTTTACATTTTAATTAATTTTAGAACGAAAATCCAGTGAGAAACCATGTACGAAAATGATAAGGCTGAATAAACAAAAGGGAAACAATGAAGAGAAAAAAAAATCTATAATAAGGAGTAAATTAAGAAATAAATAGAATAGGCTAGTAGCTAATAAGAATCAAAGGATGCATTTATCAAAGTTCTAAAAAAATATATACATTTTACGAGTTATCAAAGTTTAGGTACCTAGTAATATTTTTTTCGTCATAATAATTTATAATTCATTTTGTTTTTTACCACATGTAACTTACTTCAAAATAAAGTTTGAAATTTGTTTCATGTTTGCAAGAATATTGTCACATTGACATATAATTGCAACATATTTTGCATGAATACTGTCACAAGTTGTTAAACTTTCATATAAATTGCAAGAAGAATAACACAAAGCTGTCTAGACGATTAAAATAATAAGAGAGAATGGTTTACATATCATCTCTAGTTAATTTGTAACTACATGAATCTCTACTAAAAATATGGAATACATATTGCAAAAGATTATCAACAAATCGGTTACCGAAATTGGACACTTTGATCGTCATTTTCTTGAAACTAACCTTCAAACACTTATGACACTATTATTGCAAAGGTGCGATATTATTATTAATAATTTTAAATATTAGAGATGTGGGGTGAGACAAGTCCATTGGAAATGTCCATCAGACATGTCTGGAAAAGTGGACTAGTCTGAGGCACTTTTCAACGTGGAAAAGTAGGATGCGCATGCAGCGTAAATCTTGTAAATAGCGGTTATAAAATTTGGCCAGGGTTTTCAAAATGTACAATTTATAGCTGTATTCAAGAAAATGCATATATTCCTTGATGATAAAATTAAAAGATTTATTGGATAAGTATATGATAACTGTAATCAATAATTGTAATCAATAAGTTGAAGATAGAAGTTATTTAATATAAATGCCATTAACATTAATATTGCAAATAAAATCCTGAAAGAGGTTATGATAATCTGGCAACACTTGTTTACATTTCAAACTTACTACTAAATGACCATTTTCTTTTTAGGATCATGAAGCTCCCGTGAGCTCCAGCGCCGTTTGTAAAAAGAACACTGGTTTAAGAGGTCCAACCATTCAGTTTTTAATGCCATTCTGCATAACTTACAAAATCAAAATAATTCAAACAAAAGCTAAAAACTATTAGATGAGAGACTGTCAATTATACTATTGATGTTTTTATTTGCATTTACCACCCTATACATTTACTTTTGTATGAAGCAGCAAAGCGTTTGCAAAATGATAATCTTAAAATATTAATTACAAACAATAAAACAAAATTAAAATAAATAACAAGCTAGCCTTTAAGTAATCCTCCTTACTAACCTCTAGCTGATACTGCTTTCATCATGGATTTATAAGCAAGAGTTTTCTTGCTTTTGCATTGTTTAATATTATTTCTTTTGTTTCCTATTTTGTCAAAACCTTAATATATTTCTATCAAAACAAACGATTCTAACCTCAAAACATTTATAATGACTTCAAGCCCATAGCAATTTTCTTGCTCGAGAGACAAGGGGAAAATAAACTAAATGGGAATGAGGCCCTTGAGCACTATGCAGAACAAGGGCTTTAAATACTGACAGACGGCTCCCAACGATAACAAAAAGCGGGCATTGTAAGAGCTGCAACATATGTATTTGAACATTTGTTGAAAGTCTGTAATAATAACAAATTAAAGTCAAAATCATGACAAAAATTCGACAAGTGTGGAAATATTTTTATTGGGAGGGAAATAATACATTATAAAAATTCTAATGGTAGGTTTATCATACATTTTTCATTTTAATTAATTTTTTTAAATTTATCTAACTGGTTGTACCAATTGCTGTATCCAATAGATTTTTATTTTTGAGGTTAGGTCTAACTTTTTTGACTAGTCCGGATTTTTTTCGGAAATTTCTACTTAGGTATATCTCAATACTCAATGTTGTTTATAATTCATTGATTTTTAGCGTAAAAAATTTTCTTTGCCTTTCCTTTTCACAGACATTTAACATTTAGTCCGGATAGTTCACTGCACGTATGCATATTTCCTGGTCTCTCATCGCACCTGTTCGGATGAACGGAGGCTAGAGGCCAGCCAGTCTCCATTTCAATACATTGTTCTTATGTGATGAGCGACCCTGAATTATTAGCACATATCTCAGCAAACATTTTGGATCTGTCAGTTAGGGCAGCTAGATTCCAACGCCCCGTCTCTTTCTAGCGCATGTACACTTTAGTTGAACATTGATCCCCTCTCTACAAGAGAATGAACAGTTATAGAATAAGAACAGTGGCAATTTGTGGTTTCGTGGGAGAACATAAACATATATAAAATATTTAATAGGTGGTTAAAAATGAGTGTTCTAGGTGAAAATATTCCCAACGACATGTCTTGTTGTCCAGACATGGTGGATTATTTGTTGTCAAATGGATTTAGTTCTCTTAGTTATGATCAAAAGGTATGATTTAAAAAAATGGTGAGTCCTACACCGTGAATGCCGTCATTAGTTTTCAAAAGTAGTAAACAAAACTGAGGGTTTAGTGATAACAATTATCAAAAAATCGAGTGGTTAACGGCATCAACAGTTAGAAATAAATTATACTGTTGAAAAAGTTTGTTATTTACTAATGTTCAATAATCAATTTGAGGCAGGGCCGGGTTTAATAATTTTCAAAATTTGTCGCCAGGTTTAGAAAGGCATGAAAAATCCCAGGTGCATATTTCATCTTGTATTAAATTCGAAATGTTGGGTAAATAAAATATTGTAAATTTCTTGGATTCTACGCATAAAAGAGGAATAGAAAATTTTAATGAAAAAGTACGTTGAAAATAGAGAAATATTAGAGATTAATTGATGCCGTTATCTATTTATCTTCTGAAGAAAATTCATTTCAAGGACATGACGAAAAACGCGATTCGTATAATAAAAGAAATTTCAAGGAGCTAATAGATTTCTAAAAAACGAATGATCCAAATTAGAGAACTTTTTGAATAACGCCACTATTTTTTCCGGGACATCTAAATCAATTTAAAATTACTCAATTGAGAGTGCTAGCTTCATTATTAAAGGCAAAATTTATGAAGAACTACATAATTGTGAATTTTTCTCGTGGTAAATTGATGAAACGACTAAGATTACTTGTAAATCTCAACTTTCCGTAATTTTTAGATATATAATGCACGATGAAGTTGTTGAAAGGTTTGTTGTTTTTTTTTGATGTGAGTAGTGGAAGAAACGCGGACAGTTTATTTAAATTATTAATCGACGAATTTGGTAAATTTGATTTGAAAAATAAATTAGTTGCACAAACCTATGAGACGGCGCTGCGGTTATGTTGGGACATCATAATGGACTCCAAACTAAAATAAAAGATATTGCTCCTCAAGCTTACTTCACTCACTGTTCCGCACACAAATTAAATTTGGTTTTGGTTTTATTTCGGAAAGTGAAGACTTTTTAAATGACAATCAGACTTTAAGAGCAGCTTACTAATTAAAATCGTTATTGTTGGATAAAAACTATATTTTTTCTAACGGTTTTTAAAATGATTTTTGAGCAAACTGATGTTTTTTTCCAAATTTTACAGAATAAATTAACTGATATAACATATTCTAAAAATGGACTTAATTCACACACCTAAATTAAAAGAATTTCACAATAACGAAATACATTTACATACTTTACATGTTTCTTTTTTAGAAAATACTGAAGATTTAGATGATGAGCCACGGTTAAAAAAAAAAAAGACAACATATAACTTTGACAAGACAGACATACCTTATAAACAAATTTTTACAGAAATTTTGGAGAATAAATAAATTTTACAGAATAAATTAACTGATATAACATATTCTAAATAACTATAGTTTAAAAAAACTAAAAAACACGCTTTTAAAGCACATCAAACTAAAAAGTGAAAAATAATTATTAATATAAACTGAAAACAATAATGAACGAAAAATACTAGTATTATTGTGAAAAAAGCGTGGGTTGCTCGATATACGAAAAATATGGCACGAAGCGCCCCCACGCTTTTTTCACAATAATACTAGTATTTTTCGTTCATTATTGTTTTGTTTATATTAATAATTATTTTTCACTTTTTAGTTTGATGTGCTTTAAAAAGCGTGTTTTTTAGTTTTTTTAAACTATATTTATTTTTCACTTTTTTAGTTTGATGTACTATGAAAGCGTGTTTTGTAGTTTTTTTAAACTATATTTATATTGCTTATTGATGCTGATATTATAACATATTACGATCCAACAGATATTTCTGAAAAAAAAAAAAATTTTTTATTTCAGCCATGAGATTTGAACTCACGCCCGAGGAGTCCGTCGTTTCGCGTCGACTAAGACTTGCCCGCTCGGCCAACGACCGAACTGAGAATCACGGAATATACTTACAATATTAAGCCTCTTGCTCTCACGCAGAGAATACGTGAGGAAAGGACTGGCGATCCTGATCAGGATAATGATATAAACTTATCAAATTATTGTATTGTTACCGGTTCTTCGTAAGTGTACAAAGTTTCAATTAAATCTGTCCGTTTAAAGTGGGTCAAAATCGAGTCCAAAGAGTCGGTTACAAACAAACAAACAAACAAACATACAAGTGAAGCTAATAAAAGCGTGTTAAAATGGACTTAATTCACATATCTAAAAAGAATTTCACAATAACGAAATACATTTCCATACTTTACATAATGTGTTTTTAGAAAATATTGAAGATTTAGATGATGAGCCACGGTAAAAAAAAAGAAAGACAACATATAACTTTGACAGGACAGACATACATTATAAACAAATTTTTACAGAAATTTTGGACACCATTATAGTTCAAATTGAAATTAGATTTTCCGATTTAAATTGCAGTTTCGATTTAGTAAATCCTAATAATTTTAAAATGTTTTCTAAATCATTTCCTTGCAGTCTAATAGACAAATTAATGGACCAGTATCCCTTTTTTTAACCGCATTTCGTTAAGAAATGCAAATTCCAAATCGCTTCAAGAAATGCTTACTTTTATATATAATAATAATTTAAAAAGCTGTCTCTCCAAACTGTACAAACTTTTATTTTTAATGTCAACAATTTCGGTAACCTCAGTTTCTGTAGAACGATCGTTTTCAGCACTCAAACGCATAAAAACATTTACTAGAAACACAATATCTCAAATATATCGCTTATTACAATAGAAAAACGTTTTTAGTCAGAATTGAAGAAAAACTATTCATTTTCATTTTATGAAGAAGTAATCAACCATTTTGCTAGTTCTGTAAATCGCAGGTTACCACTGATTTATAAAAATATTTAGACTACACCAAGGATTAATATAATTAGTTATTATTTTAGAAGACATATTTATTTACGTTATTTATTTTTTAGAAAATATTTTTTATGTAACTTCTTTTTCAAAACTAGTTTAATTTTTATTAAAAGTAATATTTTACACTATGGCAGTGATAATGAATACAATTCTTTGTTTGTAGAAAACATTTTTATTTTTAAATTATTTTCCAAAACTATTTTGATTTTTATTAGAAGTTATAATTTAATCATAAGTGGGATAGTAAGGCTACTCTGGCGATCAACCCACAACACAAAAATATAACACAGCATTGTACTACCTTAAGGGTGGTGGGGAAATGTGCAAATTGTAATCATATTGAAATTTAGTTGCCTTTTAAATTTTAAGCCTCCTCTGCGGACAATATCATGAGCCGCCACTGGTGGTGGAGTCCATCATACTAAGATTATTAGTGGTGTAAATATTGTTACCCCACTGGACTGTGTAGACTGGAAAGATGGAACTAAATTGTACGAGAAGGGCTGGAAATTTTCAGGAATGTTCTAAACCGCGTGAATGGATGTATATATAAGACGCACGGTGGGCCAAGAAGTCAGTCTGAATTTAGAGTTGAAGGAGTGAAGAAGAAATAAGATCAACAAATCTAGGAGTATAGGTGTTTGTGGCAAACATGTAATAATATTTTACAACGTTGTATGCTGCTTTAAATGTATAAATTTGTTTAAATAAATGTTTTCAACAATTAATGTGACTATTAATTATGTCTGTTTTGAAGGTACTGAATATAATCCTGTTAGAGGGACAAAGTTGCCGACCTTTATATATGTGCAAGAACATATTTACGTGGTGACATCGCCTAGCATCAACCCTGGAATTGACGTCATTTATCTCTACCTTCCGATCTATAGTTATATCGGTGTGTACAACACTATATACTTACACATCATTATCACTTGCAAGAGTGATTAAGGCTCCAGTAACTTTAGATTTAAGAAGTTCATTACTACACATTCCAATTATTCCTGAAAATAATGTGGCAGTAGCTGCTTTTACTAAAGGTCTATGATGCACTATTCCTGACCATAAACAATCAACTACGACTTCCTGTAGTCCACTTTCACACAATCTTCGTACAGTAATTTCTAAACAATCTAATGGAGAACCACATAATGGTAAAGCACATAAAAATTTCTTGAGAATATTTGACAACTCTTCAAAATCTCCAGAATATGTTAACACAATTAGGTACACAGGTATAATATGTAAACTTGGACAAAACTGATTGAAGCTGCTAATGACTTGTTCTAAACTGTGTATTTTGTTTTGAAGTAGGGGACGGATTTTATATTTGGTAAAATTTCTGCCAAAAACTATACATACATGTGAAAAGAGATTCATAAAACTTTGAAGTAGTGACTGTTGAGTAATTTCAATGTGATGAAGATTATTAAATAAATCTGGTAACCTACAAATAAGAAGAAAAAAAATTAAATTAATATAAAAAATATTGTAAAATTAATTTAATCTAAAACATCTTTATTTCATATACCATGTGTAAAATGCCAAATGTGGCCAGTTAGAAAAAGAATACAAGCGATGGCTGTGAACTAGGATGAAATGAGATGGAATAAGACATGTGAACTCACCGTTGCAGTCTGTGGCCCTATATCCACCTACGATACACTCACACATCGTGACTCCCACCAATTACATCCATCTCACTTGTTCAATCGGTCTTTGTTAACATTTTTCCAGATTAGGCATTTTACACATGGTGAATAAACTTTTTCTCCATCTAAGAAAAATATATGTTTACGTGTACCAATCAAAATTACTTTTTGTTTCATCTAAATCATTCTTAGCTTGTTCTGAGAAATAAATAATCTTTCATTTTAAGAAATACTTAATTTCAAATGAAACATATTAAATTTAGAATACGATTATTTAAATTTATCAATAGAATTATTAATCATGAAGGCACAGATATTCAACATTTTATGAGAAAAAACTATATTTTAATAACGAAAAAATATATTTAACAAACTATTACTGTATTGAGAATAATGTATAAGCTCAACCTCTACCGTGCTTTATTGAAATAAATAAGAACCATGGCATTTCAAAAGTATAAAACTACTACAAGTGCTAGAGGATTGCAAAAACATCCACCCAATCAGTTGAGCAACCTCTTCATGTAGCTAAGACTCCAATTTCATTCACAGCCCATAAACTGCTATTTGGGGCTATTCTTCCTCAATATTAGAGCGAGAGCATCTCGAACTCTTGTCATCTTAGAGTTGTATTAAAACAGTGATTTATAAAACTTAATGAATTCTTCTGTTTAGCACTTTATTGCAATCAATTTGGATAAATGCCTGACTGTCAAATTATACAGGAAGAAAATCTTCTACATTTTAATATAAATAATAATTAATTAATATAAATGAGTATAAATTAGTATTTTATTTTGAATTTTTAAAAATCATTTGTCAAGTTGAGAATGCTCTGAAATAACAAATATCTGTTCTAAAATAAATTAGTATTATGAATAACTTTTATTCATAATGTCTTATTTTCAACAAAAAAACTGACTGCTATTGAAAAAAGGGTCAGTTCCAACAAAGTAAATTTATTTTCCTAAAATTTGGTAAGTAGGCACTAAATGCATTCTAAACAACTTCTTTTAATGGATTTTTATAAATTGACTTATAAAACATCCTGTATAAAACAAATTCAACTCATTTTTGATATATCACAGTTTTACACCACAGGACTGATTCCCAAAATGCCATTCCAAAATTTGAACATTTTTTGTCCAGTACATCTCTTGTTACATATATCCTGTGACACAGTATATATGCTTCTGCATCTGATACAAACAGAAGTAATAAATTGTTACTTTCAACAGCAGTGGTGGCTGGAGAAATTTAGGTTATGTTATATCATAGTATTTGAGCATTGGAACCAACTTTAATACATAACTATCAAGACTAAATGAAGAAGTTGTGCAGAAAAAAAACAGCGATTGAAATTTGCCATCTTACACAAAGTTGCTTACCAATATTTCCTCAACTCTTCGTGCATTGGTGCAACACTTATTTACATATTAATGATGGAGGTATACTCTGAATAGCACTTAAAATATGCATAACATTAATGATTTTATGTCCTTTAAAATCCAACATACTGATTTTTCGTGATATTATCGACACAGTTAGGCTCTTTGTCGTACCTAATCGACTTTAACTTTTCCTCCAAGTTCGTAATTTTCAGAAAGAAACTGGAAAACCTTATCTCTTATTAAAACCAAGAAAAGAAACAAACTGTCAGGAAATACACTAAGCAAGTGTATGTCAATTTTGGAAATTTAATTTGGACAGACAAAAATGATATTGTACTTAGAAAAAAAAAAGATAATGTGCAGAAAAATTCTTACAATGATGTCAATTACGATGAAAATGGAAGTTTTCAAGAAATTGTATTGGATAAGGAGAAAACGCATAGCAAACCAGAAAGTATTGAGTATGTAGAAAATGAGATAGAAGCGTATGACACATGATTTCGTAAATGACTAGTGTAGTGATTATGAAGTATGAACAAGAACAGTTATTTTCTGGAGGAGATGGAGACACATAATTTTGAGAACAATTATTACAATGAGGATCATTTAGAAGGTACCTCACATAACGACATTTTTTAAGCAACAGTGGAGTTTAATCCAAATGATGACAACTTTCTTCATTCTGAAGTACCTTTTGTAAATGATGAATGCGCTAAGACTGTTTTGTTGTGGATCCATGTTACAGGAAGAAATCTTGAAGTTCATAAACAGATGATAATACCAACTTTTATTCTTGTTTTAGAATGTTATGGATTTTGATATCAAAATGATTGTAATAGTGATCCTTTCCAATCTGGCCAAAATCTCGATTTTTTTTGACTTAACCTGATCGAAAATAATTAACTGGTCCAATTTATCATCACTACCTATTTTAAAGACAACCAAATAAAGAATAATAATAAATTGTTACTGTATATTAATTGAACATTTACCACCGGGTAATAAAATTATTCCATATTTAGTTTGAACATACAATATATTTGAAGAAAAGACATTACTGTCTCGGTGAAAACAAAGAAATATGTTAATTTAAACACATATTTTTAAATGTATTTGAATTTGGAATATACAGACCAGATATATTTAAATTTAGAAATAATTAAAGAAAAATATTTGTTCATGCGGAAAAAATCGATAAAAATATATAATCATATAAAAATAAATCACTTGAGGAGTATTTTACTTTAATTCAAAACGTAACTTGAAACATATTTTTTTCTTGATTTGGGAACAGTTTTTAATCTGTCTAAAACATTAATGCAATGTGTCTATTCTTGTATTCGTAACTTACATTACATCCACTATCCAATCCATATCTTTCCAAGAAATATTAGGATTATCGGCAACATATTTATTAAACTCGTATAATATCATACCACAATTAACATCAGATTTAAAAAAAGTTTCAGGATTTGTCAAATTGGTGCACATATTCTTAAAGTCATGTCCTAAAATTAACATACAATTAATCAATCAATGAAATTAAAATTAAGTGTTACATAAGAATTAGATTTTACACATGAGTGATCGAAAATGCATATCCTCATAAAAAATGTCATATTTATTGCATCTTTATGAAAACTGTTTTTCGACCCTTCAGCACCCACATCATTGAAAATATTGTCATGTAACATTCGGAGGCTTTAATTATTACAGTATTGGAAAAGCCATTGAATTCTAATTAATGATACATATTTGGGGTCTACCCTAAGTACCTAAAGAGATAGAGAAGATTAAATAACCATGTCACGTGATGTAAAAATAAAAAAAATTAAAAAGTTGTTCATGACTTATTCTAAAAACGTTATTACATAACAGAGTATATAAGAACGACTGTTGTTTACTAGTCTTCTAACGACAGTTTGAATGATCTTGTAAACTCAGTAACCAGTGTCGTAGAGATGATTGTCGTTACTCAGTTGGAAAACACTTGCCGCTTTTTTGTAAAGTGGGTAGTACACAAGTACCTAAAGTCTCAGCATTCTATTTTTACCTAACCTATCAATTTCGCATTTTATTTGTTATTTACATTTGAATTTGATTGAGGTAACAAATCGATAGTTTATGTTTACGCACACCTTCTTTGGGTAGGTATTAGGACTCTGTCCTATAATTTAAAAAAATTGTTTAATAAACCTCTGCTCCAAAAGGTTAGTTTTTTTAAAACAAAATTTTTTCCTATCCAAAAATGTCCAATGCCTAAAAATATTAACCTGAAAATGAAATGAATGTCAAATATTTTAGATTATATTATTGATGTTTCGGAATACTTTCTGCTTTCGTTCTCAAAACTAAAGAAAAATTTCTTTGGTAATAGATTGTCTTGTATCAATGTCAAACATGACAATTTGTGATCTTCCTATATTTTTGTTTGGAAAGAAATAAGTATGAACACCGACAATATGAACAAAAAGAAAAGGAGTGGTAAAACCACTTACAACATACTTCAGAAGAGCTAAAAAATAATCTTTCGTTCCGTATTAATAAATATGAACCAGTAAAACCGGACATTATAGCGGAATTTTGAGCACAAATTGTACCGAAACTAAATAGTTCCGGTGGCCTTTACGGGACAATATACGGGTGATCTGACTAAACCTTCCATCTTGCAATTTTTTGGAATTCGAGTTAAATATGGTTTTGTTATTGTGCATATGTAAATTATTTTTTTATGTGTATAAAATTCTTAAAATATAAAATGCAAAAATGACAAAAGCTCATATCTGAATGGCACCTGGAGATGCAGATGATGCTAACTTGGTTGGCAAAACGCGCGTCAAGTGCAGTATAGAATAGAATGGATTTTTTTTTCACTTTGGCTATACATAGTACAGATGTGAACGTCAGTTTGGTTACACTATTTTTAGAATGTAAATTTTATGAATACATATGTATTCATAAAATTTGTGATGTTTTATATATAGATAATTTTTTTTTACGTACAGTTGAAAAATTTTTTAAACATAATCTAAGCTTTTTCATATTTTTAATAATTATTATATAATAATCTAAGCTTTTTCATATTTTCAATAATTATTATATAATAATTATTAAAAATATGAAAAAGCTTAGATTATGTTTAAAAAAATTTTCAAGACTGTACGTAAAAAAAAATTATTTATATATAAAACAGCACACTCATAAAAACGTGCACACATAAGACGAGATAATATATTAATATACAATTATATACACATATACCTAAATATACACATATTCATATACACATACATGTGTATATACTCACATAATGGAAAATAGTCAGAATTTAAAAGTCATAATACAGGGATTCATTTAATATTTAATTATAGCGACGTAAATTCATTTATCGAATAAAAACAGTTGTCAATTAAAAATCGTTTCAGTTCTCTCAAGAATCGATGAATATTTGTTATATTTTTTATATTGTCAAGCAAATTATTATAAAATTTTGTAGCAACAAGACTTGGCGAAGTTTTCGTAAAGAGCTTTATGATGATGGTTGGTCCTTAGTAGGTAGCCATATCTAGTATTATGTAAATGGATGTCAGATGTTGGTTGGAATTGACAAATGTTTTGTTTTACAAATTTTACTGTACTTAGGATGAAGATACTGTGAATAATAAAATTTAGTTTTCAATAAAGTGAGGTCTGCATGAGTCCCTGCCCTTTATGTTAAATATCATTCTTTTCTGATGTATAAAGATGTGATTAATATTAGAGGCACTGCCCCAGGCCAAAACATTAGAGGTGAGATGAAACATTATAGGTGAGATGTGAGTCTGCTAAAGAATAATACACACTAAGTAAGTCGGCTATGGGCTTATAAGAAAGCTTTTTTTCTGATTTCAAAGATATAAACATTTGTATGTCCATTTAAAAAATGCAAGTTTATATTATATCTCGAAATCATGTCAGCCAAGGAATTGGCAATAGGTTTATTGAACTCTACGTAAAAATATCTATTGATAACAATTTTCACGGATTTCCTAAGATTAATGGTTTAAGTTACTTAACATTAAAAAAATCGACCATTTTCAGGTTTTTCAGTATAATTCAGTAACCTGAAAATATACCACAATTCTTAATATGGCAATCAATTGCTCTCACAGTTCTGCCAAATTTTGTTAATTTAACAGACTCTGTAACTCTGCAAATAAAAAAGTTACCCATGTAAGGAGTAGACAATGGCCACACAGTATTATTCTGTCTTCTTTTGTTTGAATTTTTTGAAAACCATCATCTCTGATAACATCCCACTCAGTCCAAAATTCTGGATCTTTTGTGGCATTTAAGGTCTTTTGTGGAACTTCAACTTTAAAAGCAGAACACTATCCCAAGGTGTTTAACTTTGTACATGAGAATACACTGGATTCTGTATTTTCTAAATTTTTCATTAAAAAGTCTATCATATCTTCAGAAGTTGCATCTTTGTTTACTATGTGTCCTACGTATATCCAGGATCTCCGTATCGCACCCAGTAATTTTCTGTTTGATTTGTCTTTTCTTAATAATAATAATATATTAATTGAATTTGTAGTTTGAAAGTGAGCACCACAGAACACCTATATTACAAAAACGTACTAAATTTTCTTGGTTAATACTGTTAATATATGATATAATACCGGCCATTAATAATAAAAGGTTTAATAATGATGAAACTATTACAGAATACGATTATCTCATTACTCTGTTACTTTACCTCAAGCTATTTGTTAACGAGGGTTAATGATGTCATTGTGAGTTACAGAATAAGCGTCTTAAACAGTAAACAAATGTCAAAGCGTTTTAATTACAGCTTATCATAGTGATATCAAAATTAAAAATTGAAAAGTACTCCAAGATATACAACAAATTGGAAATAGTCTTGGTTTCTGTTAAAGTTTATTAGTGTTTTCGTTACTATTTTATCCTTACTGTTGTAGTTTCTTCTTAGCTATACATTTTTGTATTTCCACAATAATAAAACGTTTGATGACAATACGGCATTTGTTCAATATTTAAATCATGGCTAACTTTTAATTTTTTAATTTTTACATCACACGATATGGTGCTATTTAAATATTTTTAGATATTTAAGCTAGACCCAGCATGTGTACCATTAATTTAATCTGAATTTAGCGCTTTTTCCGATTTTGTAATAATATATAAGGTGTTCCATTTAAAATAAACAAGTTGCCCTCATTTCAGGTTGAACCGGAACTAACATATTAGGTTAGGTTAGTTAATATGATATATTAGTGATATCCCAAATTTCATATTTATATCTGTAATGATTTAGCTGTTGTGGTTTGTGGAAAGATAAGGGAATCACTCTGTGTATGTACATATTAATTATAAACAATCTTTAATTAAATTGGGCTGTATTAGAAATTGTGGACCCATCTTCTTTACATGCACAAATTTAAATTCCCTAGATTTTTAAGTTTACTTCATAGGTGCTAAATTAATTCGCTGAGTAATACTAGTCAGTCAAATCAAGAAAACATGTTGAGATTTTACAATTTATACATGGTTACAATGGTGAGCTAGGGCTCACCATGATAACAATTTTAGGGTACTATGTTTGCTTCCTTTCAAAATTAACACAAATAAAATGTTCCATATAAAAAAATAATCCGATATTTTTTCTGATAGTCTTGCATTATATATTTTGTAAGGATGAACATAAACATAAGTGCATAAAAATATGTCTATGTCAGAACATATGTTGGTTGTACAGATTGGGAAGAGTCAATAACATTCCAATCATGTACTTAATTTACATTTTAAAGAAGTATAGTAAATATTTAATAGCCTGTCTTTCTGTCCATTTGCAAACCATTAATTTCATAATTTAAGGCTTCGTTTGAACTCTCATGTCGAGGTTGTGTTCAAACAATAAACTAAATGCACATTGGCAGCAATTACGCCTCAACCGGCTGACATATTTTGTTCAGTACAGTCTCTCACTATTTTCGATTTACTTCGGCAAAGAAAAAAAATTGTAGTTTATTCATTACAATATTTCACATATATTGTTTAGTGTATTTTGTTACACCTATGCAATACGGATAACTTATGTATCTCCTTATTCCAAGAGAATACTAGGAATTAGTATAGATATTCGTTTCTTCAGAACTAGTCTATAGTTAAATAAAAGATTTAAAGCCTCCTCTGTCCTCAAACTGTAAACAGCAACTAATGGTAAATATCTGAGTTATATGCATGTCATACTTGTCAAAATACTATTTTATTGGCTTTGCGAAAAATACATTTATTTTCTTTCTTTATGGGATTTTATGTGCTTTTATATAATTTAAAAGGTACAGTATATGTACAGTATTTAAATGTTTAGTTTTGTACAAGTTTTTAAAATCTACTGTTTATGCACAAATTTAGTGATATGATTCAAATTAGGAGGTACATTTTTATTCCTGAGAATATACAGAAATAATATAGAATGGTACTTGCCGGTGCGTTTTACAGTAATAAATATTATGAGTAATTTTGAATTTGTCGAGTTGTTCTTAAGAAACTCAAAAATAAAAAATGGGAATTCTGAGCTCAGAGCAATGAAAACACCGCCTTAAATGAAAAGGAAGATGGAAGATCAAATAAGTACCTACCCAAAATAATAAAAACACGAGTTCGGCAAAAAATTTTTTATTATTATTATTTAGAACTAAGGAGTTAAAAGTGCTTATCGATACTAATTTTACTAATTATTTAATAATTACTGGCAAAATAATAAAACACACTTTTTTTTCGTTTTGTAATGATTAAGTGAAAATCATTGAAAATTAACTAAAGGTTTTTCGCTATCGATTTTTTTGTGTGCATAGCTCCTAAAACATTTCCTTCTAGACCTGCTAGTGTTCTGGGAAATAAGACCCATATTATAAATTTTCGAACTTGGAATTCGAACACAAATTCCAGAATGTTGTCAAAACTGGCAGAAAGAAGACTTCATTTGTTTCGTAAAATTGCGACACTTACATTGTCAGTCTAACATGTGAAAAGTCAAATTAAAGAAAAAATAAATGACATAATTGTCATAAAAAACTCTAGTGCTGTTAACAACAGGATTATACAGTTAGGGCCGGTTGCATCGATGTGGTTTAGCCAGAGCTCAACTGAACTTCGTTTAATATCCAAGATTACGATTGTTACAACAATCGTAACATAGGATTTTAAACGAAGTTCAGTTGAAATTTGGCTGAACCATGTCGATACAACTGGCCCTTAACAGTATTTAGCTGGTTTCAAAGGTTACCAAACATTTTATAGTTTCAAACAAAATATTTGGTTATTCAATTATACTTACTTAATTCCATAGACATATCCTTTTCAATGTTTGCTAAAATATTTTCATGGGATGCCACCGCCATAAATAAAAAAAGGTAACAAATTTTCAATGACATTAATAATTCGAAGTATTTTATCGGAGGACATGTTAATTTTATTTGGAGAATTCGTGTCTTTTATATAATAATTTAACTTATGTAATAATTTCTTAAGCAAGCTAGAAGTTAAGAAACCTAAAAAATGCATAAAGTTATTTCTGTTCATGAGATCTTGTATATATTTACCTTCATTTAAAGCCCATTGTCCAATTACTGGGAATAATATTTGGATACTTAAATTAACTACACTATTACTGGAATCGTTTAGGGTATTCATAGCTAATTGTTCACACTGATAATATTTGTCGGAATCTTTACATAGTGATGTCAGTATTGCTAAAGCTCTTACTACAGTTTCTCTAACAGTTTTTTCTTTATCTTCTAGCATTTGTTGCAGCATTGAAAGGCAAAGTGAATTTCGTATTGGATTCTAAAAAATGTATCATGTTTAGAATGAAATAGAATAGACTTGAGGGTTTGTTTATTCAATAATAATACAAATTATATAAAACACATCACAAATGAGATTATGATTAATTATTGTGATATGGTATAATAAAAAATAATAAAAGTTCACTACTAAATTTAAAATACGACATATAAAAACACGAAAAATTGTTTATACACTTAAAATTTTGGTAATAAAATTTATTTAATTTTAGTCATAAGATTGTGGTGTAATAATAGGTCCTTTTTCTCACAAACTCTTTATTTAAACTACCGGTTTCGTGGTATTTATACTAAACGTATTACCACACCTTCAGGCAACAAGACTAAACTTTTTTTTTTTTGGAAAATATTAGAAGGAAATAAAATAGAAGTAAAAGCTGGCAAATATAAGGTTAAAATTGTAAAGATAAAACTTACGTTAAAACACAAATATATAAAGATTTGTCCATATTAAAAGTAATAAACAGACAAACAACAAAATACATTACTTTAAAAAAAAACTTACGTTTGACTGTAAAATAAAAAATTAAAACAAATTAATCAGTCTACGATATATCATATGTTTACAGATTAATGACAGGTGAATGTAAGGACCTCTATCTTGAAATACAAGAACGTGATCTTTCAAGTTATATGTCACCATGTCGGGTTTCTTATTACTAAGTTTATTAAGACTAATTGAAAATATATCTAAAATTCTGAAACTAGCTCAAAAATCTGTGAACATATTGTATATCATAGACTGATTAATTTGTATTAATTTTTTATTTTACAGTCTAACATAAGGTTTTTTTAAAGTGATGTATTTTATTGTTTGGCTGTTTATTACTTTTAATATGGAAAAATCTTTATACATTTGTATTTTAACATAAGTTTTATCTTTACAATTTTAACCATATATTTGCCAATTTTTACTTCTATTTATTTTCTTATTTTGCAAAAAAAAAAATTAGTCTTGTTGCCTGAAGATGTGGTAATATGTTTAGTATAGATACCACAAAGCCGGTAGCTTAAATAAAAAGTTTGTGAGAAAAAGGACCTATTATTACACCACCAATAATCTTAGTATTATGGACTCACGCAGGTACCACTTCCCTAATTTAATTTTGGTCATTATATAAAAATTTAAATTTGTTAAAGTTTATGCTGAAGAAGTCTTCAATTTTGTAGAGTACATTTTCACAGAGAAAATTCTTTAAATCTTTTTTATAACGTCTAAGTGGCAACTGTTTCATAATGCATTGTAGATATGAATTGTTTGATATGGAGCGCCTTTTTTGTACCTTATCTCTTGTTGTTTGTAGGGGACTTAAGTATGGATTTACTGTACCTCTTGTATTATATTCGTATTATTATAATAATAATAAAAAGCCACTTCTAGTCAAGTTTCCCATCTGGGCACGATTTGTGAAATTATTTAATGTTGTGGAGATTTTAAAAAACCACTTTTGTATTTGCTATTAATTTGTCGACATCCTAATAACTGCTTCGAATATTTTTTGCACCACGTTGAAAGGTATGAAGTAGACATGTTATGAGCAATAAAATAACACAAGACTGTAGCCGCTTCAATCATATATGCAGCCCCGTCTGTCACTAACATTAAAATATTATTCTTATATATGCAAAATTTTTCAAAAGCGGCATTACTAGCTGTTGCATACTAAAACATTTGCTACTTTGTTGTTTTTTGTATCTCTACTATCATCAACCGTTATTTATAATTTTCTATCATGTAAGTCCGATCGTATATTATTTACAATTTGTTCTTTTCTGGTGGTGGCCACTTAGGTACATATTTTTTCCAAAATAACCGAAAATGTTCATTGTTAAGTACAACATGTGGCAGAATGTTATACACACAAAATGAGATCATATTGATATGGAACATGTAGCCGGACTACAACAGATAGAATTGAAATTGTAAAACTTTAATGTGAATCTAATATTTGTAATAAGAGAACTACTTTCCCACTCTAATGGATCTCATTCCAAAGTAGAATCAATCCTTGTGAATCTTCGGAAATCAGGTAACTAATTTAGGGATATTGAATTTGGAATCATGAGTACTCCATGCATGGACATTTCAAAACTCTGAGAAAACAGTTTGGTAGTGCGGCATAACCTAATATTTTAGTGATTATTTTAAGAGATTTTACAAAATTATACTGTGTAAACACTCAAATCAATTAACTAACAAAAAATGTCCACACATTCGTTTTGTGATTATGAATGGCTACAATTTCATCTAAAACGACGAGTCATAAGGTCAAATTCCGATTCATTTTCACTAAATGATGTACATTTTAGCCAGATATGTATAATCAACAGACAAATTGTATGTCCTATTTGAAGAAAATGACACTCAAAATTTTGCCACGAAACTCTACAACAATTTATTAGGTTGTATTTAGTTTATAATCTTGAATCGACTGACAACCTCGACCTATCCTTCTTTATGAACCCAACCCTCTTTCTCTTATTAAATTAGATACAAAGCAGGAAGAATGAATTTTCACTTCAATTCTATTCTATGGGGGCGTGTGGGGAGAGGGGTTTTTGATGTCATTTCTCTTTTCTATCAGACTTTTCTAATCATTGGAAAATCGTGAAATATCTTTACTTTTAGCCTTCATCTAGTTATAAATTGTGACGTTACCATTTTAAAAGTTATAAATTTATAACAATGATTTATAAATAAATAACATATAATTATTTTAATATATTTAACATTATGATACTCAAATAATTGTTTATTTTTATTTAATTTATCTACTGTAAACAACACTATTGCTATATGTTATGTTTGTCTGAGTTTATGAAATTTCAACCACTTCTATATAAAATAAATAAATAAATAAGAAAATTATATCAAAAGCTATAATAGCAAACTATCATTCATTATTACGAGGCATATAGAATCAAACCCTATTATCTCCACTTTTCAACGAAATTCATATTTCTGGCGGGTCTTATACAAAATTGTCCAATTGTCCATCTATCTAAACAATCATTTTCAAGTCCTCTTAAAAATCGCTTAAAACTGAGTGAACAGATCGGGTTTAATTTCAAAACCCGTTATTTCTACCCAACCATTACAATCAATTGATGCCATCTCCATTTTATGCAGTGCTCTGTTCGCTGTGAGCACGAAGATAATGGTCTCGTCTCGTCAACTGTTTATGTTTATCTGTTAAACAAGTTGTGCTTTGCAAGTGTGTGTGTTTTTAAGGAATAAAATGGATGAATATACAAAACCAATAGATATTTTTGTTCAATTACTAGTTTATGTTGTTTGTTATAGAGTTATAAAATAATTTATTTTTTTGTTTTAAATAAACGCAGCTTTTACATTTTTCGTCTATTTTTTACAATTCCAAAAAAAATAATTGATAATCACGTGACAATTACAGTGAATGTTATATTCAAATCCCGCTATATCCATGATAATTACACTCAAAACCCTCCATATTTATTACTCACAATCAAAATCGGCTACTACATTTAAAATTTGTCAAAATACACAAAAAAAAAGTACCTATGTTGGATTATTTTAGCTAAACTGCACTATTTTGCTATAAAGAAGGTGTAACAAAGTTTTTGCGTTAAATATTTCTTTTGTTTTCTGTAAAATTGTGTTTTTTGGAGTTAGCGGGATTTAATTCTATATGCCTCACATGTATCATATTTCCACTTTTCCCACCTTTCAAGCAGACTTGTTTTCTTTATGGACATGACAGAGTTTATTTTATTATTTTTTATTTTATTCATCTCAATAAACTAGGTACTAATAATCAAAAAAGAAGAGATGCATTTCAAACCTTGCGCAGTTTCCTTTGTGCATGATTGATAGCATAATCTATCTTTAATTAACTTATTATTTACTTACCGATATATAAGGCATTAATGCAATACATGCTTCAGAAACTAAAAGTCTCCTTTCAATATGTTTATGAGCCAATTGTAACCAACACTGAGGGAGTATTTCATTCTCAACTAAACTTTCTCCTGAACATTTTGCCACACCAACCAAACCTAAAATATTTCATATCAATGGCAGTTAGGGATGTCGATCTTGTACCGATATTTCCAAGAATAGATTTTATGAACAAAATTAAAGTCGATATTTTGCATTGATATTTTAAAACAGTAACCTATTTCTTTCCGGTGTTATCAGTAAGAGAATCGTTAAAAATTCATTCAGGTACATTTGATTTTTTTCCAATTTTTCAGTTAATAATTAACATCTGAAAATAGACACTAAACTTACTTTTTCAAAATAGATATACTATAATTTTTATTCAGCAATTAAAGATTATATAAATATAATATTAATTACCTATTTCAATTTCAAGTAATCTGTATGTAAGCTAATCCGAATAAAAATATTTTAAATCAATCTTTGATGGTTCGATTTTATTGTGGATTGATTTTATTTTACTATCGATCTCGATGGAGCCCTAAAATCCATCCTTTTTCTAAAGATTTTCATCCTTAGTGGCGGCTGGTGAAATTTAGGTTATGTTATATCTTAATATTAGATCATGGGACCCAAGCAATACTTTAAGGCATGCCATAACTATTAAAACTAAATGAGGAAGTTTTTGCAGAAGAAAAATTGCGATTGAGATTTGAGAAGAAAAAAAATTGAAGTAATTGTGTGCCTCGCCACGTTATTTTATAAACAAATTGTAAAATATTTGCAAAACTTTTTTTTTTCAGCATCAGGAGGAAATTATCAACAGATTTCAAATTTTATAAAAATACTGATTTTTTTTATAAAGTTGCATCTTTTTGAGATTTGCACTGTGAAAAATTAATATAAAATAAAATTTCAAAATGGTGTAACTTTATAAAAGCAATATTTTTTTTGAAATTAGAAATCTGTCGATATATTTTAAAAATTTTTGTGTAAAAAAATGTCCTGGTGAGCAACTTTTTTTTGTTAATTTGAGTCGCAATTTTTTTTCCAAAACTTCTTCATTTAATCTTGATAGTTTTGCCTTGAAGCACCAATTAGGTCCTATGTTCCAATAGGTACTAAGATATGACATAACCTAAATTTTACCAGCTACCACTATTTCACATATGAAAGTTAAAAATAATGTTATCTTGTGATATCAGGGAATGTATATATATATATTATTCATAATCATATTCGAAATTAACATATGTCAAATAATCACTTTATAAAACCAGAATGAAATTATCTGTTATCTAATAAGTATATATATATATATACTATCCTAAAGTATAGCTTGTTTCATATGTCTGCGGCACATTACGCACACAGTCAGTTGAAGATTGTTAACAGTTTTAGATCTCTTTCGCAAGATGGTCATTATTTCTCATTAATTTGGTCCTGCCGGGTTTTGAACCTGGACAGTTTGGGTGGAAACACGCCCCACTGTTCATAACACCATCGAGCCAACCTGCATTATCGATGTGAATAGACACAAAGATAATGGCCGGAAAAAATCAAGAATTAAATATTGTATTGGCTCTGAGGAAGACAATTTTTTTAGGATTGTACTTAATAATAAAGTAATGAAATTTAGTCGCTTCATTCCCTGTTTACTCACAGTTTATCACACTAAATTAACTGAGTATGGTACTGGTGATGAATTTTATGTTAATCACCAAAGTATTTTAGAGTTACAGATTAACTGCTTTAGTCAGTATAATATTTGACATAACAGTATAACACATATTGAGAATGTCAATGAAGTATTTGATATCTGACTCAAAAACATTAGAGATACAAACATCTTTTTTATGCATTAAAATAAAAACCAAGTACACTATCTTCAACCATTATTTTTAAACTTTGATAAAACTGTAAGGTATTTTGTATTCAAATTTAAGAGCAATTAGTCTTGCAATGAAACATCTAATTCTTGTAACAGTTTTATAACAGGTTTTCATACGGTATAGTTGACTCAAAGAATATTATAAGGCTTTCGGTATCTCAGCTAATAAGTTTTAAACCTGTTTTAAAATTTGTACCTCAAAACCTTAAGATTCTCCATTTTTAGCTTAAGGAGGTTTTATATTAGTTCTTAGAACGTTACAAAGGAAAACTAGTTATAAGCAAGGACCTTAAAAAGAGTTTTATAGCTACCAGATAGATAATAAAAAAACTTAAATTATTGTTGCTTAGGGATTTACATATTTACCCATTAGAATCATGATTCGTTCAGATTCAGAAGGCTTCTTTTTCAAATTGAAAAGCTGCTGTAATAATTTATCTCTTTCTGTAACTTTCGGATTCAGGTGTACAGTACTGATGATTAATGGGATTACCTCTTCTCTCTTATTTAATATAATATTCGGTATAATCCTAAATAGGGATGAAGATACTATGTGCACGAATGTTTCATTCGTTACAGTCTGGTTAAGTATATCATCTAATATTTCATTGTCTACTTTATGTGGAAGTTTTACATAACATAATGAAAATACTTCTTTAACGAATGCATCCTTACTAAAAAATATTTTTTATCTCATTATAGTCAACTAAGAACATAAACCAATAAACTCTTACCTTATATCTAATAATAAATCTCTACTTTTATTTTCTCTATAACTATCACAATCTTTATTGTCTAGAGGAATGTTTAAGTTCAACCAATCACCTGTGTTAAAGCTGCTGTTTGATATGTTGTCTTCCAAAGTACTAACAGTATCTGTTTTCTTAAATATTGACATGCTTTTGTCGATTATTTCAAATCTCTCAGGGGAATCGCTACCTATAAAATCTGTATGTCGTCTCTGCTCAGCAGTGGGTTTTTTGGCTAATGTTAAATCATTTTCATTGGATACAGTGAGCTGACTAGATAATTGTATTTCTTCCTTTAATTTTAAATTATTATAACTTAATTCCGAGTTGTCAATTTCTAGATTATATACTTTTTCTTTCAGTTCATCCACATTCACTGACTGCAAAATAAATGCATATACATACAGGGTGTCTCACCAGGAACTGCATCGATCAATATAGGAAAAAAATACGCACAAGAAAATTTTTAAAATTTAGGGAATTACTAATGGCAGTGTGGTCAATCCAATTAAAATACTTACAAGCATCTGGCACTTCCGGTTATACCAGAAGTCGATACCAACTTGCTTATTTTAAATGGAATACCCTATATATTTTAGGTTTTTCGAAAAGAGCATAAATTCTGAGTCAAAAACATACCCTATGCCTAAACCTAGCCGTTTCAGAGATATTTGACATTTTAAAAAAAGGTGTAATGGTTTACAATAACCTTTATATCTTTCTTCGTGTAAAAGATACTCATTTGCTTTTTGGCATGCAGAAAGACCATAAGGTGAGCTACGCTCTATAGTTTAAAGAAATTCAATAATAGTATACCAAGTGTTCCATTTTGTAAACTTCAAACCGCGAAAACTTGCTTAAGTCAAATGGAACATCCTGTATTTTTTACATCAAGTTATGTATAATTAAATTCGTTTTTTCCTGATATAAGCATTGTGGGGGTTTAAGTTACAACTTTTTGAAATATTTGCGATTTTCTTAGAAATTCAAGAATTTTTTATAAAAATTGTGTCAAATTAATAATGATTAGAAACAATCAGTAATGAAGTTATTTTCTTATGTCAAAAAATGCCACCGGGTTTAAATTACACCCACGAAGATTTTCAAATTTGTTTATTATTTATGGAGAATGTAATAAAGTAATATCAAGAACTTGTAGTACATTTGCTACTCGATATCCATAAAAACGGAAACCGTCACCAAACACTGTAAAACGCATACTGGATAATTTTAAAAACTATGGCTCTGTCAAGGCAAGAATTCAAAAGCGGAAGCCTATTGTTCATGACGAAAACATAGAAATAGCAATTCTGGGATATTTGCATGCATTTCCAATGATGTCATTAAGACAAGCTGCTCTGGAATCGGGACTATGCAAGGATTGAGTTCACAGAATCTTAATTAAACATAAATTTCATCCGTTTTCGTTCCAAATGGTTCAACGATTAAAAGAAACAGATTTCCTAAGAGAAAATTTTTGTGAATTTATTCTAATAAGGTCTGTAGGCCACGATTCTTATTTGGGAAATATTATATGGTCAGATGAAGCTAAATTTACCAAAAATGGACTTTTTAATCGACACAAATCGCATTATTGGAGTAACTCGAATCCTCGTGTTCAGGGAGCGAAATTTTCAAGAAAGTTGGCAGTTTAATGTTTACTGTGCCATAAGAGAGTGGTGGTATTAGAATTTTATCAGGAAAATTTAAACAGTAAGTTATAAAGATTTCTTCTTCTGCTAATAGGTATAGTATTTTTTTTGTTTTTTGTTTTTTTTTTTTAGGTGAAAAATATCTAAATATTTTACAAAATTTGAATAATAACCATTTAGAAAATTTACCTCTCGCCGAACATAGAAACATTTTTTATCAGCACGACGGTGCTGATGAATAATGAATTATTGCAACGTGTGACTGATACCATTGACCTGGGTGTCAAATTTGACACAAAACTGAGCTTTAATGATCATATCATGGATATAGTAAATAAATCATATCGTAACTTTGGTTTTGTTTTGTGAAACAGCAAGCAATTTAGAAATCAAAGAACATTATTAATACTCTATAATAGTTTCGTCAGATCAAAACTTGAGTACTGTAGCATAGTCTGGAATCCGCATTATATTAAGTACATTAAAGCGATTGAAAATATTCAATCTAGCAATAGTGAATACTTGCTGAATCTGAAACAATATAACCTACTCTCTCTGGCTAACAGACGTATTGTGTCAAATATCTTTTACCTTTATACAATTGTAAATTCTAAAATATCTAATGAGTGGCTACTTAGCTCGATAAATGTCTGTATACCTGTACAAAAAACACGATTTAACAGAACATTTACTTATACCACTCCCTAGGCAGAACTATCATGTCAATTCACCTGTAAACTCAATGTGTACTGCTTTTAATTTACACAAAGACTGTTATGATATTTTTAGTGATTCGCTGACCACATTCAAAAATAATATTATGGAGGACATAAGGAATAATTTACCTATTTGATTTAGCTATTTTTTTGTTTTGTATTTCCTGTCCTATAATGACTTTTTTTTTTTAGATTAAACTAATTAGGTTTAAGCATTTTTCCTCAGTTTAATGTGAGGAAAATATGTCTTTTTTTGGTTTTCAATTAGTGTTGTTTTTAATTAGTTTTAGTTTAGGTTTAGTTTCTTCTTCTATTTTTATTCTATTATTCTATTTACATTATTGATTACAGTAATAATAGTGTATATTTCCTATACTACAATCTGTAAATGGATGTTATATCTGTAGATTGTAAATGAAATAAATAAATAAATAAATGAAATAAATAAATAAATAAATAAATATACTTGATATTAGGTACTTTATCACATTCTCCATAAATAATAAACAAATTCAAAAAGTCTTCATGGGTGTAATTTAAACGTGGTGGCTTTTTTTGACATAAGAGAATGACTGACATTACTGATTGTTTCTAACGGCTAATGGCTAATTTGATAAAATTTTTACTAATTATTCTTGAATTTTTAGAAAATCGCAAATATTTCAAAAAGTTGTAACTTAAACCCCCATAATGCTTATGTCAGAAAAAAAGGAATTTAATTATACATAACTTGCTGTAAAAAAATGCAGGGTGTTCTATTTGACTTATGCAAGTTTTCGCGGTTTGAAGTTTACAAAATGTAACGTCAAAAATGGAACACTTGGTATACTATTATTGAATTTCTTTAAACTGTAGGGCGTAGCTCCACTTATGGTCTTTCTGCATACCAAAAAACAAATGAGTATCTTTTACAAGAAGAAAGTTATAAAGGTTATTGTAAACCATTACACCTGTCAGAATTTTTTTTAAATGTCAAATATCTCTGAAACGGCCGGGTTTAGGCATGTTTCTTACTCAGAATTTTATGCTCTTTTCGAAAACCCTAAAATATATAGGGTGTTCCATTTATAATAAGCAAGTTGTATCGACTTCCGGTATAACCGGAAGTGCCAGATGCTTGTAATTATTTTAGTTGGATTGACCACACTACCGTTAGTAATTCCCTAAATTTTCAAAATTTTCTGGTGCGTACTTTTTCCTATATCGATCGATGCAGTTCCTGGTAAGACACCCTGTATAATTATAAACAGACACACATATATGTACGTGCGCACACACATTTTTATATATGTGTATATATTATATATACATGGTGTTTCAAAAAACATGTGACATCTCTTAAGAGATTTTCCACCCAAAAATAAGACAAATAGTTACTATCAACATTAGTCCACCCTTGCTTCGTTTCTGAGATACACAGTGACAGTTTTCTTATTTTTTCAGTTTTTTCATAATATCCCCGAAACGATTTTAGCAATTTGAATGACATTTATATGTGAAAAGTACTTAAAATATAACATATCTTAGTATTAAAATGGTCCGGATAGCTTCGTCAGGGGCGTGCGTACGGGCTTGTAATTTAAAAATCTGTTAAGAAAATATGTACGCCTCTGACATTTTTAGTTTCTGGTTGCACAGTTATATAGAAAGATAAATGCCTAAAAAAGTTACCTCTTGATATTTTTTTCGATTTCGGCTTCGTTTAGGATATTTTGAAAAAAAAAACTGAAAAAAATCTCTGAAACGAAGCAAGAGTGGACCCATGTTGAGATAAACTATTTGTTTTATTTTTGGGCACATGTTTTTTGAAACATTCTGCATATACAGGGTGTTATAAAGAATAAGCCATAGAGTAACTAGAGATTCTTTGGCTCAAAATATGAAAATTTAACCAAACATACTTAAGTCAAATGTGTCTTGGACCAGTTCTTGCATGAACTTCTACATCTTTGAAATGACACTTCAGATTGAATGTTTGCAATAAGGATTTTTCCTCAGTTTAACGTCATATGCTCCGAATACTTTTTTTTGTGACACTGTATATGTGCTTATCAGATAAGCACATTTTTATATTTTGTATTTAATTTAATAAGTTTATATGTAAAAACATTGGCATGTGACCTCAATGAGTCACACTCAAATTTACTTTGTGACTCGAATTGTATTTTATAGCATTGATGGTTGCTGAGATTTTAACATTATAGGTTCATTTTCAAAAATCAACAAATCAACATTATAAATAGTTCTTTTCATAAAAACAATATCTCAGTTACCAGTTTACTTCAATATTTAAATTTATAGAATTTATTGAATTATGAAAACACAGACATTTATGTGATATTTGATTACTACTTTAAGCCAAATAGCACATGAAAATCAGGAATAAATGAGCATTATACCATATTATGATATTTCTATTTCAACATAAATTAACCTAAACCGACTCATCTTAAAGAATTAATTCATTGTGTTGATTTCTGTAAAGAATTGCAATGTCTCTGCTTTAAATAAAACGAAGCCTTATTTGTCTCCCACTCTTAGAATGAGACTTACTAGTTTCATAAATTGTCATGACTGAATGGAATGCCCCAAAGTAAAAAAAAAACTTATAACCATCTGAGTACATTTTTTTCATCTCCTGTAAAATTTGCATTTTTTGCATGTAAAGAATATTCTCCTCGTAATGTCGACATGCTATATTTGTCAGTGTAGAAAATGGTCCCAACAATAAGTTTATTATATTAACAAGTTAATATACAAAGGAGGGAGTGACCCCTATTATTCTTAGAGGAACCGTCACTGAATTGCAAGAAGAAATTACACAAGGATTAATTTCTTCACTACTCCTTTCCACAATATTATCTACTAAACAATATAAAAAATATATAAATCATGTAAGTATAAACAGAGTTGTTCTGAAAAATATGTAAAATCAAATAAACTTAGAAACTTTTTTTTTCTAATTACTAATGTAAAATAATTTTTTATTACCACACCTTTTTGTCATCCTTTACTATACACTCTGTCTGTGTAGACACTGTCCAATTATTTTGCCTAGTTTGTTTAAGTCCTTCCCTATATAAAGCAAGCAGCTCAGGTGGTTTTGAAATATTTAAACCAACATCATCCCAATCATCAAAGTCCTAAAATTTATTATTAATAATAAATAATATGTTATACTAAAGCAGCTAAACAGTTGTAAAAAACATTTTTCCATATATTTGTTAGATTTTTAATCTTGGTAGTAAAAAAAAAAGAAACGCTGCCAATTACTTGGGGATCAGAACTTCCTCACCATAGTAAAACTCGACGTGTGGTGGAGTTTATAATAAAAGTAATTTTTGACGTTTCAAAAAAGTCATATTTTGACGTTTCAAAAAAGTCACTTTGACGTTTCAAAAAAGTTACATTTTGACGTTTCAAAAAAGTCACATTCGTGGAATGTCACTAATATTTTTTTAACACCGATTTTGTTCATTAACAAACTAAATCTCTTCCTTGACCTCTAGAATGTGTGTACCAAATTTGAAAGCTTTATCTCAAAATCTGTAGCTGCTATCGCGAACACAGACACACAGACAGAAAAATTTTTCTGTCTGAAATTTTGTGTATCGTCATAATTCGTCAAGAATCATCCAGAAATGCAATAAAAATTTTTTTCATGATTACATAACTTCCTCACTTTGAGTGGTGAGGAAGTAATATGAGGAAATACTATTTTTTAAGAATCCGCATTAAATATTCTGGAATCACATTACTAGCAAGAATATGGTCAATACTTTCTATCTCTCTCTCTTTTTTTTTTAATAAATAAATTATTTATCATGTCTATATTTTTGAAAATTAGGCTGGTCATGCTAAAAACGTATGTAAAAAAAATATATAAAACAAGTCACAATTAAACAAATTGTACATATAGGTAACATAAAAAATGTTTGTACTAAAATTTTTACCTGACTTTGATTTTCATCTGCAAATGTGATGGATGTCAACTTGTATCCATGAAGTAATAAATATTCATTAATTAGAAAATTGAGAGCTCTTTGTTCATGAGGTTTAATACCACCGGCATTAATATTTCTTAACGAAGTCTTATCAGGTGAACTGGTTACAGATTCTATAAAATATACAAAACATTATTTCACATATATTATGTATTATGTTTAAACACTTACCTGTGGCAACAGTCAAGTTATTCCTAAGGGCATTAATAGTTTCTTTTGCTTTACGTAATTCAAACTCTAAAACAGCTACCTTTTCATCTACTCCCGCTCCATCTTCTGAATATCTAGTTAGATCCAAACTATCAAGAGTGACTTGACTTCCAGATCTAGCTACAATATTGAAAAGTGTTAGTGAATTTTAAACAAAACCAGTATTTTTATTATAAACTATACTTTACATAGGTAGAGGGTGGTCAGACAAACACTAGGACTCCATTTAACTTCATTATTTTTAGAGTTACGAAAAAAGTCCAAAAATAAAAAGTTAGATAATTACATATGTTTTCCAAAAATCATGACAGAAAAACAATTGACTGTCGCATTCCAGAGAAATGAACTAGACTTCTGTTTTTTTATACTATCTGAAAGGCCTCCATATAAAACACATAGTACTTATCTTAAAAACTACAGGATATTAATTTTTATATTTTATTACCATTAAGTCATAGTAGGCATACGTATATAACGATCATTGAAATTTTTCATTTTATTTCAAATTAACGTGAAATGCGAAGTTTTTTTTCTGTTTGACAAATTCTTAGTAGACATTATTTCAGAAACAAAAACACCCATTCATTCTATGTAAACTTAGGAAACTCGTATTTTATTTAAAAAACTATATTACTGAACAATGCCAGTATAATATTTAGAATGAAAGAAAATTAATAAAAAAATCCTAAAAATATAAAAATGGTTCTAAATTATCTCCTCGCTTTTCTATACAAAGTCGATATCATTTTTCCAAATTGTTCAAGTTGTTTTCTACCATATTGTTTTCATTGATATGATGAACCACATGCATTATTTTTGTCTTTATTTCATTAATACCCTGTTCGACCGATAACGTAAACTAGACAAAAAACTAAAAATTTCAGAAAATCTATTTCAAAATGCTTTATTTAAAACTTTAAGAGTAAAACTTTATTTTGAAAGATATGGATGGTCTTCATTTTTTTTTTACCTATAGAATCGAGGAAGTTATTTTGAGGGGATTCAATTATTTTAATACTGGTTATCAAGAGATTAAAATTGCAGGTTTTTAAGAGTTTTTAGGAATAAAATAGAGGTACCATTTTATTTAAATTTAAAATAAAATTATACTAATTTTTGTACAAATCTAATGTTCAATGGCCTTCTGTGATAACGAAACAAAATTTAATATCTCGGAAAGTTTTTAAGATAATTACTATGTTATATATCTTTCAGATGGTGGAAAAATATAGAAATAGAAGTAGAAATTGTAAATATGTCAATAAAATTTTACAAATATGATTTAAAGTGGTTTAAAATAATTTAAAATACACAGATATAAAGCAGGTAACAACATTGTAAAAATAAACTTTAAATATAGTTAAAACAATAATTGATGAACAAATAAATAAAACTTGATATCACACAATATTTGCGATTTCTCTCTCTACATCATCCTGTGAGAAACAAGCTCTTTTAAGTAGAAAATCTTTAATTGTTGATCTGTGGCAGTCTTGATACTTTTGGCTGATAAATTATACAATTTAATACCATGGTAATTAACACTAGTTTGTCCCCTAGCAAGCCTTGTAATTCAGGGTATATTTCATCTCTCTATCGTGTCTCATACTGATGCATATCAGCATGAGTAGTGAAGTTGTTTAAATTATTATGAATATATGTTATACTTTGTAGTGCATATATACTAGGTAAGGTAAGTATTTTAAGTCTAATAAAAAATTCTCTCGTCTCCACTCGATATCCCACACCACCCACAATCTTAATGGCCATTATTTGGAGGCCAAAAATCCTATGCCTGCCAGCAGAATGTCCCCAGGCGAGAATGGCATAAGGTAATCGTGAGTGACACAATGCGAAGTATGCAGTTTTTATTACATCTTGCGAGACTGAATTTGAAAGTTGTCTTAAACCATATATACTTTTCGATAATTGTCCTGTTAGGTATTCAATGTGAGCATCCCATCATAAAAATGGGTCAATAAAAACTCCTAGAAATTTCGTACTGGTAGGATTATTTGGTATTTGTCTAAGGTCACGTGTACTTGATATCATTTTTACAGTTTTCGCATCATTGAGCATTGGTTGTGAACCAGTTTCTGGCATTTGACAGTGTGTCATCAATATCTACTTTAAGAAGGCCGGAAATTACTTCTCTGGCGACGTTAATGAAAAAGTTATTGAAAGCGTTTGGCTGGATATTTAATTCTGATATAGGTGAATTCTTTTTCTTTTCTAGTAAAGTTTATTAATTCTCACATGATTTTTGTAGGGTTACCAGATTTTTTTATGTGTTTGTCATTTGATGCAATTTTTTTATTTTTTAAGGCATTTTATATGTCAGTTTGACGTAATTTCTTTTTTTTTGTTAGTCTCAGTACTATGTAATATGTATGCTTGATTTAAAAATTGAAGATAATCTCACATGTCTTGATCTTTATAGTACGACCGTTTTCAAAGCCGATTAATTTTTCTTGGAAAGACTCATTGTGAGCCAATAGGATTGGGTATAAAGGGTGCTCTATTTAAAAACATAAGTTTGGTTCATATCTCCGGAATGCGACTTTCAATTGTTTTTGTAACATGATTATTAGAAAATACATATAATTATCTATAACTTTTGTTTTTATACTTTTTTAGTATGTCAAATAATAACGAAGTTAAATGAGATTTTAATGTTCATGTGACCACCCGGTACATGTTTACTTTACTACAGTTTAAAATAAGAGTACAGAAGTTGAATTAACAGGTTTAAGTACAATTTTTAATGTGACCATTTTTAAGGTGTGTTAACCCTTAATGTAACTGTGTTTAATTCTGTCAAAATATTTAATTATATTTGGATATCCAGGTCTTTTTGAGTCATACAAAATTATCTCATTCAACTTATTAGTTATTACAGATCAGATCCATCTCGCAAGGAAATTATTGAGAAAGTTTATTTTAAATTTATTTTTCATTTAGCAAATTTCAAAATGTCATAAGTAACTACAAAAAAATCAATATTTTTTTTTAACAAATTTTTAAATTTGTTGATAAAATTTCCTATTTAAAAAAAAATGGTAAATATATTTAAAATGTTTACAAATATTCTTTCTCAAATTTGAATAGCTTTTTCTGCAGAATTTCTTCATTCAAGTTTTTACCTTCATGCCTTAAAGCATCGCTTCAGTTCTATGCTCCAATATTATGATATTGCATAACCTAAATCTCACCAGCTCTCTCTCAGTTCAACTGTTAATGTATAGTTGAGCTGGTGTAAAACTGTAACTTTCTTAAAAAGTCAAATCCATAGATAATTTTATTCGTTTCAATTATAAGCAGACCACTTGTGCATAGGTAATAGGTATATGAATAAGAGACTTATTTAGAACTACTTTGCTGCATGATTGTAGCATGGGATTGGTGAACAGTGAATCTCAAACAGTAACTGAATATATAATATAATAATAATTATCATCTTTATTAGTCCTTTTCTAATACAAACAGCATATACCCAAATAGAATGTAGGACATGTCAACAGTGTAAGATAAAAGACTAAAGTAATTAAAAACAAAAGAGTCACTGCACCTAATTATACATAAAAATTAACAGATAAATATATAGGAAAACAAAAAAATAATAATAAAAAGTACAAAAGGCAGATATAGTGAACGAGAGATATATTAGTAGAATACATTTGTTATGTTAATGTCTCATCAAAGAATTCGTTAAGCAATTAACTCTTTAGTTTTTTATACATCAATTTTTTATTAAGTTTCATTAGATCTGATGGTATTTTATTGTAAATATTAATTAATTACATTGTGATAAAACATTTTTTTATATACACGTATGTAGCTGTAGCCTTGACCGGACATAAATTTTCTTTGCTACACGTAATGTAGTTGTGTTGTCTTTCACATTGCTGGAAGAAGTCTTTGTTTCCCTTATAAGCTTTATAGCTTCAATAATGAGAACGGATATAGTGTAAGTATTTGTTCTTTGATAAATACTGGTTTACAAGTTTCGGTTTGCCTTAAGTCGTATATAACTCCAACTTCATTTTTGAAGGATGAATATTCTATTGACATCACTCATATTTCCCCCAGAAAATAATTCCATAGTGAATCCTATAATGTACGTAAGCATGGTAAGCTCATTTTGCACTACTGCTGTTTATTGTATTAATACACGTAAGGCGCCTGTCAAATTTTTTTGCCAGTATATTTATGTGTGGTCTCCAGTCGAGTCTTCTATCCTGCTAAACCCTAGAAATGCCACATCATTTTTGGATTCCATCAAATGTGATTGCAGTTGGAGTGATAAGAACTATAAGAGCGTAAGAGAAAAGTAGAATGTTTGGTTTTTTTAAATTGAGAAGAAGTTATTTTCTGTGAACCAAGTGTTTCTAACGTCATTGCTATATTAGTTTCTTGAATTTTTAGCAAGTTGTTTGTATACAATATAAATATGAGAGGGCCTAATATGGATCCTTGTGGTGCTCCTTTTTGTACTTTTTTTCATATCTGATATTTGCCCTTCATAAATGTTTTGAACAGTACATTGTTTTCTTCCATATAGGTAAGATTGCATCAAGTTGTTGGCAACCCCTCATATTCCATATTGTTCTAGGTTAACAGTCATTATTTCATAATTAATATTATCAAAAGCTTTTGATAGGTCAAGCAACACTGCAGTTGTATTATTTTTTGTTTAGTGATTCCAGAGTCTTACTTAACAGCTGGTAGATGGCTCCAATAGTAAATTTCTGTATATTATATTTGTCTAAAAGACGCTCATAAATAATTTTTTAATATAGTGTTTTTATTTTGAAATTCATTCAACTATTTATTCTATGTTTTCTATTATTCCTAAAACTAATATTACAAATTAGAATCATGTAACGATATTATTAAAATTACGTATTTTAAACTAGAAAATATTTTGAACAGGTAAAACTTTGCATCCCTAATATAGATAATCTATTTACTTGACAAGAATTAAAATTCTAATCTAAGAAAACAATATATTCTTGCTGAAAAACTTATAAATAAATTCTTCGTTTTCCTTACAAATTTACTTAAGAGTAGCCGAGTAGCCACTATCACCACAATCAGGAATCGTGATGAGACCGAAATTGCGGCGGAACAGATCAGCAACGCAATTGTCTCAGCATATAACGAAAACTGTCCACTGAAGACAAAAAAGGACAATAGAGGCACGTCTTGGTGGAACAAAAATTTTGATAAAATGAGAAAAGAAGTTCGACGCCTCTTTAATCGAGCTAAAGCTTCGGGCGACTGGGACCAATATAGATCCGCTCTAACGGACTATAACAAAGAAATAAGGAAAGCAAAAAGGGGATCTTGGAGGAAAGTCTGTGAGAGTATAACTGACCTACCTCACAGTACTAGAATCCACAAGATTCTTTCCAGAGATCCGACGAGGGAATTCGGTTCATTAAGGCGACCGGATGGCTCATATACGGACTCTGGAAAGGAAACCTTACAGCTCCTAGCACAAAACCACTTCCCAGGGTGCTTGAATGCGGATGACCAACAGCCGTCACCATTAGAAGGCCGATTAAAACGACCTGAAAAAAATGGTTGGCTGACGGCTAAAAAGGTGATCACAATACCGGCAATTGAGTGGGCCATCAATTCATTCCAACCATTCAAATCGCCAGGAGAGGACGGAGTTTTTCCAGCTCTACTACAAAATGGACTGGAAACATTGCTCCCATTCCTCATTAAACTATTCAGAGCTAGTCTGATATGGAACTATATCCCATCCAGTTGGTCGGCGGTTAAGGTAGTATATATACAAAAAATGGGTAGGAAAGAACCAAGCCCTAAATCGCTTAGACCAATTAGCTGGACGGATATATCAGGGGGAACATCCTGAATCATCACCCCCTCAATATCCATCAGTACGCCTATCAGACAGGAAAATCAACAGAACTAGCACTCAATAACCTAGTCGAGAAGATCACCCAATCCCTTCAAATGAAGGAAATTGCGGTGGGAGCCTTTCTCGACATTGAGGGAGCATTTAATAATGCACTGCCCGACTCCTTATATGCATTAGTGGCTGCCAAAAGAATTGAGCCCACTATAGGCGACTGGATTCGTGCTATGCTATCAAACAGAACCATAACAACGTCTCTACAGGGAGAAACAGTTAGGTTTAGAGCCACGAGAGGATGCCCGCAGTGTGGGATTCTCTCCCTCCTTTTGTGGTCACTTCTTGTGGACGACCTACTGGCTATTCTTACACTGTGGGAGGTTGAGGTTCTAGCACCTGCAGATGATTTAGTCATACTAGTCAGAGGAAACTCTGAAGGAGTAATATCAAATACCCTTCAAGAGACACTGGATGCAGTGAGTAACTGGTGTGACAGGGAACAGATGTATGTAAACCCTCACAAAACAGTAATAGTACCATTCACCCGGAAAAGGAAGCTGGAGGACTTAAAACCTCCCACCTTAATGGGTGAAACTATTCCATTTGCGGAGGAGGTGAAATATCTAGGAATCACTTAATTGGAACCCCCATCTGGAAAAGGTAATCCACAAAACAAAGCTGTCCTTATGGACATGCCGTTGTATTTGTGGCAAATCCTGGGGCATGGGTCCCCAACAAATTTACTGGATCTATATCACGGTCATCAGACCAATGATAACATACGGATCTATTGTTTGGTGGCCAAAAGGATCACAACAGACGGCCAAATCCAAACTCTCTGGACTGCAGAGACTAGCATGCATGACCGTAACGGGAGCAATTAGCACCACACCGTCAGCTGCAATGGAAATCCTCCTGGATTTATCTCCTCTTCATATATATCTCGAGAGGCCAGGTGGGCAACCTACAGATTGCAACAAGCGGCCATTAATATGCCGCAGACTAGTATCATGGAGCGGAACAGGTTGCTGGATGACATAGAGAATCACAGCATCCTGGGAATGCCCTCGGATACTATGCCTACCATGACCAACTACGAGTTGACCTTCAACATCCTTTCTCCAGAAAAAGATGAGTGGGATCGGAATAAAGCCGACCTACTGAAGTCAGACAGTTGCTGGTTTACAGACGGCTCCAAAACTCCCGAGGGAACAGGAGCCGGAGTACATAGCTACAGACCAAGGGTGAGGACATTCTCAAACCTAGGTACTCATGCAACTGTTTTTCAGGCTGAGGTTCATGCCATTGAACTGTGTGTACGAAGGCTGGAATATATGCATCTTACACGCAGATCAATAAAAATTTTCTCAGATAGCCAAGCAGCTATAAATGCTCTTGGCTCTTATCGGTGTAACTCCAAAACGGTATGGAATTGTCATTTGAGCAAAAACAACAAAGTGACTCTGGTCTGGATACCCGGCCACTCTGGTATGGAAGGTAACGAAATAGCAGACTCCTTAGCCAGAGAAGGAGCGGGATCACGATTCATCGGACCAGAACCAATACTTGGCATATCTTCAAGTACTGCCAAGATGGCTATCTCAACCTGGTGAAAGGAAAACTCTCCAGTATTGGCAAGAGTTACCAGGATTAGTTCATTCGAAGGCGTTTATAAAATACCCTTTGAAATCAAGAGCTAAGAAACTTTTAGAGTTACACAGGGTAAATCTGGAAACTCTAACAGGCCTATATACCGGGCACTGCCGACTAAACTATCATCTGCATAAACTCGGCCTAGCGGAAAACGCCGAGTGCCGTCTATGCCTGGAGGATGATGAGAAGGCAGACCACATCTTATGTACCTGTCTCGCTGTAGAGAGGATCCGATTCTCAATATTTGGCAAAGGGCAACTGCTGCCAGAGGATCTGGACACATTCTCATCCAATAAAGTTATCAGTTTCATTAAGAGACTGAACTTATTGGGTGAAATATAATTAGGCGTGAGCCACAATAGGCCTGCTGGTGGCCGCAGTGGAGGGCTACTGAGACCCACTCACAACAAACCTAACCTAACCTAACCTAAGAGTAGCCGAAGTGGTAACACGTATGTGAAAACCGTGAATTTGTTTATTCGAAAATATTCATATTAAAACAATCATGAATCAATCGAAAGAAAACATTTCACCCGAATGTCAGTTTATACTAAATGATCGACTTCTGTTACCTGTTTGAGCAGTACAACAGCGAATAGATGACCTGTGTGGAATTTCAAAGCGTATTATAACTTATATCATATTGTTTGGAGTATCGTTGCCAATTGAACTGGCTTTGACTCTCTAATATAAAATTTGTAATCTTACAGCAGCCGGGCTATTAATCCACGACAAAAAATTGGATTTTTCATCAGGGTCCCGTCCTAAACAACATATCAAAATGGTTTCTACCCCACCTTTTGTAGGGCAAAAATCTCTACTGGCTGGATTATATAGCATTGAGCTGCAATTAAAATATTAGTGCTACCTTTACAGATAAGTTGAGTGAATGAGCCTAATAAAATCAAACAGTCATCTTGGTTCCACTCATAATATAGAAAAAGTAGTTACATTATAAAAACATTAAAAGATATCATAAAAAATATCTTGGCAGAAAACCGAATAAATACTGTTAGTTCTTTCGTATTTCCAATTAAATTGAATTATGATTTTTTTTCCTCATATTTATTTACATTTAGATACAAAAAAAATATTTCTTTATCTAATGGTGTCTCATAAAATAAATAAAAAGCTTATTGGAACGTTTTCATGTATACAAACAATGATGTTTAAATAGATATTCTGAGTAGAACCTATAATAATTTTAGATTGAAATCTAAATTAGATATTATGTTATATTTCATAATTCCGGATTTATCAACAAGTTTGACAAGTTTGTGTCCATTTATAATTCATTCAACTCAACAGTTACAAATATATTCAAAATATATTCAAAAGAATAATGCTGATTATACACAGGGTGTCTGGATAATACGTGTACAATGTAAACCACAGATCCTCTGGATCAAAATGGACCCATTTAACCTAACTTACCTATATTCAAAATTGCTTTAAATTAGCAAAAATATATATTCTTTTAAATATCGGTCCGTATTTTTTTTTACTGTCTATGCAACGACTACCAATTTTTTTTTATGAGTAACTGACTTAATTTGGAAGCTTTCTTTCTCTTGCTATTTTTTGATTAATGGTCATTTAAAACCTTAATTTGCTTGTCAAGTTGTGAATTTCGTCTTAACACGATAAAATTTTTCATCAGATATTTAGAAAATATTCTTTTCTGGCTAAACCGCCCCATTAATAAAAAAATATCAAGAGGAAGAAAAAGCTTCCAAATTAAGCTAGTAACTCATAAAAGAAGTAGGGTAGTCATTGCATAGAGTAAAAAAAAATGGAACGATTCCACATGATTTTTAGAACACTCGTATGTTGTTCAGACAATCGTATATAAACATCGAAAAACGTCAATTGAAAGCAAAACCTCATATCACAAAAGTGGTCAAAATCGATTGACGAGTTTTCAAGTTATTTAAATTATATATATTTTTGTTAATTTTAAAGCCCTCTAACGGCTAAACGATGCAATTTTGGATATAGATGTTAGAATAAACCAATCTATTTTGAGCCGAAGAATCTCTGGACTTACATTATACATGTTTTATCTGAACACTCTGTATGTATATATTTAATAAAAATACATACAGGTACATTATATTTTTTCCAAGTATTTAAATTACTTAATTGTTCTAACTTTAATATACATTTTAAACTGAACAAGTACATAAGTATAGTGAAGCACCCCAGCCCTGGGCTGCTTCATCGCGGATAAATTTCCTATATTTGTTACATAAAACCAAATTATTTCCAAGCATTTATCTCATTAAATTCCAAATTAATTATAACATAAAAAAGGTTAAATCATTTTCTTACAATTTTGGCAGAAAATGTATTCAAACTATAGTCTAAATTATTGTAAAAAACAAACAGTATTCATTTAATATTGTAAAACGTTGACAAAACTGTACAAAATCTCAAGGCGTTTGCTAGCCGAGACCATGTAACATAAACAAACAGACATAAACCCGTAGAGTTGTACGAGATTTACCCGGAATAGGGTCAAAGGCTAATAAATGGAGTCATTATGTCACTTATCACTTAAAGCATCATGCATGAGTTATAGTTTCGTTATGAGAGCACAAGTTAGCGTTTGGCTATCTCCCCCAAGCGTGTAGGCTTGAACAACGAACTCACTCGCGGGAAATCATATAAATACGCGAGCCGGCGTACGATCGGGGTCAGATCTTTGGCAACCCTAGTGTTTATCGCTGGCTCTTCGGGGCCTGGAAGTCAAACATATACCACTCTCCCGGCTTTTTATAGCCGCCATCACCGTCGTGTTAACTCTTTGGCAACCCTAGTGTTTCTCGATGGCTCTCCGAAGTCATCGAGAAACCATGACTCCGGTTTTCATAACCGCCGCTTCAGTACAGAGAGCCCCGCTTAATTAGCAGTTCACCCCTTTTGGTGTATAAACCTCTGTGGCCTGGTCTCTGCGACCGAGGAGCTGTATACTGCCTCATAAGTAGGGCGTGTACACCGCCGACGCCGCCGTCAACATGGTGACGAATAACACAGGGGTTACTCAGGAACCCGGGGGAGAAAACCTCGCGGAATTCTCCGAGTGTCCACAAATTGGTAAGGACGGCATTTAAATAATTTTTATATTGCGTTGCCATTTGCTACGTACTCGAGCTCACTAAAATTCATTAAACTAATTCAATTTCTTTGTTACGAGTGAAATGGCAACGTTAATCAAAGTACGACTCTATATGCTTGGGTTTCGCGGTTTTTAACAATATTTGACCGGTGGTACCAAACGATTTACGGATAGGGTTTTTCTGTCATATTGCATTGCTCAATCCATTTTTATTAATAATTAGTACAGCCTATATTAATTCAGATAGGATCAGTAATAGTCGTTGGAACTTTCATTCATTTTTCCAAATCAAGTTGGGTCAAAATAAGATAATGTACGTAATAAATAGTGCTCAGTTGAATCTGCAATGTCGGTATCAAATTTCAGTCCTTGTGAGCGGATCTCGAGCGGTCAGCTGGCAGATTAGTCGGGCCAGATGTCGATGACGAAACATGCAGCTTCCTTTCACTCTCTGGGTGTTTTAACCGGTGGACCTTGTCTCGTGACAGGGGGTCCGGGACAGACATCCAATGAGTATTGTTTAATGCTTTAAGGCCATAGCTACCTTATGCGTGCGGTAAATGTGTTTAACGCCTGCCAACCACTACACAAAAACTACGGGGTAGTTCGGTTCGTCTTGGTTTAAGCCTACTGATGGCGGGACGAATTCGCGCACTCCACAAACACGGGCAGTTGCCTGTCATATGTCGGAAGTTTCCGCATATGCATCGAATGTAATTGGCAGCGTTAGTTGTATTTATAGTATTGTTGTACTGTAACAGCGAGTCCGCGAGTTAAATCAAAGCATGGTTATTGGCGGCTAGCCGTCTTATGTGACAGAGGACGATTCTGATACCTCATTCAAGGGAAGTTTCTCTTGCACCCATATGTAGGGTTTACATATGTTATTTAAAATACGAAGCGGAAGTTTCCGCACATGTAACCAGGTTTGGTTGCATTGCAGGTTCAACCAAAGTTTACAGAATAACTGTAAACTTTGGTTCAACTAGCTAAGTATCGGTGTAATTCTTGTGGACATTTATCTGCCATATGTAGGGTTCTACATATGCCACTTAAACTACGAAGTAGAAGTTTCCGCACATGTAAGATTTTGTTCATGTCATGTTCTGTAATATTTCTTCTAGACAGTCGGCTTAACACAGAAATAAAAGATGTGAAAACGTTATTTGAGTTTCCTTGAATTACTTCTACTTTCAGGTAACAAAGTGAATTCAAATCAAATTAGTATCAAATAAAACTTATATTAAGCATTGTTTAAAACAGATATCAGTGCAGTGCAGGTTAAGGGTAATAATAATTGGTAAAAGTAGGTTACCCAATTAAAGCAAATTAAATCTCATAAATGAAACAAAGTAATACCAAACTTTATAAACGTACCTGGGAGGTTATAAATAACACAACACATTTGAGTCCTACCACTAAAACTAGACGATCACGAAAAAGGCCAATTAATTAAGAATTACCTGCCGCTTCACGACAGGTGAGACTTACAAAAGGGGAAATAAAGTAAATAATCAAATTAATAAAATCAGAATATCTACGAGAGGAAATACTCGACACAATACGATATAAAACAATAAAAAGAATAAGAGGGGGCTGTTACACTGGTGCCGTGACCAGGATAACATAAACTAAATATACGAGGGGGTTGTTACAATATTCTTTATGCTAAAAAAATATAAAAATTTGGTGGATTTTTATAAAAAATAATTGCTGTTAACTTTTTTCCTAGAGTGAAAACATAAAGTATATTTGTCAGTGGTCTTTTGAACTTGTACCAAACAAGTTGCTTATAAAAATTTTAATGATAAAGGTAATGTGTAGGAAAATCTTTTTTTCCAGTTTCAAACGTACCTCAACTTAATTTCAGCAAACCATCGCCAGTAAACAGTTTTTACATTTGCTATGTCAAGTTTTTATATATATAAAGTTGGAAAGTATTACAAGAAATCTCATTTGAGAATAACAAATTAAAATTTCAATTCATACCTTTATGTGAAGTCATTGGTTACACTACATTCTGGTTTTAAGTAATTTTACACATGATTGATTTCAATCTTATTAATTTAAAATCTATAAAAAATTGTGTTGAATTATGAGTATCGTTTTACCATTCTTTATTTTAAATTTATTTAAACAGAATTTAAAGAATAGGTACTGAAATAAAATTATTACTATTTTTCAAAAAGATTCAAAAGTATTTATTATTATTTCATTTGTAAAATATTGTTACGTGTTTGTTATCCACACAAACACCCACACCGTAGATTCGTTGATTGAAAGTCCAAGTAACACTTACTCACTATTTTATTAACTAATTAATAATTAACAACGATAAATTAATGACTGTCTTAACTATAATCACGATTAAACATGTCTATCTTATTTTTTCTTCACTCGTTCAATTCTAAGTTCAGACTGACTTCTCGCCCTCCGTGCGCCTTATATATACATTCATGCACGATCTAGAACATTCCTGAACATTCCCGGCCGTTCTAGTACAATTCTAGGTCCATCTATCTAGTTTACACAGTCCAGTGGCGTAACACTGCCCTCTCATTAAGTCTGAACGTCCAGGTCAGACAATTCGTTTTTTCCTGCATACTTAGCTACTCTCTATATGCATCACCTTCATATTTGATATTGGACTGCTGAATTCGATATACAATGTCGTTTAGTCTGGTGACGACAGTGTATGGTCCTTCCCAAGGCGAGTGAAGCTTCGCGGACCTGTCTTTCTTTCGTTGCGGGTTATATAGCCAAACCAGATCTCCCACCTAGAAGCCTTCTGAATTCGCCTTAAGATCATAATGCGCCCTCATTTTACAGAATGTCGCAGCTCATCTGGTGTACAAACACCAAGTCAAATGGCAGTCTAATATCATGTCCAAACATCATGCAGGCGTCTTTTTGTTGTTTCATGAATGGATGACCTGTATGCCATAAGGAAAAGTGGTAAGTGACGACAGTCCCAATATCTCTGATGTTTCTCAACCACTTTGGTGCTCCTCCATTGTTTTATTATATCTCTCCACGATTCCATCTGATTGTGGATGCAGGGCTGTTGTACTAATTCCCAGAAAGCGACACATTTTCTGAAACACCCCTGATTCAAAATTTCTTCCTTGGTCCGAATGGAACTCTAGGGGCACGCCAAATCGACATACCAGATTATCTACCAGAGCTTGGGAGACAGTGGCTGCTTCTTGGTTTGGTATGGCATAAGCTTCAGGCAACTTAAAATAGTCCATGGCAACCAATATGTATTTATTCCCATTATCTGTCACGGGGAATGGACCGGTTACGTCGATCGCAATTCGGGTCAAAAGGAGCCCCGACGTTATTTTGTTTTATTTAGTCCGTATTTCTTGTCCGTGGCCCTTTACTTGCCGCACAAACTTCACATTTGCAGCACCAAGCCTCCACATCTTGGCGACTGTTCATCCAGTAGAATCGTTCGCGTACTTTTGTCAGAATTTTGTTGATGGCAAAATGTCCGCCATTATGCACTTCTTTACTTTTGGTACGCAACAACTAGAGATTACCAATCTCAAAGTAATTTCTTTCCCAAGCTCTTTTCAAAAGTCCATCCACTACTCTGAGGAAGTCCCATTGTGACCACAAAGCCTTCAACCCCACTGTCTTGTCTGAAATGTCCTTCCAGTCGGGTCGGGCTCGTCTTTCTTTCCATTCCAGAATAGGACCAGTTTATTTATTTTTTAACTGCTTATTTTGTCCAATCATCAGGAACATCAAGTTTAACAGAATTCACAATTAGTATCCCTTGTCGTTTTTTCCTGGCAGGGTCTTCTGGGAAAGAGTATCTGCATTTCTATGGAATTTTGTGGAATATTCCTCCCTCATCGGGAATTTAAATATTATATGCATTAATGCATTCAACACAAATTTCAATTTCATGTACTTTACGGGTATAGAGATGTTCAGACAATTGAAATAACAAAAATCTCCAAGATTTAAGCACCTCTCACGATCTTACGAGTTCACGAGATAGATGACATTGTCCAGATACCAGAAAAACATTACTGTTGTTTGTTGTTAATACGCCTTATTTATGCCAAGATTACAAAGGATCATATCATTAAAATCCTTAAACGCCTTGTTAGGTCATAATGCATGTTATTGTAAGGTGAATGCATAATTTTTTTTTAAGATTTATGGTGAAAACTGCACGTCTAGGCGTCTATTCAAAAATAAATAAGCCCGTAATTAACATGTTATGGTTATGACGTCACTCACGACTCAAAATTCCAGTGCGCGACATCTCGTGTCTGAAATTGTTGTTTGCAGTTGTGAATAAGCTTTACTTCTACATATTGTGATTACGAAACATGAGACATATTACACTTTACAGTTTTATACACCATAGTAAAATGACTGAACAGTAGGGTACTACCTGTTTTTTTTTTCGGAACCAAAGAAATGGCAATGTAAAATATTGTAAAACAGAACAGAGGTACAACTGCAACAAACTACAAGGGCAGGAGTTACAGACTGGTGTCTTTATAATGAATGCGAACCTATGCGGATTAATGAGTAGTTGCTGCCACGAAAGTGATCTTATTCATTGCAATTTTGACTGCATTACACATCATGATTATTTCAAGAGTGGTTTTGAATATGGATACACTAAGCACGGCACGTTTTGATATTCTGTTGCAATAATGATCCACAAAATGAAGACTTCAAAAGATGTTTCCAATAGAGTGTGGAGGCATGTTACATGCATACAGTTTGTTTACTGGATGAATTCTTTGGCTAAGCTTGGAAAGAAGAGATGAAAGATTTTACCATCGTGTGTCGTGGCAGCTGTAAGATTGGAGTATCCGAATCCTATCGGCGAAGAATATTTAGGTTTCGTACACGCTGAAGGGATTACCCCAGAATATTTTGATTAATAACATGTGATTGTCAATTTCTTTTTTCTTTGAATAAAACTGCATTATACGTTATTTTTTAATATGATCACTCTTCTATACAATATGTATGTCTCTTACTAAGCCTGAGAAAAAAATAAAATCTAGTTTTGTGGCATTTTTTCTGTAGAGAAATTAGGTAAAAATTAATTGTTAAATAAACGAAGTATAGTAAAAAAAGTGACTTAGAAAATGTTACACCCTGTACATTACGGAACTCTATATAGGTAGGAAATCCAGTGTCGCTTACGACATACACCCTGTACGTAAAGATTTTAGGTACATGCCAAAAACAAAACCGTATTACTAGTAAATTACGAATTACACAGATGCGGATGATGCTTGTAACTTATACATATAGTAATCTATATGATATTATGGATGTCTGTGTTCCCAAATCAAAGCCTCATAACAGTAAATATCATCAATCGTTTATTAATAGTATTATAAAGGACATAAAACAAAAATATAAAATACTCCGGCAATATAAAAAACGGGAAACAGGCAACTACATGAAGAATTTAAACAGTTAAGGTCAAAAATAAAGGCCAACATTAAAAGCAGTCGTACATCTTTTTTATTAAAAATTGAAGATGGTATCAAGGATAACCTAGTAAATGTAGGGCTTACATGTCAAACAAAAAATATGACCATAGAGTCCCTGACTCGATGAATTACAATGGACAAGAGCTATCTGAAGGTCAGTTAATTGCTGACGCATACCAATACTCTTGTAATAAAAAATCTATCTGAGGACGAGTTATGGCCAACATTCGCCGGCTACAACGAAAGATGATTATGGGTCCTGATAACATTCCTGCTTTTATGCTAAAAGACTGTGCTTTAGCTCTTGCTCACCCGCTAACATTTGTATTTAATTTAATTTTAAAAACGTCAAAATTTCCTAGCACATGGAAAGTTTTCTCGACTCTGTCCCGTTTTTAAAAATGGGCGTAGGGATGATGTTTGCAACTATCGCCCTATTGCCATTTTATGTAATTTTTGTAAGGTCTTGGAGATTCTTTTACACTGTTATATAATGATCATGTAAAAAATATAATTTATGGATTTATGAATGCTAGGTTAACTACAACTAATTTGGTCTGTATAACGCAATACATTTCAGACATTTTAGATAATCAAGGCCAAGTTGCTGTTGTTTATACGGATTTCTCCAAGGCCTTTGATCGCCTAGACCATACAATTTTAATAAATCGCTTAGACCATTATGGAATATCATCAGATGTCATAAATCTATTTAGATATTATCTCTCCAAGAGAGTAGTGCAGTACTGCAGTATCATAACTATACAAACACAGACTATTGAAAACTATATACATAATTTACATAATAAAAATATCAACCCCAGGACATCAAAACGAAAATGCAGCACCTAAGAAAAAAATCAAAACTTTTAGTCTTAGGAGATCAACATGGAAAATATTGGAACATTTGGCTTCCTTACAAAATAATTATGATATACAGGCCATACTTAAACCAAATGCCACAATGGCGGATATTATAAATAACATTAAAGTATTTACAGAAACATTTACTGACTTGGATTATGTAATAATATTAGCAGGTTTTAATGATATTTCTATTTATAGAAAATATTTTCTGTGCAAATTTTTGTCTGACAATATCAAATTATGTTTTCAAACAAATATTATTATATCATCTATTCCATATTCTAGAAACGACTACATTAACAAAATCATTTTTAAAGTAAATTTGAAATTAAAAAATAATTGTGATAAATTGGACCAATTTACTCAAGGATACATAGAGTATCTAGAAGTGAATCAAAGAAATATCAAATTTAGTAAGAAATTTGTTGGAAAAAACATTGTGCTACTAATAAATAATTTAAGAAATGGGAAAAAATTTTAGTATTTTTAAATGAGGAGAAAGAAGGACACAACAATAAATCTAATTCTTTAATAGATTCGATCAGTAACGATTCAACTGATGTAAATATTCAAGGAAATACACCTTTTTTATACCCTCAACTGTCTCAAATAACAATTGAATACTGAATAATATAATAAGTTTATTTTTGTAACGTTAAATTCAATTAACATATGTCATGCTAATGTTCAGGGTTTTATGAGTAAATTTAATGAAATTAAAGTATTTGCCATTCTTGAAAATATTGATATCTTTTGTATAAGTGAACACTGGATCTTAGACAATGATATAATTAATTTTAACTTTCTTGGCTTTAATCTTATTTCTCATTATGTTAGAAGTACTCATATACATGGTGGTGTGTTAATTTTGGCAAAACCTGGTATAGATTTTATTAATTTGGATCAAATCAATAAACTATCGGTTGAAATGCATATTGAAATGTGTGATATTTTATACCAAAGTACTAGTAAAATAAAAATTATATTAATTGCAATATATAGACCGCCAACTGGTGATATATATGTTTTAGCATCCAAACTATCGGAAGCCTTCACAATTGCTGCGGCAAAATCAGACTATATTATATTATGTGGAGACATAAATTTAGATTTTAATAATAAAATACTAAGTACAAAAATATTAATTGATATCTTTGACTCCTTTGAGCTGAGTTTTAACAAATGAACCCACCCGGGTGTTTACTTAACAACAATGGTCAGACATCATCCAGTTGTATTGATTATGCAGTCACAAATATACCATTTGAAATGTTAAAGTGGCAAAGTGATAAATCCTAACATTGCCGATCACTTTGCACATGTTATTTCAATTTCAATGAGAAATAAACCAAATCCGGCAGAGTCTATACAAATACGCACCAGATTGTTTCTGAAAGTAATCTCAATGATATGAACTACCATTTGGGTAGAATAGATTGGACAGATCTAGTTAATTTGGATCTAAATGAAGCTTTTGAATTGTTTTTGGAAAATATAGCCTGGTGTCTTAATGTTAGTTGTCCTGTCAAAACGGATAACAAACATAATGTAATTAGGACCTAAAAATAGTTGGTTATCCCCAAAATTAGTTGATGAAAGTAAAAAACTGAAAGAAATGTTCAATCATATTAACCATCACAACAATGAAGGTGGAAAAGCAACATATAAGAGAAAACAGGATTACAGAAATAAAATAAAAGAAGCCAAAACACAATATTACGGTAATAAAATAATAAACTCAAATAATAAATCTAAAGACACCTGGAGAATTATAAACAATAAACTTGGCAGAAACAAAATTAGTAGTAATAAAATTGTATTAAATTTTGATAACAATGTAATAACAGATCATGATGTAATTGTTAACTTATTTGTAGATCATTTCTATACACTAGCTAAAAAAAAAAACTTGTAAGCTATTTTGGTTCCAACTTAGCACTACCTTGTACTATAACATGATAAAAATAAGTTAATATTAAATTATAAAAAGACTGTATGCTTGAACTTTCATCTACAAAAACCTCTCCAAGAGAACTTGCTGTCTATGATAAATATAAAGTTTGCAAATGATGTAAAATGTTTAGGAACCTACTTGGACAAAAGGCTGTCGTGGAATACTCAAATTGAACATGTTTGCAAACAGCTCAATAGGACATTCTTTGCTATTCTTCAATTAAAAACTTCAGTGAATGAGCAAGTACTCTTGGAGGTCTATTATTCTTTATTTTATTCATGTATTTCATATAACAGTATAAATTGGGGCAGTGCAACTAAAATAAACACAGTATTTGTAATTCAAAAAAGAATAATGTGACTGATATTTGGGATGAAATGTAGGGAAAGCTGTAGAGACATCTTTAAACTGAAAAAAATTATACAAAAGTTAGAGAAAAGACACCGGTTTTACCAGATTAAGAAAAAAATTTGTGGTAGTACTGATGGTGCAACCCCAGATTTGTTAAGTGCATTCAAAGACTATTTTAAGTATGCCTGTATTACATCAATATATGTCAAATGGTCGTTCTCAAAATATAGGCATATTTTTTCACCACAGTGAATATCACTCACGGAGACAACCATATAAACATACCTGATGCTGCAAAGTTTTTACAGATCTTCTCCAGTTTGTGATAACCTAGCTAGTTCATTAAGCTAGTTAAGAGGGTAAGTTGTGCATACACTGTTATTAACTGTAACAATTTATTACTTTTGTTACTAGTTAATTCCTTTTATTATGCTTATTATAATGTGTACGTCTATGTCCCGCTGCACATTTCTGCCAACTGTAGTTATCAGTATTTGTTGACAGGTATTGTATGTGTGATTTTTTTCATTGGTTGATTTTTTTACATGTGTTGTTTGCTTCTTGTTGACTGGATTGTGTCAATCAAAAGAAGAAATTAAATATTTCCGTAGGAATTTATGAGTAACTCAGGAATTTCCCGGAAATATTCCCGACCCAGGAGTATTCCCGCTGGGAAATATTTCCCATTGCACATTGCTAGTCTTATTCCATCTCATTTCATCCTAGTTCGCAGCCATCGCTCATATTCTTTTTCTTACTGGCCACACTAGACGTTATACATAAAGTATAATAAATTGGTAATCAATAAGGATAAGCATAATCTTTATCCTTCTTATGAAAGACAAATACAAATAGTATTGGAATGTAATTGCACCCACCAGTAGAATCTAGAATCAATTTTTTCAAATAATTGTATCGAGGATAAAAGTTGGATATATGCTATACCACACATTTATGGCATTATAAAGAATAGGAAATCACTGAGGAAATCACAATTTCAATTTAGAAAATCCGCAACCACTGCAGAAGTAGTCTATTTTCATTCTGCAGATAGATGACGATTTTGTAATTAAAACAGCAACTGTAGTGGATTTAGCAATGGATAGCTAATGATACTGTATCATTTAATACTGGTAAAACCACCTCTAAACCATCTAAAATAACATTAGTTTTGTTTTATTACAATCATAATAATCTATTGTTAAGCGCTGTTAACCATATAGAACATGGTATACATTTTTGTAGTACGTAAAAAATGGATAATAAATAATAATTAAAGTGTAAACAGACAATAATTAATTGATAATACAAACAATCTTAATATACATAATTTGGAAGGAAAACTGAAAAACGTTAACGTATAAACATACAAGTAATTGATAATACAAATAACCTTAATATACATAATTTACGACACTGAAAAAATCTTGTGCCAATTGTATTGAATTAATTTAATTTTTATTTTAAACCTTCCTACTATACACATTTTTTGAAATCATTCTAATAAAAAAATAGAGCAGACTCAAAATAAATAATTTTATTTGCTAGTTAATAAGTGATCAACATACTGTGTTGGCCACTAACAATAGTTTATAAATTAATAGCTGCTGTTCTACATGTATGGCAACTTCAAATATTTACAACTGCACCTGTTAAGGAATATAAATCCAACTTAAGTTAAAAAAATGTATTTTGTTTGGTTGGGTTTTGGTCAACATATGTTTAAGAATCACCATTTTTCACACAAAAAATTCTAGTTGTTTGATTACTTGCATGTTAAAATATTGAATTTTTCAAAATACTTACACAAATGTGCAGAACTTTCTTGAGTTTGCAATTCGAAGTTCCCAGGGTTGGAAAAAAATTCTTTGAGTAGTCTCAATTCTTTTCCCGATTCCACTAATTCCGTATGAAGTTCTAAGGCTGTCAGCAGAAATTTGTCTTGTAATAATTTACATGCAATATCATTATATGTTATGTGCTTATTTACTGTTTGAGATTTAATATCACAGCGTTGTTTAAATTCAAGTGGATTTGACATTTTTACATTTCGCTTGTTAAATGTTTTTTTCAATAATTTGTTAATTTTAACTTTCTAAAAATTTTGTAAACATGTTAAATACATTTTTTGTGTATACACACTAACACTAATCCGTCAGTGACAACTGACAGTTATGATGACACGTGTTGTCAATGTCAATCTCAAAATTCATCTTCTTCTCTAGTTCTTGGCTTTCACACTATTGTGCATGTAGCCAGCTTCCATCCAGTGTTAATTTTAATCGTGAAGTACGCCCGTGTCATCAGAGTTGTTTTATTAACACTATTTTAATATCACGGCCACAGCTTAAACCTGTAGTACAATACCAGCATTATTTTAAGAAAATTAATATAAGATGGAAGCGCAACAAAAGATAAAACTTTTCTTGTTCCGCAGGCACTGAAGAAACATTTCATTTTCTTCTTTTTGCGCTTCATGGATAAAGCATATTTTTCACGATGATTCAGCATAGTTTAAAAATAACTAGTTGGGAGAGTTCAATTTGCCACGCATTTCGTTTTTTGTCTTTGTAGTAAAAAGCTTAGTAGGAAAAGGCGCGAATCGTAAAATTATTAAGAGTGATGAACATAGAATATTGTTCTTGTCTATATAAGCTTTATTGGCACATATGACTAAAATAAAAAACAATTTTATAATGTCTACTTTTCGTAATTCATTAAAACCGTTTTGATTGCAGAAAATAATAAAACACTATTTTAAAATAGATGCGCCATCTGGTACCGAAAAGCGGTACTACATAGTTATTAGAAACAGTGATCTATTCAGACGGCATATAAGCATTCCTTACAGTCGTACGGAAATGGCAGTATTCTACAAATTTCATTGGCCGTTTCAAGATAGCCGCAGGGCATGCGCAGTTACATGACATGTCAAAGTGTATTAAATCCTTTTGGAATCGTTTGTCAGCAAGGAACTCGTTAGACGACAGAGAAGATACTCGCCTAGCACGCGATAGGTCCAGGGTTTACCCCTAATCGTAACTTCCCTCGATGACCGCCCTATTGCCTTTTTACCCTACTTTTACAGACAATCTAAATTTCAATTCTCTTAAGCAGGTTTTTCTTGAGCTTTTTCCTGCACGACTTTTACTATAACGACTACTGTATTATTTTTCTTTGCTTTTTAATTTTTACAATGCACATGCAAAGTATTAATTATGTTTTTCTTACGTTGTTTATAGGAAAGCGTCCACCTATAGGGACAATAACAAAAAGGATGCACTTCAGCCACGTCGGCCCGACCATCTGGCCAGCGGATTAGGCCCCCACCGATACAGGTAGAATACTAAATTGCTGCTTTTCGCCTCTTAACACTTGTATATATTGTAAATATTTATATTTATTGTTAAATGCCAGGTGTGGCATCCTAATTAAGTTCTGTACAATGTATATAATATTAAATAAATCTTTTAAATTGGAATTGGAATTGGTCCAGGGTTCGAATCACAAACTTATTATTATTTTTTTTTTAGATAAGTAGTTTTTAGTTCGTTAGTAAGATTTATATGAAGATTACATTTTTTCCTTGCCCTTTATTATAGTTTGTTTATTTTCACGGTGCCGAATTCCCCTTTAAAAATGATATCCGATGAGCACGCCATGCCGTGGCCTTGAAACGGCCAATGAAATTGCTAGAAATACTGCCATTTCCGTATGACTGTAAGGAATGCTTATAAGCGACGAAATATAAATAAATAAATATTTTATTTGAATGAGGGCTACCGCGCTTGAATTCACCACGAGAGGTGCTAGTATACGGTAAGGTCCATGTCCTTGAACGTTAATGTTTACTATGATTTTTAACGCTAGTTTTTAGTAATTAACTGAAAAATATTTAACACAATGACAGAAGGGGAAAGTAGTAATTTATTTGCTCAGTAGGGAAATTATTGTACCTATTAGAGGTGTCTTATGTCAATAAAGTTAGGTTATATCAAGCATGAGCATTATGAAAACAACGAATGTGCATGATTATTACTTACAATTTTCTGTATTATACTCCTTTGGTAACGCATAATCGTCAGGATTAAAATGTTCTTTACAAACACACGAATGTTTCAAGGGAGTAAAGTTATCCCTGCGAATCGCTACCAACCACTGTTTTAGGCACGTTTTGTCTCTCGGAAGCATATGTCCGCCTTTTTTCCAAACAAAATGGAACTGCACAACACTGAGGCATAATTAACAAGTTTTTTTATTTACTGGTGTACGAAATAATTATAATAAAACCCTATAAACTTGAACCGCGCCTAACAATAACTTTTGACATCACCTTACTCGCGAGAGGCGCCATCTGGTGAGCCTAAAAACGGTAGCCCTCATTGAATTTTTATGCAATACAATAATATACTTTATGTTAACTATCAGTACAATGCTGTCAAGCAACTTAGAAAAACATTTTATTTTATTTTCTATTCCTCCTTTTGTCTATTTCCTACCAAACTTTAAATTTGGCGAATTTTTCTACTAGACTTGTATCAAGGTCAAGTATTTTCAGGATAGCGTTCCATTCATAAAAACGGGTGCTGCCACAATGCATTCCCTTTAAATTATGCATGCTGTGTCTTTGGTGTTGATGCAATTACAGAACAATTATATGGTACAATTTTTTAATGTACTATAAATTTTCTAATATATGTATACAGGGTGAGGCAATAGTGCGTTCGACTTCGATATGTCGAGTTCTATGATAGCTAGAAACTTGATTTAAAAACATAAATAAACTAGACAAAAAAGTCTATAACCGGAAATTATTTTCGAATATACAGGGTGAGCCAAGACGATTCTACAGGGTCAACTAACATTTTTTTAAATGGAAGGTCATGTATATCAGAACATTTCTAGAAATCTGTTTGTGGCCTCCTTCCACTCCTGTATTATTACAGACTCTCTCCCAACCAGTTGGATGTAATATTTTTTTTTAAATTTTTCTTGCTGAATTTTGCAGTTATTGTTCAATAAATTGAAAATGGTTACAAATAACCATAGGAATGTACGTACAAAAAATGTTCGTTTTTCAATTTTACATTACATCGTCCAAAAATATACGTTCCATTTGAAAAAATTTAAAATTCAGTTCAAAAAGTTGTAAATTTAAAAAAAAATTTGGCCACCCTGTATACTTTCAGGAAGTAAAAATGGCTGAGTGGCATCACACATATGTCTCAACTGGTACTAACATATTTTTTTCTTAAAATCGTAGTTGTGATTATAGTGATATTTTTAATATACAATAAATGGTATAATTTCAACAAAAAAAAATCATTACATCCAAGTGGTTGGGAGAAAGTCAATATTAATACAGGAGTGAAAGGAGGCCACAAAGAGGTTCTAAAAATGTTCTGATATACATCCCAGGTAGCAAGGGTACGTCATAATGACGTCAAAATCTGGTGATTACTGGTCATAATACGTCAGTGAACCAAAAATCGACGACATAATGACGTCCTATAAATGACGTTAAAATGACGTGCTGCATATCACGTTATATAACACGTCACATTGTCGTCTTTTTTCGGTGCTATTATTATATATCAAAGTCATATACAATATGGAACGAAGCGGCATTTTCGCAAGTGACATATTGCCATCATTACAAGATTACCTCTATTTTGTTAACAGTTTTCAAAGAGAATAATCAAAGGCAACGCAAAAATATTGTTTTTAGTTTGTTTTTGCGCAAAAGCAAAACATTTGCCTATATAATTTTTTGCACAAATATTTTATTACTTCTAGGAACATTTTTAAAATTTGCACGTCACAGCCATTCATCATATAATTTTTGTGATATAAATTTCGTACCCTGTATCTCATCGAATTCAAAAGTACCGCTATATAACCAGACATGAGCGCAACTACGTTCGAAGTTCTGAACGTGATAAATATTAACCAATCGGTGTAGGTACAGCTTATGCGCGCGCAGTCCATCTTACCACAGACCACTGAATTCCGCACTCAAAGTATGGCCTATTAGTGAAATATCTGGCAAATGTGTTGTTTTGACGTTTAACGAAAATTCTGTAGCAATACCTATTATTCACAGTTTAGTATGATAGTAAGATAGAATAAAAATTTATTTTTTTTGAATATGTAGTATGTTATATAAACATAAATTTTATATAGTAATATATTTTTTCAATATGTGTATAAACTAAATACTAATAGTTTTATCTGTATTACTGAAAACCTGGGAGGGGGGTACCAAATATAACCTGAAAAAGACGTCAAAATAACGTCTAACAAATGACGTGAAATTAACGTCAAGTAATCAACGTCATCGGTCCAAGACATTAGGAGGACATTTTCACGTCATATTTACGTCATTCAACTAGTCATTTCTCGTCACTCGGTGACCATTTTTTCACGTGCTCTTGCTACCTGGGATGGCATTTCCTATAAAAAAGTTTTACTTGACCCACCCTGTATATTCGAAAATAATTTCCGGTTACAGACTTTTTTGTCTAGTTTACTTATGTTTTTGAATCAAGTTTTACCTATCATAGAACTCGAGATATCGAAGTCGGACGCACTATTGGCCCACCCTGTATATACACGGAAAAATATATTTCATGATTTATAAACGAATCTTTACAATCATCTCTATATTTAAGAGTAAGCAAAGTAAGATATTCTCAGTGTGTTAGTTGAAACACAATTTACTAAGTTGCAACAAATAAATTACTAATTAGCTTTTCCAAAGACAATTAATATGCTCTTCCCATTTTAGCTTTGGGTCAAGGTGAACACTCAGAAATTTCACACTTTTCGTGAGATAACATCATTCTCAGTGACTGTCAAAGTGAGGATCATATTCTGAATTTTCGTTTTGTTCAGAAATAGTTCGTTAGAGTTAAACCATTTTTCTGCTTTTGATTGTGCCGTATATGATCTTGATACCTCATTAAAATTGCCGGCTGTTGAATATAAAGTTGTGTCATCTGCAAATAGTACATAATTTACCATGGTTTTGTCAAATGGAAGGCCTTTGATGAATATTAAAAATAGCAGAGGTCCTAATACAGACCTCCGCGGTACTCCTACAGAGAGCTTCCTTTATGCAGATACCACATCTCCAATCCCAACCCTCTGATATCTATCAAGATAAGATTTTATTTACTGAGTGCTGCAATCATCAAAATTGTAATGCCTCAATTTTTTTATAAGAAGTTCATGTGAGAAACAATCAAATGCTTTACTTAAGTTACAGAAAGTTATTGGTTTTCAAAGCCTTCTAGTATTTTTGTGGATAATTCTAGTATTCCTGAAACAGTGCTATGGTATTTTCGAAATCTGAATTAACTACTCTTAGAATAGTATGCCATTCTGTTTGCGATACATTTTTCTTTTATTTTTGATACTATTGGCAATAAGGACGGAGGCCTATAAATATGATACATTCTTTGCATCACGTTTTTTTAAAATAGGTATTACTAATGCCTGTTTTAAGATAGAGGGAAACTTGCCTTCTTTAAAGCATACATTTATTAATTTAGTGTGAGGTATTATGATTAAATTTTTAATAGACTTTATGATTTCAACATTGAATCCATAGATATCATGACTATGTTTGTTTTTTAATGAATTTATTATGTCACATACTTCTATATAAGTAACCTCATTGAGACCAAATTTTTTATCAGGAATAGATATATTTTTTTAACTTAGCTAGAGGAGTTATCTGTATGTTCTATATTTTTGTAAAAATTGTGAGCGATGCTAACAAGGAAGTCATCATTATAGATATTTGGTGCAGCGTCACAAATCAAATCAAAAAATTTTTGAATTCCATGCATTGTTGTAGGTCTACCTATACATTTTTTTATCTATTTTAATATTTATTAAATTTGCCGTTACCTTAAACTGAACTAATTTCTCCTGGTGATCTGACAAATTGGCTTCAAAAGTGTCAGTTTGATCAAGGTTAAAGTTTAAAAATATATTGTCTATGCAATTTTCATTTCTAGTTTTACTTTGTTTGCTTAAGCCCAAATGTTTCGAACATATCACACAAAAGTAGATGTTGGTTTTTGTTGGTACCAAAATGAACATTAAAATCACTTGCTGGTGAGTTTCAAATTCATTAATTTTGGTTGTAATTGACTGCACATTAATTTGAAATATCTTGAAATTTTCTGTCTTCTTTTTTAAATAGTTTATACCATTAGTATCATGTTGATTAGTTCCAACCAGCAATTCTCGTTGGATCTCCTCTGACTGTTCAGAAAATGTTCCATTATTTGATCTCCGAGGTGGAGTAATTTTATCCACTATCATGCCTTCTGGCCAGAAATCTATTGTTTTTCCATTTGTAACATTACGCCAAGTTTAAAAGATATTGCCTTTGGATTAGGCCTTTTTGTTAGCCTCACAGACATATTTGCTCTTATATTATTCATCTAAACAGCTAATGTCCTTAAAAGGCTTATCTCAAAATTTACTATTTTGAGATATGCCTCTTTGTATTAACAGCGACGATATGGTGTGCATCCACGCCGCTCCTAAGCACCACTACCTGATAACGTGAGCTTGTTTCCTCAAGTTGAGTTCCATTTTTCTCATGTAATGAAATGACTAATAAACTTTAAAGTTGTGAATTCGTAGTGAGAAGTAGGCATTTATTTTTGGTTTATTATAACTACTTAAAGAACCAAGCACGGTATGATATTTAAAATAGTTTTAGGACTTTGCTACTATTCCAATGACTACATTAACATTAAGTTATTAATCTTTGTTATAATTAAAATTTTACTTAACAATGAAAGTAACTATCTGTGTTCATTGTCGTAATTTCAAACCTTATGTTTGGTTTTGTTAAATATTATTTGTATGAAATAAAAAATAAATGCCTCTGCAAAATCCAACTCTCATAAAATCGTATTTAAATATTTCATATTTTCTAACTAAATTTAAAGAAAAAAGAAAAATATGTAATTATTGACTTAGGCATATGACTTTATTTTCCTTATTCTTCTAATATTTGTACAGTGCATATATTAATATATACAAAATAATACTATTCTAGTAAGTGTTTTTATAAATTTGTTCGTTATAATAGTACACCGATATTAATTTACAAATAAATTAATTATCATAGAAATCATATAAAATATCTGTATTATAATTCTAACTATATGCATGTAGCACCATCACATTTATATATTATAAATTATCTAAAAAAATCACTTAGTGAGTCCACTTTCACACAATTAAAGAGTTGCCAAAATTCGTGTAAAGCCCATGCAGCCCGTAATAACAGTTTGACCACAACCCCAAAAGAGAGCATATAATGGATTCATTGGGAAACTTCGATGCTCTATATACAAAAGCAATTGCTGCACTGCTTACTATACCAGTTACAGCAGGCGTTATCACACCCATTAATAATATTGCAATGGGGAAAAATTTTCCAAATTTATGTTTCCTTAATGTTAAAAATGCAATGAGTCCTGCTATCTGTAACAAAAACAATTACTGATTGCTAATAAATATGGACATTGTTGACAAAAGTGAAAATACAAGTCTATAATCACATAAATTATGAAAACATTAAAAAAGGAGGCCCAACTCGCGTGTTTGGAGAAATGACTTTTTCTTTGCTAAGATTTAGTATTCTGTAAATTTAAACTTCAGAAGTCAAGCAAAACTTGATATATTTCTAAATTACTTTTTATTAATGAGTGAATGACTAGTCAGCTGGTAAATAATCTTACAACTAGCACATAAAATGGCATTTAACAAAAGTTTTTGCTAGGGACAATCGTGTATTGTGACGTTATCCTTATCACCAATAGTAATATAACATGATACTTTGCATATAAACTTATCAGCACTACAGGTTAATGTGGAAGATAATGACAAATATTCGTAAAGCTCTTATGAATTTAATCCACAAGTGAGCTTATCTAAAATACGGAAAAGACTTATGGTTAAGAACCATGCCATTTATGACATACTAATACTTTACTAATGCAGTTGGATGAACAAAGTCAGTTAGGCACAGCACAGCACGCAATTAGACCAACAGATCGGTGGTATAGTTGGATAGAGCGAGTGATGGCAAATGTAACTAACTAGTGTAACTACCATAACTGTGAGTTCAAATTCCCCCACCGCACAGTGGGGCCATATCCCAAAAAGCTGGCCGAAACCTCCAAAACTGAAAAATCGATTCGAGGAATTTTGACCAGTGGGTTGTGTAGAGTAATGATTGGTACATTCTATTTTAGAAGGGAAAATGGTTACCATTTATACCTGCGTTGTTATTTCAGTTCAAAGTTAGACTCCGTTAAGAGTGTTTGTATCGTGCAATAAAGCCAAGAAAATTACAGTCAGTTGTAAATAGAATAATTTGAGAGTAAAGTGTTTGATTTTAATTCTATCACATGGAATGATACCTGCAGGTATGTAGAAAAGATTTTTACACTGATACAACCTAAGTTAAATATTTATTTTGTTGAAATAAGTCATGATCTGGGGCTCTTACGAGAACGATATAATTTTAGAGACATCTATTTTCATCTAGACGAAAAGTTACATATAACTCCATATTGCATGAAGATTCAAGTTTAGGGTTTTAGTTCACTCTATTATCTTACCAAATTTACAAAAATGTACTGCCGGTAAGTGCCTATCTTGCTGCTATGATTTTTTTTCGCATTTGCGTGCGTTGCTCGACCAGATACGTAGGGTATTGCGATGCGACAGGAGTATAATATGAGTGCACGATTAGCTTTAACGTATACAGTGTATTCTTTAAAAAAAAGAACACTAATAATATTATTAATCATTTTGGTTTTTATGATTTTATGAAAAACAGCATAAGTATGTGTTTTATTATGTTGAATGTAGATAAAACTTTTTTTATGAAATATTATGGAAAATAAGATAATATATTTGTTGTTTTTATCAATTCAATATCGAAAAAAGAATTATAAAAAGACAACTATGTGCTCTTCTAAAAATTAAATTTATAAGTTACTTAGTTTTTACTTTATTTAGATTACTTTCTGATAATTAATTGATTCGACCTTTACTTGATGAAAATCCATGTTAACGTTGAACGACAAAACTTGTTTTATGATTTTCACAAAATTTATTTATTTATAAATTTTCTAATATATAACCACATGCCAAATATTTCGCCAACACAGTGGCTTCTTCTGATGTGACTACTAGCCTAGTATTACTATGCAAAACAGGGTGTATAAATAGGTCATAAAGTATAATAAAAATAAATTAAGGTTCATGGTAACTTTAGATCCGTACATTTCCAGTATCAGAAAACTACCACAGAGAAAACTAAAGAGTTTATTCCGGGACACTGTAGAGTTGTTACTCTCTCCTACAGTGATTGTTGCAACCGGAATGAAACCTGGCCCTACAATTGACACCAATTCGGAAGTTGATTCTGGTTCCAACTCCTTGTGACGTGGATTTCGACTCTAACTTAGATTCGGATTAATTTCATCATAAGACTTAAAAAGGTTTTTTCTGTAGTACTTGCATATTTTTTTTTTTTTGATTTATTAGTTTGGATAATGGATTGAATGCAGTATTTGAAAATGTTTTTTTGTTATAATAAATGAAATCTGTTTATCAAAGTATTCATCTCTGTAATCAACAACCTCAAAAACAACCCCATATATAAATTTTCATCAATATCTCACATCTTTCTTACATGTTTGTCGGCCACATTGTAACCGCCACTTTATTTACAACAATTTTGACTTTGGATTCGTAATCAGCGACCTCGAAAACTCTCGTATATTTATTTCCATCAACATCTGACACCTTTTTCGCATATGTGTCCTTCATATTGAATCCGCCATTTTGTTTAAAACAATTTTGACTTTGGATTCGCAATCATCGACCTCAAAAACCCCTGTATGCCAATTTTTGTTTGAATCAAAGTTCATTTAAGGTTTGGGCCAGCTTTTCGGGATTTGGCACCTCTGTGCACCGGTACTGGCAATGTCAGCAGGAATGAAGTATGTCTACGTTTTTCTAAGTATAACCGTCTTCTAGACAGCTTCGGCTTTGGATTTCGGGGGTTGTTTAATTTCTGAGGTGTTTATTAAATGGTTACTGCAACCCATAAAACATAGACCAAAATTAATTTACTCCATCTTTTAAAAGATAACGCACTCATCTGGGATTCAATCCACAAGATATTTTACGAATATTGGTAACGGTCATTGCTGTTATTCCTCAGACAAAGCTATATGTAGTACCACCTTATGAAATGATAGAACGAAACATATCTACTACTATTGGTGACAAGGACGTCGAAATATGTGACCTCTCTTAAGTAAAATGTTTAAGTACAAATAAGAAATATAAAATGTAAATATAAATGAAAAACCTTGTAGATTGGTAGATACTATTTTATTAATATCTTAATTAATTAAACTGTACAATTCCACTAATTAATTAATAATTGTGTATAATTAAAGACATGGGTACAATCTATTTATATTTAATTTAGCTATTAGTAATATTATTATTATTATTAATTCCGAAAACGCATCCTTGAGAATTTACTTAATGAAAAAATTTTCGAGTTTTGGTAAGAAATATTTCGGTTGTCTAAATGTAAAATTCATAGAAATAGAATTTGAGATAACGCAAAAAAAAATTGTACAATTTTTATTCAATCGAATGAAGTAACGACAATGTTTGAATTTTTTGACGTAGGTTATTATTGATATTAAAAAGTAATAATAACAATTTAAGAAATCAGGGGAATACAGAAGATTCTAAAAAATTAATGAATAAAATGGACATGTCGAGTTTTGAAACTAAAAAAAAGCCAATACATATTGAAAATAATTTTTACTTTTTATTAACACTAAAGTCTAATTATCCATGTACTTTTTTTAAATACTAAAATCAACACTTTCAGTAGTTGTCATCATCCTCTCCAGTTACCTGTCCTCCCTCTAAAAAATGTTGGAAAACATTTTTAAAAAATACTAAGGCATCGTCTTTTTTCCCAGTTTTTTCTATAACATTTTTCTAAAAGCTTTGCGATACTTTGTTTCTTATCTTTGTTGATAGGTACTCTAATTTCCAGTAGCTTTGGGCTCCTCTGAGAAATATTTTTTTCCCGTTTAAGTTTTTGGAAGTACATAAGTCATTTCTATAAAATGTTTCACATTTTACAAGTGGAGCACCTTTTTTAAAAATAATATAATATAATAAATAGGTAGCATTATTATTTTATTATTGAATTAAACATGTTCACAAACACATCGGAGTACATTATTCAACTGGTAAAATTATCAGGTCAGCCCGAGTCAGCTGTTATGAAATGTTGAGCTCTCACTGGTGCATCGGAAATATCTGTCTTTGCACCTAGACACGAAGGGACTTGTCCACAAAAGGAGAACGATTTCGACAGATGACAGCTAGAGCAGTTGAAATAATTACAAAAATATTGGCCCTATATGCGGGAAGGGAGGATGGCTGGCTTATGAATATGACGTTTGTTGTCATTTTTTCACTGGTATGCTGAGGTTATTTTTTAAAAGTTATCAGTTTTTTAGTGTTTATGGATGTATTTATGAGTTTGTGTGTGTGCCATAAATAATGGACTGGACTAAGAAAATTGTAACAGTGATATGGACAATAATAACAATGAGAAACACGATCACTGTATTTCAAACAAAGATTATTTCAAATGAAATCTAAAAAAGCCGTTTTACGGTTTGAAATTTTTATTGCCGACAATAAAATTATTACTCTTGAGCGTCTGTGTATTACTTCATATTTTGAACAGCTGTAGCTCAAAATAAGCAGTAATGCACAAACACCCAAAGTAATTTTATTGCCGGCAAAACTGTAAACCGGCTTTTATATAAGTAATAAACCACTTTCAATTTAAATTTACATGTTTGCATTTTATAAATCTCACACAAATACAAATATTTTAAAAATACATAATTTTTTTGCATCTTGAGAATAGTTGTCAAATCTTAACACACATGCAAAAATACATTCTATTATTTCTTTATTATTGTCCATGTAAGTATTTAAATCAAGCGGAATAAAACAAATAATCATTCGATTATTAAACATTGTTTTATCCTCTTTCTGACATTTAGGTTTACCGAAAAAAACTGGGGCTTTATTATGGGGGAATGTGGTGGTGCAGGAATTGGTTATGAATGCATTGAATTTGTTCAAAACGAATGAAAAGCATTTTTGTTCTTGAAATAAATATGCGCCTCAAAATTCCTGTTGATTGCATCTTTTACATAGTTAAAAAATATATTAGTTAATATTTCACTAGTATAAAATGTTATAAAGGCACTATCATAAAAAACTAATTGTTTCTAGCAGACTATATAGGAGATTATATTAAAATTATTTTGTTTTAATGTCTTCATGTCTATTATAATTATTTAAAAACATTTGTGCAACTCTGTCAAAAAATATTATTGTACTTTACCTAGTTTAACAAATTATATTAATCTAAAATACTCATGATTATTGATTATTATTTTTTTACAGGTATATTATTCCACATGCTGGGACTGAAAAATGTTTCGTTTGAAGGAGCAAGAATCAATTAATTTTTTCAGGTTGTAGGATATTCCTACATTCCTCCAGATAGGGTTTTTGGACAGGGGAGAGTTTCTTTAAGAATAACATTGGTACAAATCAATTGTTGCTGAGAAAAGGAAGAAAATTACCAATTAAACCAAGGATTCTGAATAATGGTGTGCTGTTGAATCCTGATAAAAATACCAGTATCAGTAAATTGATTGAAAAACATTATGGAAGTAATTGGGAACCGATAACGCGTTGTGGTCTTTGATGAGAATCCTGGTGCATCAACCTCAAAATAAACTAAGAGTACAATACAACAGGTGTTGGTGGAGGAGAATGAAACTGATGCTTATTCAGAAATATTCTATTTAGAACGTTTAGATTTTGGAGTTTGAAAATTTTGTTTTTTTTTTACTAGCTGGTTTAGTTCCCATGCTGATATGCTGATATAAATATAAATTTAATTACATTATTTAATTACATTGCACTGCAGCTCATATATTACTTTATAAATGTTATTGTGTTTCATTATTTTTACTGTATCTTTTATGTAATTATGTTATAAAATAGTACTATGACTTGCCTTTTGTATCGTGTGTATGTTGATTGAGGTTAATAAAGTATTGTGTTGTTCGTGTGTTCATGATTTCTACCATTTTAAGCAACAATTTGTCATCAAAATCCAACAAATCACCGCTCTAACATGTAAAACCTGACATGTCAAAACTTTCATCTTAATTTAAATCAAACTAGACCGTAATAGATTTTCTTTGTTTACTTTTTAGGTGTATAAATTACTAAACATAAATAATGCTTTAAGTTGTATGTTATTATAGGAAAAAAATAAATGTTATATAGGTTTTTTTGTGATTAACCTAAAATTCATTTCAATGAACTTGTCGGGTTTTTGCATTTAGACAACCGATTTATCAGTTTCACAAAGGACGGCGGAAGTGTATCAGTACTAGGTGGGCTATAAGTGTGTTTTATATAGTTTGTATTTTTTACATTATATATTTTAGCAGGTGAACTTCAAGTTTTTGAACAGGTATGCAGGTGAAATTTTCCTCTGTTTAAGTGTATTTTATATAGTTGTGTTTTTATAAATATAGTGACGGGGGTGACTAGTCAGGTGTTTCCTCTTTATAAGTGTCTGTGGTAAAATAATACTGGAAGAATGTTCAAGCCTTGGGAAGATCCTCAATCCACCACCAATAAAGAACATCAGGAAGATGTGGAAGATGGTAATGTTTCACAACTTACGAAGAAAGTTTCAAAACAGCATGCCAGCAGTAACAAACAATAGTTTTAAATATTTACAGAAATATGAAAGAAAGTGAAAGAGAAATAGGATCCGTGTAAAAAACAGTCTACTTAACAGAAGTTCCAGAACGAACTGTTTATAAATTAATTCAGGAAGGGCAATATGAAAGAAAAGCTAGGCAACAATAATGATTTAATATGTTAAATTATTCTTGGCAAAACTGAGCAACGAGAGAATTACTTGCTAATTTTAATTTATAATTAGATTTAAAGTTAAGAGTAAAACAGAGTAAGATTTTTTAATTTAACAGAAGTAGTATTGAATATCTATTTATCTAAGACACTACTTTTAAATCTGTTGTATTACTGTCTTCATTGTAATACACAGAAATTTTCAGTACGCTCCATATGCCATTAATTAGGTTTTGTCAGATGCGAGGGAGGTGCCTTTGGTAGTTTTTTGTAGCCTTTTTTTTTGCATAGTATTTCTGCAATAAACTAGGGTCAGGGGGTAATTGTAAACAAGGGGTAATTGTAAACGCATATTAGTTTTCTACTTTTTGCTATTCAGCTATAGATGGAGCGGTCTGTTATTTTATAATTTCTTACTTACCAACTCAAGAAACAGCCATTTTAAATAATGTTTGTGGAAGTTAGAGGTGTTTCGGTTAATGTGGGTAGAAAAAAGTGAATTTTAGAATTGCACGGCTATCTGGATTATTGTAAAATTGTATGTTAAAGGTAAGCTACATTATATTTTTCTATATAGACATTTAATTTATTATTTAAACAACTAGTTACTTTAATACCAGCCCATATATTGTGCTAGAGATAACCTAAATAGTCTGTTTACATTTACCCCCATGATTTTTCTAATTAAGGCAATTGTAAACAACACATACGGGGTAATTGGAAACAGTAATAAATTGTTTTGGATCTAGGTATTTAAATATTGTTAATTAAAATACGTTTTTTTTTTTAGTTTTTAGACTTCACAATGCCAAGAACACACGTACGAAAAAGACCAATGCCAACCTACTCACCTCAAGATTTGATGAATGCTGTCAACGATAAAAATAAAACTTATCGCGAAGCTAAAGAAGTGTACGGGGTACCTATCGCTGTGATTTTTCATAGAATTAAAGGAAGAGAGTGCTAATTGAAAAGCTAGGAGCTGGTAGGCCGCCCGTATTAGATACTGATACAGAAAATCAGATAGTATTGTGTCTAATTGCTCATGCTTGTATGGGTTACCCATGCGATAAAGAAGAACTGAAAGATTTAGTTTCCGAATATGTTAAAAATCCTTTCAAAGATAGTAGACCGGGGAAAGACTGATATCAGTGTTTCATGAAAAGACACCCTACTCTATCTTTGAAAAAAGCGGAACATCTCCAAACCTGTAGGAGCACAGCCAGCGATCCAGATAAAGTTTACGATTTTTACGAAAAGCTTGGTAATTTATACAAAAAATGTGGTCTGCAAACCGAGGAAAAGGCCATGTTTGTGTCCCATTGTGATGAAAGTGGGTTCCCCAAGTGACCCAAGCAGGTTACGGGGAATATGAGAAAAAGGGAAACCTTTGTCAAGAATTTCTGGAGGATCTGGCGGGAATCCACTTCAGTACTATTATGTGTATCAGCTGATGGTCAATTTCTTCCACCATTGATTATATTTAAATGTGCTGCAGTTCAGGCTCGTTGGACATCCGAGCAAGCATATCCTGTAACATGATATACTGCATCGAGCAATGGCTGGATGGAAGAACCATTTTTCTTTTCATGGTTTAAAAATGAATTTATTGTCCATATAAACAAAATTAGAAATAACCAAAATCTACCAAATGAATCTGCCGTTCTAATATTTGATGGACATAGCAGTTACATCAGTATCAGGATAATTAAAGGAGCTATAGACAATAACATAGAATTGATACGCTTGCCGAGTCATTTAACAGATCGAATACAATCACTGGATAAGTGTGTCTTTGGACCAGTCAAAATCAAATGGGATAAAAAGCTTGTTGAACATGGAAAAAAACAGATGGGAAATGTATCCTCAAGATTAAGCAAAGGAGAATTTTCTAAATTATTAGGATTAGTTTTAAAAGAATCAGTAACTCCCCAAAACGTGAAAAATGGCTTCATCTCAACAGGATTGTTTCCGATAAACCATCCTAAGTTTCCAAAACACTTATTTGATCCAGTGGATTTAGAGCAATATAAAACAAAGAAAAAAACTAAGTGTCGTCAGCTACTGAAACCATGAGTAATACTCCTGTAGGAGTACCTGGAAGTTCTACACCTCAAGAAGAATACATATTACCTTCTACACCACAAAAAGGGGTCATCTGTGAAAATGATGAATCGCCAGTTGCATCTGACCGCATACAGGCTGTAACCAAGGACTTGAATGTAAAGTTTAGACAATTTTTCCATAAAGAAGCCACTCCAAAAACTGTGATTGACATTTTTTTCACATATTATTAAAAAAACAATTGAGGAACGAGTTGCTAAACCTCAAGCTTCTGCAAATGTAAAGAAAGTACCAGTTCCTCGCCTGAAACAAACAAGTTATGGTGAAGGATTAACAACCACCGAAGTACTAGATAGACTTAATGAAGCTGAAGAAAAGAAAAAAAAACAAGACAGTAAAGAAAAAGAAATTTAAAAAGAACAAGTCAAAGGAGAATTTAGAAATTGATGAATCTACTAGGGAAGAAACAATATTAGAAACAAACTTGACCAAAGACAGCAGCGATGAAGAGAATATAGAGAATTTGAGAACACAAATGGAAACAGAGAATACTCCAGAAATTAAGTACGAAAATCCACAAAAGAAGAGTGTTATTCCAGGCGTTTATGTGTTAGTAGATCTTGCTGGAGGCAAGAGAAATACAACACATTTTACTTACGTTTGTGTAGTCAATTCTGTAGAGAGAAATGAATATGCTATTACAGGATTTAAAACCATCGATTCCAAAAAAACTACTTTTACTTGCAAAGAAAACAATAACTTTGTAATAAATTTTATGTCCATTAATGCTCTACTACCAACTCCTTCAATAACTATTCAAGATCGAAAAACATATTTCCAGGGGTAATCAGTGTAAACGAACAATAATGCAACTTGAGTTAAGATATTTATCACTACAATGTAAAGTATTTTTTTAATAAAGTTTTTGCATTTCAAAAAGTATAGACTTTAATATGGGGTAAATGTGAACGGGGTAATTGTAAGCAATGAAGTAGACATCTCTGCTTCCATTGAGAGATAGAAAACCATATATTTACATTTTCCCCTGAGATTAAAACAGATACCTTAGGTAGATTCAAAATTGCGTGTTTACAATTACCCCATAATATATGGGGTAAATGTAAACTTTACGGGGTAACTGTAAACTTTTTTCCTAAAAAACAAACTTTTTTTTTAAATAAAAAATGAGTACATATTGTAAAATAATCCATAATGGACCTAGGAAATTTGCAAACCTGAATAAGTGTTTTAACATTTTTTTCCGCATATCTAAACTTTAACATTGATTAAATTGTTTATAATTACCCCCCTGACCCTATATAGACATCTAGAAAATCTTTAAGTTTAAAGTCCAAACTGGTAATATAACTAACTGAATCATAAATGCATTTTATGAAAAAAACACAAGATCACACATTTTCACTTTCAAGGATTGGTACAACTAATTGATCAAAAGGCAGGTATACTTCAATCCCAAGACTCCTGAAGAGTCAATCCCCAACTGCGATTTTTTTCAGAAAATAAAATTAATTGAAGTATACTCAGATACTGAGTACCTGGTCTTTAAATAAATATGTGAGAATAACCCCTACATTCACTTTACTTTGTATCACTTGTGGTGTTTAATTAATTAAGAAAATTAATGGAGGAATCAAGATTTAAGGCTCTGGACTTAAAGATTAATATGTATACAAAAGAGTTCTTTACCGTATGTACTAATATGGATGAAAACAGGGCCCATAGGAAGACGTGGTACCACATCTTGGTAAAAGTGTTAAGCACATCGGCCTGCTGTAGCCAAAGCACTCTGCCGAGGGAATCCAGTGCGGAATCTTTGGACATTTTTGTCTTAACTCTAGGTTTTAAGTCTATGTAACACTATCAATCTCTACGTTAGGTTCTTCCATTGTGAACCAGTTTAGTAACTTCACCCTATGAGATAAGAATAATAACTCATTGATTTTTCCAGTCCCAATTTTTAATAACTTACTTTTGATAAAATTTTCATCTATTTTTGCTCCCATTACATTTTAAAATTCTAAATACAGACATAGATAGAGACAATATAAAACATACTTTGTCATTTTGACAGTAAAATCAACATTCAACATTTACCCACAGAATTTGAATCTGTCCATTTAGAGGTGGGTTCGGATATTAGACAGGATGTTGGAGACGTTGGTGTAACGTAAAAAGTGAGTTTTTATCACATGATCATAGGAAAATACTCCAGAAGTCAATTATTTTATTATCTTTTCGACTTCAACAGTTTAAATAAATAGTTGTTGTGTGCAGAGGCGGACTTACGTACAATATTGCCCTAAGCACATTCATTTACGGCGCCTCATTAAAAAATAAATAATTCCCGTCATTTATACAAATAAATTTATTGCGTGTTAACATTATATTATTACAAACTCATTAACAACCATTAAAGACAGTCATTAAAAAAACTATAATTGAAAAATTGAAACATCAAAGGAGTTAAGTGCCAAATACTGTTTACTGAAATATTTAAAAGAAACCTCTTAAAACACGCACTCTCTCTTATACATCGTGTCATCTTGAATTGAGTAGAAAAAATACAAAGCAAAGCTCGTGGCACTTGGTCTATTATACATATGTTGTTTTCGCTTGTATAATAGTATCTTTCTACGGGACAAACCCAATTTCACTACAAATGGCACTTAGTCCCTTTGATATGTTAACGCTTCATTTGCACATATGCTTCTTTCTTGCTTTGGCATTTGCAAATTTGGTAATGAGTTTCTATAAACATTTCCCTTCCTTCTTATTTCTCTTTAGACATTGTAGTTAACCGGAAAAACGTTCAAAAATTGTCATCGCTAAAGAGAATAAATTGAAATCAAAACAATGGTACTTTAATACTAATAGAGCGTGATAATTTTATGTGTTCAAAGAAACTAATTTTTTCTTATTTGCTAATTCATTTATTTTACATTATTTGTTCATTAAATACCGCCCCTTTGAATTTAGCGGCCCTAGGCCTCGGCCTCACGGGCCTATACTTAAATCCAACACTGGTTGTGTGTTTAAGATCTTTATAGATATTTTGTGCTTTTCGGTAGTTAAGTTTTATTTTATTGATTTAGAGTGAACGGAATTATTCACTTTGCTTGAAAAATAATCTTAGAGGATGATTAATCGAATAAAGAGAGCATTTTGAAAAAAAATCGTTTCTAACGTTAAATTTCCTTGGTCGAAGTAAATTTATCCATTAATTCGTGTGTCCACTCTTCAAATTTCACCTTACGAGATGGCTTTCCGAGTCGAGTGAGCTTTTTTCATGCCACTCCGCAATAATACCCAAATAACAAAAATTTTGTACTATTCACTTCAAACGCAAAACCCGAACGACATTAGTGCTATAGGGGTGAAAAGTGTTAAAATAGTGCGTAACCCGAACTTACCTTACGTCGAACATTTACCCCAAAAAGTAATCAGTGCTAGCGCTGTCACACGAACTTCTCAATATAAAGTGATTTGGGGCGAACATAAATTACATAAATATTTATGTTTATCTTGGGTATTTGACGTTGTCACGAAAATGGATATGTGTGGGAAGTGATTATGATGTCATATGCTAAATGTCACTTGAGATAATCAACATAACAGCAGACAACCATAGTCCAATAGATAAGGAGACAACCTCTGATACCAGTTCGAGATGGTTCCCGAGTAGTTTAAGTCAATTATGTAAGTTGTTTATGGCGCGTAATATTGTAATATATATTAAACCTAACTTCCAATTAGAACGCAAGATGTAATGAGTGATTACGAGGAATGTGAGGAGCAAAATTTTGCCGAACCGACAATCGAGCCTAAAACAGAAACGCAGATGTGGATACTGAACTCAATGTAGGGAAAACAGATTTTATAATCTCCTTTAACCTAATCTCAACCGAAGCTGACATCAGAGAGTTGTCTCTTCTGACATATGTAATAGATATGTAATAATTTGCGTGTTCTCAGGACATAATCGCATTATCTTAGGGTTCGTGGGGTAGGGATAATATCCTGCATAACATAACATAAATCACATTCATGTCGCCCAAGATTTATAGTTTATAAATCTTGGATGTCGCCCCAAATCGCTTATAATCTAAGAAATTCGTCCGCTGGCCCTCACAGAGACAACCCTGGCCTAATAATAAATAAAATCTTAGGCAATTTCTTACGAAAAGCCGTTGTCATCAAGTACAAAGTTTTCCAATTACATCATTTCATTACCATAATTTCAATAGGTGCGTTCTTTCCAATTGAGGTCGCACTTAATCTAAATATCCTTACGGTTACAGAGGCTACATCAAATGAAAGTATGCTTATATTTATTCAGTGTAATAGTAGAACAACTTAGATTAGCTACCCAGGTAGCACACTGACGTGAAGGTCACGTCATTTTCACGTGCCAATTTGTCACTAATAACGTCATTCGGATGGTCATAATGACGTTTAAATGACCCTAAATAGACGGCCATTTGTCACAGGTAAAATGACGTCATAAGATGACGTCAAATTGCATGAAGAATTGACCCAGTATTGACGTCAAATTTGTATAAAAAAATTACCTGCTATTGACGTCAATTTTTTTACAAAAAAAATGTATGAAATGCAATAAAAGAAAAACTTGAAACATGTATCTTTATTTAGTACATACAGAAAAAGCACATGTAAATATATTACAATATAACACAATATTTTACGTATACATATTTACAGCAAGTATGTATTCAAAATAGGAACAAAATAAAATGTTAGAAAAAACAATACTTATGTTCACAAAAAACAAAATAGTATAGAAATTCATACAATATTGTATGTATGTAGAAACAGTACTACAAACGAACCTAAAATTGCACAAATTATTGTAATTAAAACTTATGTCCTTTAAATAAAATATTTGGTTTCTACATTAAACCTTAGTATTAAACAAAAACAAAAACTTAACAAATTGATTCAAGTTAAAAATAGCAAACAAAACATAATTATGTATGCAACATATGAACAAACTTTTGAAACTTACTTTTTTGCAATTTTATTTATGTGGTTTTTTTATATATATATTATTAGTGAATGACGTATTGGAATGTATTTCTCTAACCGTTAGTGCTACTCTACGAAGAAATTGTCGCTTACTTACAAGAGGCTTTAATCTATACTTGATTTTTTCCGGCATCCTTCTTCTTTAAACGTTCCCGTGTATGTCTTAACCAGACTTTCATAACATCTTCAATATCCTTATCTGTTGAATTTGGAACACCTCTTTTAACAGCACCTGAATTAAAATTTTATTAGTAGGTATTGTAAATTGAATTTTTTTTTCATTTTATAAAAATTTAATTAAGAAATTAAGAATATATTTTTTGTTTGGCTAAATACATATTTTTGTTTGGTGAGTTATCCAATTCTGGGAAAATCGAAAAAATTTAAACAAAATGAAAAATTTTCAGACAAAAATTGGAAAACCCCAACTAACAAGTTTAATTTCTACTTAGTATTATAAAATCACAAAAAAATCAATTTTTTGAATTTCTTTTTGTTTTTTTTTAATATTTATTACTTATTATAGCTCTTGATTCTAAAAATGCAAAATGAAGGTACGCTGCACTATGCTTACCTAAGATCAAATTTTTTACTGCCAAGTCTGAAAATGCTCTTTTCTTTGATCTCTGTCAATAATAATTAAATTTTATTGTAACAACATCTGACATAACATGCTTGAAAATTCTGTTTGTTTTAGAAGTTAGAGTATTGCCACCTAATGTTGCTAAATACGAAGCCTGAAAATATAATAAAAATGAAGTTATCGTCATTATAAATTATATCATACTTACTAAGGTAGTAAACTTATCATTACTATCATTAACATAAGCATTCAATTCATCCAATTCCTCAATAGTTTGCACTGGAAATGAAAATGGAATATCTAGTATACCAAATTCTGTGTTATTTATGCTTTTCTGATTTTGTTTAGCAATCCATATCAGTATTTGATCATTCTGTTCTTTAACATGCGATACCAAGGCTATAAGTTTGTCTAAAATTGAAAATCACATAATAATTAATAATCATTATACATTTAAACATTATTCAAACCTGTCACAGTTAATTGGGCAGACGTGCTAGTCGCTGGAGAGTTACAACTCACTGTTGTTTTATTTGCAGAAAAGGAACTATTTCTAAGATTGCTCATCAATGACCGAGACAAATTAGATGATTGTGATGTACAGGGAGACTGTGATGATCCATTTAGTACCAGCTGTGACTGTGATGAATTTGTGAATGCTGAGAAAAAAATCACACTGTAGAAATTATTTATCAAGGATTGCTGTATAAAAAGTTACTACTGTCGAAAGTACAAAACTTAGGTTAGGATTTGGGTAACAGTTGTCTATATGCATTTTCTATAATGTGTACTCTCCACTTTTAAAAATGTCTCAATGGAAACTTTTACCAATAGTACTTGTTTACTTACAGATAAAATGTTTGCCATTTTTTCACATTAATAATTTTTAATAGGTAAGTATATGATTATTTAAGATAGATTTCATATTCAAAAAAGTATTACACAAACTGTTACTTCTCTTTGCGTGGTAAATCCCTTTTTTCCATATTGATATAACAATTTATAACAATGAATTGTTTTGAACATTCAATTATTAGTAGATTGTATCAAAATATTTGATTCAATATTACATACCCTTTCCATCCAGTGACAAAAGATTGGAAGCTAAATAAGTCCTTTTTATAGGTGGAGGCCTTGGTAACGACTCTTGTTCACTACATTCATCATCCGATGAATATAGTTTTCTTACAATTTTGTGTTTTCTTTTCTGCCGACCGTTATTATTGATATCTTCCTGTTCACTTTCCAAATTTGAGGTTACTTCTGCTTCCTTTAGTTTCTGCCTCACTTTTAAAATATCTGCAATTTTAAGTGTAAACAATTTTCCATTGCAGATCTGACTATGACACTTACCAGTCTCGTAAAATATCCTTGCAATGCCATACAATTTCCAACTGTTTTCGTCTGCAACTTCGCCAAATCGCAAAGCTTTATCAAACCGTTGTTGCTCTTTATACGGCGGCCAGAATGCTTTTTTTTAGAGGAGTAAACCAAGAACTGTGTATTGCTGCAACACCACCGCCATATTCTTCATGAAATTCGACGATAACATATGTCATCCTTCGTGTTATCAACCTTGAACTTTTGTTCAATGACTATTTTATCAGTTATCCACAAAAAAGTGAAAATGATCTACATAGATAAGTACTACCCTAAACAACAGGTGGTTGTTATCCGAAATGCTCAATGCGAAACGTGAAATACAAAACCACAACACAAAACACTTCAACTAAAAGCACAGATGACAGAAGAGCCTGTCTGCAGAAATTATGATTGGTCCACAGAAATAACTTCTATAATTGGTCATTATGATTAACGTAATGTAATGCGCTTGGCGACGCATTTAATTTGAAGGCGCGAACGTTTAAAAGTGAATAAAAAAGCTTAGAAGCACGGGTAGAGATGATAGAATATAAACAGTATTAGTGGTTAGTATGTTAAGTCAATGCACCTATGGATAATACCTGCACTAATGGGCAAAAATCTATATGAGTGGAATTTCACAATTTCACTATGTACCTATCTAAACTAAAAATATTCATTTAACACAACAACACAATGTATGGAAATAAAAAGATGTAAATCAGAGAAAAGAAGTCACTCATACGTCAAAATTAGACGTCATATGTACGTCAAAATAATACGTCATATGTACGTCAAAAATAAGACGTCAATTTTACGTTTTGAATAGGTCATGTGACGTCTCCGACGAATAATGACCTAAAATTGTCGTCATAATGACGTTGTGTGCTAGCTGGGTAAGGTCTCAGAAAGAACGCATCTAATGTCATAGTACTGATTGATGTTATTATACAATTAAAATTGTTTTGTTTAGGTGTTATATTTATTGTTTATTGTTATTTTTAAGCCACGACCGGCCCCGCTTCATCCGAGCCAACAATTGTCCCGTCGCTCTCATACGCTGGGATGCTAGGTCGGCAACGGACCGGGTGTCCAGCGAGGGGCATATACTCTGTTCATTATTAATTGTAAAATAATTATTTTTGATTTGAATTGATTTGATAGCTCAGTTCAAACTTATTTGCAACATGATAAAGTTGGCAACTTTGTACCATTTACCGCCGTCAAAGGTGCCGACGGTTTTTATGTTGCAAATAAGTTCACTTTAAAAAAGGATTGTTAAAAGCACCTAAACGTATGACATCCAAATCACAGATGGCAACAATGCAAAGATTCCAAACACAACTGAAATGAAGTAACAGTTGTGTAGATTTGTTGTGTCAAAGCCAAAATATAAGTTTTCATATTTATTATTTGGATTAATGAAATAAAAAAGTAAAAACGTCGTTAGAATTAATTAATGACGTAAACATAACATAGATACTTTTAATTTGCAACAACGTTAAATAATAACTAACAGAACTTGCTCTTGTAACTATAATAAATAAAATTTAAAAATGTTTTTAAATATATAACACAATTAGAATTGACAAATATTAACAAAAACTTACACCGATATAATATATCTGTCACAATATAGTTGTTCTGTGTCTATCACTGTAATAGAATATGGGTTCTGATTTGTTTGGAAACGTTTCAGTGTTGCAAACTGGGTCGACTTATTTGGAAACTTTTCTATATTACCAATGGTGAATTGACTGTGAATGACGTCACAGTATTCTGGTCCATTGGAGTTTCATCTAGAAATTTATGTTCTATGCTCATAAATTTTTTATTTGTGAATGACGATTCTGATTTCGGGAGATTGGTGTTTGACAACTTGTGATAATTAGCTGGAAGTAGGGAAACAAATTATTGAATTTTCTAGATTTTATCTCACGTCATTGTGTCTAGGCAATTTCCATGTAGTGCATAAGATTTTAAATAACTTGATAGTCAGTAATATAGTTTAACATAACCTTTATCAAATAAAAATTTTAACCATGAATATTGCCGAATTACCAGATGATAGTGATACAAGTGATGAGGATTATGTACCTAATGGAAAACGAGAAGAGGTTCCGTCCGAAATCGATTCAGATGGAGACCCAGAGGATTCTTTATCTGATCCAGAAAATTCTGACACAAGAGAGAAAAAAAGAAAGAAAAAGTCGACCAAAACTAAGAAAAAACTCAAAAGCGACTTCCAAAAGTCAGGTAAGACACATTTACGAAACAATTTCGTGTAATTGATATTGTCTTTCCTAACTGTTTAGCTTATTATAAGGTATTCGTGAGGTGGATATTAAACACCACATGTAATACAACTCCGAGTACAACCCCTGTATTCCCTAAGTAACCTTGTGCGGGAGGGTGCCTCTTGTTTGGAGACAATGGTCACACACCCAATATCCAAGTATGCTGGGATTAATTTCTGATTCTGAAAAAATCCCAGTTCCTCTAATCCGGGACCTGGGATGGGAGGCAAGTGTCCTTACTACTCAATCACGAAGTCATAGCCAAAAAAGTGTAGGTACACCATATTTAATTATTTGGTACTCAAAAGATATTCAAAGTAAAGATTGGCAGTTATTGAAGATATTTATATAATAATCTATACCTACTCAATACTCAATCTTACATGTATAGATTTGTCCAACCCTCAAATGTATCTTAATTTAATACTATTTAGCATTAATTTTAAATACACTAATGACCAAAATTAACTATGATATTGAATTTGATTTTTTTCTAAACCATTTGTATGATTTTAAGGATTTTCTTCTATTTTGTAGGTTAACTCTTTTGGAATGTAAAGCCATGCTAATCTTGATGCTGATTTTAAGTAATAATTTTTTTCTTTAGAAGCAAAGCGTAACAATAAAGCTATATTTTTTATCATAAATTCAAAACACCCTGTGGGAATCACCTGCAGCAACATTAAAATTCAGTTTAGACCCAATATTTTTATTTACATTTTTGTTGTTGGTACACTTTTTTATCTTTGCTATTCAGAGAGATATACTCATTACTCAATAATTTACAATGTATTATTTTAAATAACGGTTATTAGCATTTTTTAAGTGGTCATATCTTCGTAACCAAAGGACCGACTTGGTTCAACCGGGTCTTAAAATAAAGAGAAAATATCGTCTTCCGTAAAATGTGTCATTGAATAGCTTATTTAAAAAAAAAAAAAAAAAAACAGTATAGAAAAATCACAATTTTTAAAGTTGTTCTCCATTTAGGTTTATTTCTTGTCTGCCATTTTGACCTATAGGTTTTGTAGCCTACTACATTTCCTACCTAATGATGCCAAGTTTATTCAAATTAATTAATTAGCAGAATATGACATTCAAAAAACTAAAATTTTGGATTTTTTTCCCACTATCCACTAATAGCAAAGATAAAAATGTGTACCAAAAACGGAAATGTTAAGAAAAGATGAGGCTACAATTGGGTTTAAACTGGATTTTAATTTTGCCGTTGGTGATTCCCACAGCGTGTTTTGAATTTTTTATAGAAAACATAGCTTTATTGTTACACCCTGTATTTAATGAGAAAATAATTTGTACTTAAAATTAACATGGCTTTCATTTCAGAAAAGTTAACTTATAAAACAGAAAAAAAATTAAAATCAGACAAACGGTTTAGAAAAAAATCAAATTCAAAATCATGGTTAATTTTGGGTGATGCGTTAATTTTGGTCGTCAATGTATTATCATTTGGTGATTTTCAAAATTTAATTTAATAGAACACCTACCCTCGAGGGCATGATATAATTCAACAGTGGTTGAATGTCTAAATTTTGGGCTTTTAAATATAAAAATTAACATCTATTAAAAATATGCTTATATAATTTTGATTACTGTTGTGTTCTAAATTATGACTGTTTCAAAAAATAATTTCTAATGTCGAAGAAGCATGTAATAATTATATATTGGAGTGATCAGTTGCCATTACTACTAATAAAATTATAAAAACATTATATATCGTTTGGTTAAGGTTTGTTCCTACAGCAGTCTCAGACTAGTTTGAAACCGTCAGAAATATTCACCCAGTTAAATATTAATGTAAATACAGTAAGCATAACACATAAAAGGCAGCTGAGTGAATATTTCTGGCAGTTTTAAACTGCTCCGAGACTGCTTTTGGGACAAACCAATGACAAAATGTACAATGTGGTTGTGGTTGTGTTAACCTGTCACACCTCTAGCCACTTTTTTCATGCTCGAAAGTATGTCCCATGACCATCACATTATTATTTTGCTACTTTTGTAGATATAGTATAGTTAATATGGTTTTGAACAACATATTTATTATTGCCAGATGAATCTGGCATTATTTAAAATAAAATAATGTATAAAGTAGGTAGGTGGTATGTTTCTGAATATGTTTCTTATATAATAACCAAAGTTATAACATTATTATATTAGTAGTACAGTGTAATTGTATTTGTTATTTACATATCCATGGTACCAGTTTTATGCCCATATGATTCTCTGTTGATAAAATAATTTCTAGTAGGCATATCGGTGTTGATAAATATTGTTGCCAAATTATTCTTAAGAGTTGCATAACCAGTATCGATAAAATATATTGAAATTAATATTTTGTACTTACTATAAATAATAAAATTAATGGGGTAATGATTTGTAAGTAAAGTCTTTACCAATTTTTTTTATATCAAATAAATAAATACACTACCATAAATTCATTCACAGTGAAGATGGAAAAAACTCTATCTTTGTTTGAGGACAATGTTTACACACCGAGTCAAAATATTCCATTCAAACAATTACGTTCTTAAAAAAAATCGGAATGTCTGAGAAGAATAGAAAACTATTAGCATTGAGGTTCAGAATTACAAAATAACCCCATATACGAAATTCAATTCATATGTTTTTTTAATTTTAATGTTATAATTTCATTGCTGTATTCTGCTGGCATACTATTCCCTTTTAAATCCCTTCTTTTGTATCTGGGGTGACCATGGATCTTTTAAAAAGGGGTGATCATGGATCTTTTTAAAATGAGATCGACAATAGTCTAATAATAATAATATTTTTTTTTTTGCGGCTAGCATTTCCTCCTGCTATTGGGAGGCTTCACTTCTACTCAAGGAATCGTTGGACGCTGTTCCTTTAATGAGCTCTTTTAAATGGCATTTCTGCTCCAAAACCTTCAAAGTTGATCAGCTTTAAACCCTATTAAGAAAAGTTATAAAATTGCAACAATAATAAATGTTGCAATGAAGGCAGCTGTAAATATTGTAATAACACTAATAACTTCTTAGTAAAGTCACTAGAAGATTCTAATTTAAGTACAGAAGAAACTTAATCTTCATTCAACTATTTACAGATTTTTTCTTTTATGTAATAAAACAAGACATCTCGCAGCATAAAACGGTACGCGTGACGTCACGTTGTGAATATAATGTCATTAAAAACCCGACTACTAGGCAGAATTTGTACGGTTATTGCGGATAATTTTATGTTTAAAGTCTATTTTTAATCAATGTTAAAAAATTGTCAAACATGAGGTGTGCTGTGAACAGGGTGTCCTAACTAAGATGTCACTCGCGATTTTCAAAACAAATTCGGTGTTCAAAAACTAATGTAATGTAACTTTTTCTGAGGAATCCGCCAAGAAATAAACAAAAAAGTTATATCCGAAAAACCGATTTTTTTCAAAAAAATCAAAATGGTGGATTTTTATATTTTTTGTTGTAGGGTATTACGAGAACAGATTCCATATATATAGTCATTTTTTTATGTCACTTTCGGTTTGGCTGAAAATGATTTTTTTTTTCAAAAATTTTAAATCAATATATTTTGCATTCAACAGAATATTCAATTATCTATCAAAAATGCAGAAACCACTTTTGTGATATCTAACCATTTTCGAAATATTAATAGCTTTTTAACTGTATCCTCATATCTACCATACAGCACATAGTTTAAGCAAAATCGCTGTTGTGGTCAAGGCGCCTTGTATTAGAAATAATACCATTATTAGGCCAAATTATAGTGGGCGGGTCTCATCCTAAGACAATAATATGCCCCATGCACAAAATATAATTTTGACATTTTTGGAATCTCTACTTTATACAAAGAACAATGTATAAAGGATTTTTTTTTATTTTGTCTTTTACAAAAGTTATTCAACATTAAAATTTGAATTAATCCATTACGCACTCATTAAAAAAATAATATATTATCTAAAAGGCATAGCAGGGTACCAAGAGGGATTCTGGGTTTCGAACGATGTGTCAGATTTTCTTTATATGTTATTTTGGGACCCTAAAGAATATATTTTCCATCGTGTAATTTTGTGTGAACCTACTGGGTGTTACTGGAAATCATCGGATACAAAGTTGTCGATTATCCCTTTTGGGTCAGACTCATTTTTAGCTAATATTAATTTTTAAATGAATTTCAATCACAAATTCAAAGAGTTTTTAGTTAAAAGCGATAATGGGATGTCCAAAAATACTTTTTCTAAAAGTACTTTTATACAGGGTGTATTTAAAATTCTCACACATGTCTAACAAAAGTACCTACATCGAATTTTTTTATATAAAAAAAAACGTTTATATGGATTTAGGGAAATTAAGTCCTAAGTAACTGGACCAGTTCGGATTGCAAGTGATTTAATTTTTATACAGGGTCAAACAGAAAACCAAATGAAAAATGGCAATATGAATTGAGTTGAAATAATTCGTATTAGTTACAGTTTTGCATGTATTATTTTAATTTTTATACAGAGTGGTTGAAATAAATATTTGGGCATATTTTTATTTTAATAAACTAATACATTCTATATTTCTGTTTGAAGCCATTAATTTTTGTGCTTATTGTGATTTTACTTCTTAGTTAAGTAACTCGAGTCGCGGACGCTTCTGGTTTATTAAATATACCATTGTTGCATTGTGTTGGCATATAAATACAACTTTATTTTTACTTTTTACTTTACTTTATATACAATTCATATAAATAAACCAAAACACCCGCAAAGCCATCCGCGGTTAATAAGTAAAAAATAAAAATAAAGTATCAATAAATATTATTGTAACATTTATTATGAGCAAAAATAAACATTATTAGTATTATTATTATTATTTAGTTAGCTATACAAACATATTTACAAACGTAAATTCTTTTAACCTAATTTATTTAAAATATACAAGCTATAGATATTAAACTTGCGTACCTGTTTGCTTTAATCCCTCTAATTTCTGCAGAAGAAAGTAAAACATTTTTCGAATAAAACTCTGCGATCATCATTGAATCAACTATCGGTAAATTGTCCAATTGAGCTTTGAAATAGCGTTGTTCAGTCGAGTTTAAAACTTAACAAGTCACATTTAAATAACACTGCAATATATGTAAATAACTTAAACAGGACATAACCAAATAATTTCAGGAAACAATCACCCGTACTTAATGCATGAACTATATAGGTATCGTACCATTCACCACCGGGAGTTTTCCTGGTTCGTGACGTTGCGCCAATAGGACAGCGTTTTCAGACACGCCTCTAGCATCTGGTATTCAATTAGTAATTGGCATTTTCTGGGTAGAAATTATTAAAACAGCTTTGATAATTGCTAATGTTTAATAAGACTATTGTTACGCCACTGGACTGTGCAGACTGGTTAGATTTGGCTGGAATTGTACACGAACGGCCGGGAATATTCTGGAGTGCTCTAGACCGGGAGAATTGATGTATAAATAAGACGCACGGTGGGCCGAGATTTAATCTTAAGTTGAACGTGAACGAGTGAAGAAGCAATAAGAAAGAGACTTATAAGTGTTCAGTTGTGATTATAGTTAAGACATTAATTAATCTATTGTTATTAATTGTTAATTAGTAAATAAAGTAGTGAGTAAGTGTTACCTGGACTTTCAATCAACGAATCTACGAGTATAGGTGTTTGTGGGGATAGCAAACACGTAACAATTTGGTGTCAGAAGTGGGATCATCATCTTGTATAGATCAGATATCAGGTTTTGTGTTGTGTTCTCTGGCTTGTCTTCCTCCACACTCACAGCTCGTACTCTCTGATTTGGTTGTGTGGTATCCTCATAGGCAGCCTCAATCTCCAGTGCATGTACTAAAGCCTCACTACTACGCTTATGCCTGGCCAACTTAAGAATTCGCCTAACTTCCTGGTCCCTTACCCCATCAATAAATGTACCAACTGCTAACTGTTGTTGAAATTCCATTGGTGCATCAGGATAGGCTAGATGGGCTAATCTTTCTACCGCAGCCTCGAACTCCTGGAGGCTTTCTCCACCTCGTTGTCTGCGTGATTTGAGCTGAGCCTGATATACTTGGGCGAGATGTTGGTCGCCATATCTTAGTTCTAACGCTGCCTCCAAAATGCTAAAGTTTTGTTGCTGTGCGGCAGGAATTGTTTGGAGCAGGTCTAATGCTTGGCCCCTTAGTGCTAATACCAATGCTGTTGCTTTTTCCTCATCGTTCCAGTTATTTGAACGTGCAGCTGCCTCAAATTGTCTCTTATAAGTTGACCATGAACTTTGACCGTCGAATGAAGGTGGCTGTAACCTAGCACCAGACGACAGTACTAATTGGCCTCCCTTCTCTCTTAATTGTTGTTTCAACCGGGCTATCTCCCCTTCAACTTCACCGACTTTTCTTTTAACTTCAGTTATTTCTCCTTCAACTTGGCTGACTTTTTCTTTAACTTCACTGACTTCTTCTTTAACTTCACTGACTTCAGCCTGTACATCTTCCTTCAATTGTTCAGTGACCGAGAGCATGATTTGATGCTGTCCCTCCATAAGTTGTCTTAATTCTTCCTGACGTTCCTTTCTTTGCTCTTCCTTTTCTTCCTGTTGTCTTATTTCCAGGCCTTCGATCATTTTTATCAAGTCTTCTTTTTCTTCCTGTCGTCTTCTCTCTTGTTCTTCTTTTTCTTCTTGTCGTCTTCTCTCTTGTTCTTCTTTTTCTTCTTGTCGTCTTCTCTCTTGTTCTTCTTTTTCTTCTTGTCGTCTTCTCTCTTGTTCTTCTTTGTCTTTCTGTCGTCTTCTCTCTTGTTCTTCTTTGTCTTTCTGTCGTCTTCTCTCTTGTTCTTCTTTGTCTTCCTGTCGTCTTCTCTCTTGTTCTTCTTTTTCTTCTTGTCGTCTTCTTTCTTGATCTTCCATAATTTTTCTCTGTTCGTCCATCCGTTGTAACAATGCAGCAAGCATGTCCTGTGTTTGCTTCTCCGCCATACTTCTTGTTGTTGGCATTAATTCACGACACGTAAATCAGTTCAAAATAAAGTTTATTACACTATAAAATCCGTAAAATGTTGAAATCACGTCTATTTTGTTAATAGAATGTTCCAGAAAAATCTCGAAGCAGCACTAGAAAGTCTTATTTAGAGTCTATACTTCTTTTGTGTTGACAAAATTCACTTATCTCCACTAATTGTCCAATGGAATGTTCGAGAATTTTCACGAAATATCACTAATAAGTCTTGTTTTGAGTCTATAACACGTTCCCGTTAACACAATTCACGTATCTTCTGTAGTTTCCAAATCGAATGTTCTAGAATTGTCACTAAAAGTCACTTATAGTCTTATTTTTAAGTCTACAACACTTTCCCGTCGACACAATTCACGTATCCCCTGTAGTTTCCAAATAGAATGTTCTAGAATTTTCCCGAAATTGCACCAGTAGTCCTTTTTCTCAGACTACAACACGTTATTACTAGCGGCACTCACGTATTTGCAGCTATTTCTAAATCGAATGTTCTAGATACTCCTCGAAAATTCACTTTAAGTCACTATTTAGCCCAGAAAGAGTAAATGCTGCTGTGGTTGAAGACCCACAGGAAAACTAAAGACGGCTGGCCATTTGGGGGCTGCGCTGGGCAAGAAATGTTGTGACCCCCAAGAAATAAAAGTTTCCCAACTTCAGAGAGTTCAAAGTAGTCTGTTGTTGGAGGGTTATGTAAATAAGAAGAAATGCGTGTTCACAATCGACACAGGAGCTACGTCATCAATAATACAGGCAGGATTCATAACGGGATTCAAAATAAATAAAGGACAAAATGGATTAGTCATCCGGACAGCTACGGGAGATAGGGCGGCGGTTCATGGGGAAGTCGACATGGAGCTGCAGATTGGCCGCTTATGTTTTAAACATCAAGTTATCGTAGCTGACATTATAGATGACTTCATTTTAGGATTAGACGTTATGGAAAAATATGGATTTGTACTTGACGTTGGCGAACGAGTTCTCAGGATTGGAAATGAAGAAATTATTCTTTCAACGGCAGATGAAAAATTCCATAATATTAGGCTACTAACTTCGAAGACCGTAAAAATTCCTGCACGAACAGAGAAAGTAATTGAGGCAGTCCTGGAGGAAAATTCTGTGGGATACCGCTTTGGCCTCATTGAGAAGGATGACTCAATTAAAATGACGGACAATGTGATCCTGGCAAGGACTTTAACCCAACTACTGACAAAATCGAACTCCCAGCAGACAGAAAACCAACAACAAAGTAGTGGGAGGCCGAATGGAGGCATCCGTTGTTATATGTGTGGCAAATTGGGCCATATTAAGAGGAACTGTCATGCGCTCAACATTCAAGATCCGAGACAAACCCAACAGCAAAGTAGTGGGAGACAGAGTGGAGGACGCATGCGCTGTTATAAGTGTGGCAGAGTGGGCCATATTCAGAGTAACTGTAGTCAGCGCATCCCTGAGAGGGTCGCAGTAATGGAGAAGCCGCAGGAAAACTGGCGAGCTGGTACTTCGCGGAATATAGCAGATGGCCTTTCCAAAAGACCATGTCAGAAAGACTGCAAGCTTTGCCACCGTAAGGAAGAACAACAAAATGTACAAATAATGAAGACCGTTAAGATTGATGTTCCGGATTATTGGACAAAAGAGTCGTTAAGGGAAGCGCAGTTAAACGATAACGAGACTGGTCCTGTTCTGAAATGGAAAGAAAGAGAGACCCGACCCGATTGGAAGGACATTTCAAATAAATCAGTGGGGCTGAAGGCTTTATGGGCACAATGGGACTCCCTTATCGTAGAAGATGGACTGCTGAAGAGAGCGTGGGAAAGTCCAGATGGAAGGAAAGTTACTTGGAAATTGTTAATCCCCAGGTGTCACGTAGCAGATGTACTTCAGCAAGTGCATAATGGAACGTCTGGCGGACATTTTGGCATCAACAAAACCCTGACAAAAGTAAGACA